>CAKNYM010051848.1:11411-113266 GCA_932195095.1 Andricus curvator | reverse complement strand
ATTTTTAATTTTTAATTTTTAATTTTTAATTTTTAATTTTTAATTTTCAATTTAATTTAATCTACAACAAACAAGGAATTTTTAATAAAAGAGTTTAATTTTCAACTAATTAGATGATTTTTAAACCAAAACAGATTTTAATTTTAAATCAAAAATAGTTAAATACAACCAAACAGACGAATTTTGAACAAAATTTGAATTTTCAACTAAGACAGATTTTTCAGTTGAGACAGAAAAGAAATGTCAAGCAAAATGCTGAGTTGTAATTTCAACAAAATAGTTTTATTTCAACTAAAAAAGGGGGATTTCCAAACCCACCTGAAAATATGAATTTTCAACTAGAAAAGATGAAGTTTTAATCAAATAATTGTAGTTTTATCTAAAAAATATAAATGATGAACCAAAAATCGAATAGTTAAATTTGCAGTTGAAAGAAAGATTTTTCAAACAAAAAAAATGAATTTTCAACAAAATAGTTATATTTTTAAACAGAGAAATGAATTTTGTAATAAAATGATCAATCTTAACTAAAATAGTTAATTTTCGACTGAGCAGTTTTATTTTTAACCAAAAAAGGTTAATTTTTAACAAATGAGGGGAATCTTTAAGCAAGATGGACTTTTCAGTCAAAAAGAAACAGCATGTCAAACAATTGTTAAATTTATTGTTGAAATCGCAAATATTTGGTTGAAAAATAATCTTTTTTGGTTGAAGATTTAAACTATTTTGTTGAAAATTCATCTTTTTTTATTGAATTCAACTGTTTTTGGTATAAAATTAAAATCCTTTTTGTGTTTGAAATATAATACACCCTTTTGGCTGAGAATTCCTTTAAAAATTCAAATCTTTTGTTGAAAATTCGTGTAATTTGTTAAAAATTTATCTTATTGGTTGAAATTGTGAAAATTTATCTTTTTGGTTGAAAATGAGATTTTTCTTATTTAGAATTAATTTTTTTAACTGCAATTATAACTTTCCTTTTTTGTCGAAAATTTATCTTTTTTGACAAAAATTTAATCTTTTTGGTCAAAAATTAATTTCTTTGGTTGGAAATTCATTTGTTGAAAATTCGTTTGTTTTTTGTTCGGAAATTTATTTTACAAACTGAAAATTGTTTTTTTTTAGTTGTAGCTTCATCATTTTAATTGAAAATTCACTTTAACTATTCCATTTTTTGTGGAAAACTTACCATTTTTGATAGAAATGTAATATTTTTCGTTAAAAAATTATCTGTTCAGTAGAAAATTTAACTATGTTATTTTTTGTTAAGAATTAATTTCTTTCATTGAAAAAAAATGTTGAGTTGAAAATTCGTTTTTTTTGTTGATAGAAAATTCATCTTTTGAATTGCAAAATCCTCTATTTGGACAAAATTTCATATTATTGGTTCAAAATTCATCATTGTGATCAAAAATAATTTCTTTGGTTGAAAATTCCTTTCTTTTTACTTGAAAATTAATTTTTTAACTGAAGATATAACTATTCCATTTTCGCTTGAAAATTTATATTTTTACTTGATAAATAATTAATTTTGCTGAAAACTCGTTGTTTTAAATTTAATTTTCTAACTGCAACTTGAAATATTATATTTTTGGTTTTTAAGTTTATCTTTCTTAATTAAAAATTGAATTATTTTGTTGAGAATTTATTTTTCATTTATTTTTTGGGTCAAATTGTATAACGGAATTGGACCAAGAACCTTGACTAAACTAAATATCTCGAAAATATCAAACACATTGTTGTCGAAAACCTTGTAGGTTGCGAGACTGTGTAAATATAACTTTTAGTGACTGCTTTCAGGATGTTTATCTAATAATAAAGATTTATGAATTTTCTGCACCATCAATTTTGTATGTCGAAATTTTCAAATAAATAGTTTTACTTCCTCATAAAATTTATTTCTAAATGTTTCTAAACATTATTGATAGAAGAGTACATTTAAATTGTAAATGATTTTTTAATATTGGGAAATAATTCTGTTCTTAATATTTTGCTACCACACTCTAATTTTGAAACTTTTTCACATTTTCAAAGAGATAAGAAAAACTAAATTATGGGAAAAACTTATTTTGAAGAATTCAAAAATAAACTTAGAAGCTTTTTAATAATTTTGAGATTAAATTTGTTGTTGAAGATTTGAGGGAAAATTTCAAATGGTTTAGGTTTCACTTTAAAAGAATAATTTTAAGTTTTGAAGATTTCAAAATGTGTGGAAAAGAATATTGAAAACTAAGACAATTCTTTTAATTTTTCAGGTTTTAAAAATTTTTTAGGTAAACTCAATTTTGTCAAGATTTGAATAATGATATAGTATGAGAAAAAAACTGACACGAAACTTAAATGCACAATGAATTAATAGAACCCAATAAAAAAATCCAACTATTTTTGGTTGAAAATTGTTTACTTATTATTGAAAAGTCTATTATTTCATTTTTAGTTGAGCATTCATCAGTTCTTGTCAAACTTTTTTATTTAAAATTTATATTTTTGTTTTGGAAATTTAACTGTTTTGAAGAAAATTTGACGTTTCGACCTAAAAATTTTACAATTTGTTTGAAATACTGTTTCTTTGTTGATTGAAAAGTCTTTCTTGCTTTAAAAATCCCCCTCATTTGTTAAAAATTAATCTTTTTTGCTTAAAAATAAAACTGTTCAGTCGAAAATTGACTGTTTTGGTTGACGATTCCACCACTCTGTTGAAAATTCTTTTTTCTTCTGTCTGGAAATTAATTTTTTATCTTAAAATTTCTTATTTAAATGTAGATAATTAATCTTCTTGGTTGGAAAATTTATTTTTTTGAAATTATACTATTTCAGTAGAAGATTGATCATTTCATTAAACAATGTATTACTCTGTTTGAAAATATAACTATTTTGTTGAAAATTCATTTTTTGTTGTTGAAAAATCTTTCTTTCTTGCAACTGCAAATTTATCTATTCGATTTTTGGTTCATCGTTTATATTTTTTAGATAATAATACAATTATTTGATTCAAACTTAATCTTTTATATTTGAAAATTTAACTATTTGTCGGAAAATCAACCTATTTTACTGAAAATTCGTTTTTAAAATTGTAAATTACCTTTTTTAACTAAAAATGTAACTATATTCCATTTTTAGTTGATTAATGATATTTCTTAGTTGAGAATTCATGTATTCTGTAGATCTCTTTGAATTGAAAATTGATTAATTTTTTTAAAATTTAATCCTTTTTGGTGTTTCAATGCAACTATTTGGTAGAAAATTAACTTTTTTGTTGAAAATTAACTTTTTTGTTGAAAATTCATATTTTCAGGTGGGTTTGGAAATTCCCCTTTTGTGGTTGAAATAAAACTATTTTGTTGAGATTAAAACTTACCATTTTGGTTGACATTTTTTTTCTCTCTTAACTGAACAAACTTTCTTACTTGAAAATTCAAAATTCGTCTGTTTGGTTGAATTGAACTATTTTTGATTTAAAATTAAAATCTTTTTTGGTTTAAAAATCATCTAATTGGTTGATAATGAAACTCTTTTATTAGAAATTTCTTTTTTGTTGTAGATTCATCATTTAAACTGAAAATTCATCTCTTTATTGGAAAATTAATCTGTTTTGTTGAAAAATAGTTTGTTTTTTTTTGGGTTAAAAATTCATTTTTTATGTTGAAAAATGAACTAATCCAGTTGAATATTCCATAATTTTAATTAAAATACATGAATTTTGTTGAAAATTCGTATTTAATTCAAAGTTTGAAATATAACATATCACGTTTTTCGTTGAGAATTCATCTTTTATCGTAGAAAATTGAACTACTTAGTTAGAAGTGGAATTACTTTGTTAAAAATTTATTTATTTGGTTGATGTTTCATCATTGTAGTTGAAACCCCCTTCTTTTGTTCAAAATTTAATTATTCTGTTATAAATTAGTTTCCTAGATGAGAATTAATTGTTTTAACTGAAAATTTGACTCGTATATGTTTGGTTCAAAATTTATCTTTTCAAGTTCAAAATTCAAATATCTGGTTTAAAATTCCTGTATTTTATTGAAAACTCTAATTTTGCGGGAGAATATTCAATCTTCTTGGTGACTAATACACCCTTTGGTTGGAAATTCCTTCAAAAATTTAAATCTTTTGTTGAAAATTCGTGTACGTTGTTAAAAATTTATCTTATTGGTTGAAAATGTGAAAATTTATCTTTTTGGTTGAAAATGAGATTTTTCTTACTTAGAATTAATTTTTTTAACAGCAAATATAACTTACATTTTTTGTCAAAAATTTATCTTTTTTGACAAAAATTTAATCTTCTTGGTCGAAAATTATACCATTTCTTTGAAAATTTACTTTAATTTTATTGAAAATTAATTTTTTTAACTCAAAATTTAACTATTCTATTTTTAGTTGAAAATGTACCTGTTTTCAGTGAAAATTCCACTATTTTTTGATAATCTTTCTTTTCTTTTGGTAAAAGAGTCCTCTCATTAGTTGAAATTTCACTCTTTTGATTAAAAATTAATTTCTTTGGTCGCAAATTCATTTGTTAAAAATTCGTTTGTTTTTTGTTTGGAAATTTAGTTTACAAACTGGAAATTAATTTTTTTAGTTGAAGATTCATCATTTTAGTTGAAAATTCACTTCAACTATTCCATGTTTTGCGGAAAATTTACCTTTTTTGATAGAAATGTAATATTTTTCGTTAAAAAATTATCTGTTCAGTAGAAAATTTAACTATATGTTATTTTTTGTTAAGAATTCATTTCTTTCATTGAAAAAAATGTTTAGTTGAAAATTCGTTTTTTGTTGATATAAAATTCATTTTTTGGACTGAAAAATCCACTATTTAGACAAAATTTCATATTTTTGGTTGAAAATTCATCATTGTGATTAAAAAATCATTTCTTTGGTTAAAAATTCGTTTTATTTTAGTTGAAAATTAATTAATTTTGCTGAAAACTCGTTTTTTTAAAATTTAATTCTCTAACTGCAAACAGAAATATTATATTTTTGGTTTGTAAATTTATCCTTTTTAGTTTAAAAATGAATTATTTTGTTGAGAACTCACTTTTTGGTTGAAAATTCATTGTCTTAACTGAAAATTTAATTCTTCTGTTTTTGATTCAAAAATAATTTTTTTGATATGAGAAAATTTTTTTTAAAATTCGTTTTTGGTTGAACATTTATTTTCCTGACATTTCAATTATTCTAATTTTGGTTGAAAATTAATTTCCTTCAGTTGAAGATTCATCATTCTAGTAGAAAATTCACTTTAACTATCCCATTTTTTGTGAAAAATTTACCTTTTTTGATAGAAATGTGATATTTTTCGTTAAAAAATTATCTGTTCAGTAGAAAATTTAAATATGTTATTTTTTGTTAAGAATTCATTTCTTTCATTAAAAAAAATGTTTAGTTGAAAATTCGTTTTTTGTTGATATAAAATTCACCTTTTGGACTGAAAAATCCACTATTTAGACAAAATTTCATATTTTTGGTTGAAAATTCATCATTGTGATTAAAAAATAATTTCTTTGGTTAAAAATTCGTTTCATTTTAGTTGAAAATTACTTTTTTTAACCGAAGATATGACTATTACATTTTTGCATGAAAATTTATATTTTTAGTTGAAAATTAATTAATTTTGCTGAATTCTCGTTTTTTTTTTAAATTTACTTCTCTAACTGCAAACTGAAATATTATATTTTTGGTTTGTAAATTTATCTTTTTTAGTTTAAAAATGAATTATTTTGTTGAAAACTCACTTTTTGGTTGAAAATTGATTGTCTTAACTGAAAATTTAATTCTTCTGTTTTTGATTCAAAAATGATTTTTTTTTATATAATTTTTTTTTTTTAATTCGTTTTTGGTTGAACATTTATTTTTCTGATATTTTAACTATTCTAATTTTGGTTTAAAATTTATTTTTTTTATATGAAAACTCAGGAACTTTGTTCAGAATGAGTCTTTTTTGGTAGAAAATTAATCTTTTGGGTTGAAAATTCAACTAACTATTTGGTTAAAAATTCATATTTTTGATTGAAGATTCATCATTAATTTAGTTCAAAATTCATTTCTTTGGTCGAAAATTTATCTTTTTGACTTCAAAGACACAACTAAAAAGTGTTCTAAATATATTTAGGAACAAGATTTATTTTGTGTTAACATTATTAATCTTCTAGGTGTATGGTTGGTTTTATACCTAAAAGAATTTAGAAATTGGGATATTGTAGCAACCCTGAATAAGGCACTGTTTAATGCGTATAATATGTTTTCCATTACTTTGAATTTTTTATCATTTAAATTTAGCACCCTTTTCATTTTTCAAATCCTAATTCAAAATGCTCATAAATGCTTATTGAATTCTCAAAGCACATAAAGAAAGAGCATATTCTCGAGCATATTCTCATGCCAGTGAGAATTTCTCCGAGCGCTTACACTCTTTAGAACACTATTGATGCCTTTCTCTAAAGTCTAAATTTCGGTTCTTGGTCAACTATGAGTGCAGTTCCACCAACCAAGCTTCGGCGGCGTGGCGTCGCTTATACGTGAGTGGCGCGGCCTATCTTGCGCCTTGGAGTTGGAGGGGATACACAGGAGTAAGCGAGGAGTCCGAGAGTGGTATCCGCCTTCACTTTCCAACTTATGTATCCCCTCCACGTCTAAGCCACTGGATACGCCACGCCACACTCGTATAAGCGCCGCCACGCCGCCGAAGCTTGGTCGGTGGCAGTCGATGGAACTGTACTCCATATATGAAATTCATCTATTTCTATTTCTTCTTACAGAATTAAGTTCTTCAGATGATCATCTACCGTTCGATGGAACAAAGCTTTTTCGTAATACAGTTGATATTCCTGGTGATGCTGTAATTCGATACCATATAGGGAAAAGTTACGTACGTATATTTAGAGATCGAAAAAACGTCGAGGTACTGCAAACAAATATTGGCATAACCTTCTACATTGCTGCAATAGATGGCAAGAATACTACTCGTCGAATGTATATAGAAGGTAAAGCTGATAAAACAATTATGATACGCCCTGACGGAAAAAATGAAAAAGAGCGTTTTCTTCATATGCCTCAAGGGATTATTGATTTTTTCAAACTGGAGTTTGACAAAAAAATACCATCATAATTTATAACTATTTATAATAACTGAACCTGATAACTAAACTTAATTATAATTAGTAACGATAATAGCTTAAATAAACCACTCTAGTTTCACTAATAATAATAACCATTATTTTCCCGTGTGTAGTATTGTAGTATTGTAGTATTCAAAAGAAAAATGTAAAATTTACGACAGTGGTAAATCTAAATTTCCAAGTAATTTTTATTTTATGTCAAAATTTATTTCCGAATGTGTCGAAACATTATTGATAAAAAAGAAAATTTTAATTATAAATTATGCAATTATGATGGACCCTGAGGCAAAATTTCAAGCTCGATTTCGCACAATGACTAAAAAGATAACAGAAGTAATTAAAATACAATTTGACAAACAAATAAAACCATAGTTTTGCGGTGTTATAGTTATGGTCGTTCTAATATTTTCGTTAGCTAGAAATCGAACTTCTATTTTTAATCAAACAAAGTTTTATAATAAGAAAAATGTACTTGTAAAGCTAAAAAATAAATGGATTTGATACATCAAAGAGAGTTTACTATCTTCCAATCACCCTACCTGAACGAAGAGACTCCTAAATATTGCTTGAATTAAGTTATAATATTAAATATTGTAATATTCAAGCGAAAACGAAAAATTTACGACAAAGGCTGTTTTCAGTTTATTCATCCATTGATAAATATTAGGAATTTTCTGCACCATCAATTAAAAAAAACATCACATGCGTCCTAAACTACGACCCAAGACAGATTTATGTGAAATTTCATTATGGAAAATTCATTATTATGACACTTATCATTATTATTACACATCTGAGTACTCAAAAATTATAAGAAAAATATTGAAAATTGTTTCTTTTTTTCAAATTAGACACAGCATATTTTCCTCCTGTTAGACTTTAAATACTTGGCGGGAATTCTCAAAACAGAATGAAAAAGAAACCGAAAAAATGCAAAATAGCAGTTTTCTAATGAATTCATACTACAAACGGTATTTCTTGTCTTTTTTCAACATGAATTATTTTTAATCGATAAATGACGAGTTTCCAAATGTTTTTTAAATATTTTACAATTGCTTCAACAATTATTATTCGTTTAAAAAATATATTTTTCTCTGTAAGACGTGGAAAATGATTATTTTCGAGATATAAATTCCAGAAAATAATAACTTGTTACAATTTGAGGGAGAAAAGATTGTTTAAACAAATGGAAATTGTTTAAATAATGACCAATTATGTGAAAACCAAAACATATTCTTACCATACATAAAATCTATCACTTATATCCCAAAAACAATAATTTTCCACGATTTTAAGAAAGATAGAATTCATAAACAAATAATAATTGTTTGAATAATTAAAAATTATTTACAAAATACTTGGAAACTCGTCCCTTATCAATTAAAAATAATTCTTGTTAAAAAAATCCAAAGAATACCGTTTTTAGTATGAATTTAATAGAAAACTGCTATTTTGCAGTTTTTGGGTCACTTTCCAAGCACAATAACAATGGCTTGAAAGGGGGGGTGGGGAATCAAAATTAAAACTTGCTGGGTGGAAATTATCCTTTGAACATCTTATCGCATGTTCAAAGAATAATTTTAATACTTTTTTAATACTTTAATTCACCAAAAGTTTATAACAAGTAGCTCTTTTTTCCATTTTTTTGAAAATCAAGCTTTTCCCATTTAAAACCCCATGTTAATTTCAAAGGCTCGGAGGCACGGGTTAACTTTGACAAAAAAAGAAAACGAGAAAAATGTTAAGTTGATAAACTATAAATATAAATGAATTATTTAATTTTAAAATTGAACTATAGTTCGACTCTTAACAATAGAATAATAATAAAATTGATTTTATAAGACGATTCTGAATCTGTTCATAATTAAATAATTTATAGATCTTTACGTTAAAAATTGACCTATTTCAATTCGAAAGCCTTAGCAATTAATGAAATGTATGCATCCGATTGAAACTTCAAAATTTTTTTTCAATTTTCAAAAACATTTTAATTAATATATTCATAATTAAATGTTTTTATTCAATTTCAAATTCTATTCAAATATTATTGCATTCTAAAATACTCCACTTTTTAAGCATACAGATTGAAAAATTTTAATTAAAAAATTTTTGTTTCAATATTTAACAATATTTGAATAAGAAATTATAAATCAAATATTCGAAAATAAACTAAATAAAATTGAATTATTTAAAATAAAATAAATCTTGAATCTTTCGAATTTCAGAGTCCTGAATGTAAACTTTAAAATTTGCATTGTTTCATTTTGTTTAACCCTAGAAGTCCACACTGGGGGCCATTGGACCCCAGCGCTTTTTCATTTGAGTGTCCCTTTTAGACAAAGATCAATATCGATGTTTCGACCCAACGTAAATTCGTTTTCGGTATCTGAGGGCAGGTCACATAGGTTGGCGTCGTCAATTAGTCCTCAGGTAGGAAGCAAGGTGGAAGCAAAACGTGAGTGGGGGCCATTGGACCCCAGTGTGGACTCAGTATAACTTTTTCGTACGATAAGTGAAATTTTCTTTTTAATTATTTTTGGTTTCTTTCTGTGCAAAATTATGTGCGAAAAGCAAATTTTTAACGAAATATTACTTTAAAAATATTATATTACATTTCTGGGTAAAAGTGGTCTATAAGGCTAAATTGCGGCTAAACTCGGGTCGGCTGCGCTTCTTGCCAACGTGCGATTTGTGACGACCACCGGTCGGGTCGCTGCACTGACTGTGCGTCTGCACACGAATAACATTTATAAATTGAAAACTAAAGAAAAACAATATAGACAATTCCTTTTTACTTTTTTGAACTTTTGAAACAATTCTTTTGTATATTTAGGACACATAAAATAAAAATAACGTTTTTGTACTTTTGAATTTTCTCATTTTTCATCCCTCCGAATAATTCAACTTTTTGAAAGGAATTGAAGTGGCATATTTTTTTTCTGATTTTCCAACATTTCATCTTTAAACCCCTAGGAGAAATTTAAAAAAAATTAAAAATTAAATTTCCGTAATTTTACGCTTTTTTCTTCGGACTCTTTTTGCGAAAAATTGATGGTAAAGTATATAAAAAAATTTTTATTGTATTTTTTTCCTAAGATACTCTAAACATCCCCAGGATAAGATTATGACCACACTGTTGACAAAAATAATTTTCTGAGGCGTAGTGCAAATCTTGAACTTGATGGGGGCCACTGGACCCCAGTGTGGACTCGATGAGTGCTCAAATATGTGTGGACTTCTAGGGTTAATTTTTAAACTGTAAATAACATTTTTCAATTTAGATTTTTCAAGAAACAACTTATAATCACTAAATTGTACTGTTTTTAAGTTAAAATTGTTTGAAAATGATATAATTTTGAACACTTACAAATTTCTTGATTGATTGTTCAAACTATTTTAGATCTTAAAACGCAGTCTCTTCCAGGTCTGCTTAGTCAAGCTTTGTTTATAAAATACCGATGCGGACCGATATGAGTTCTCTGAAAGAACACATTGTGTCGCACTTATATTACGCATCTACATTTAGAATTATGCTAATTATATTTCATGAAGAATAATAAAAATTGAAATTTCATTATGAAAAATTCATTATTATGACACTTATCACTATTATTACACATGTAAGTACTAAAAAATTATAAGAAAAATATTGAAAATTGTTTCTTTTTTTCAAATTAGACACAGCATGTTTTCCTCCAGTTTGTAAATGATCGACAATGTTTTAAACAATTATTATTCGTTTAAAAAATATATTTTTCTCTGTAAGTCATGGAAAATTATTATTTTCGAAATATAAATTCCAGAGAATAATAACTTGTTACAATTTGAGGGAGAAAGATTGTTTAAACAAATGGAAATTGTGTAAATAATAAACAAATAATAATTGTTTGAATAATTTAAAATTTTTTACAAAATACTTGGAAACTCGTCCCTTATCAATTAAAAATAATTCTTGTCAAAAAAGTCCAAAGAATATCGTTTTTAGTATGAATTTAATAGAAAAATCGAGAAAAATGCTATTTTGCAGTTTTTGGGTCGCTTTCCAAGCACAATAACAATGGTTTGAAAGGGGGGTGGGTAGTCAAAATTAAAACTTTGAGAGAGAGGGGGTGGGGGGCAGAGAGAGAGAGAAAGAGAGGGGGGGAGAGCTACTTTAGTGTCTCTGATACGCGGCACAACGCTTGTGTCAGAGGCCTGCGTTACACTGAGTGCAGTTCTACCGACCAAGCTTCGCCGACGTGGCGTCGCTTATACGAGAGTGGCGCGGCCTATATTGCGCCTTGGAGGTGGAGGGGATACACAGGAGTAAGCGAGGTGTCCGAGAGTGGTATCCGCCTTCTCTTTCTAACCTATGTATCCCCTCCACCTCTAAGCCACTGGATACGCCGCGCTACTCACGTACAAGCGACGCCACGCCGCCGAATCTCGTTCGGTGGAACTCGACTCAGGCGCGACTCCCCATATCGAAGTCTAAGATGTTTACACATCAAAAAATCCAAATTAGTAATTTCATTTAATGATAAAATTTATTTCTATGGTTCTAAACATTATTGTTGAAAGTAACAAATTTTTAATGTAAATCATTTCTTTTTAATTGGGAAATAATGCTGATCTTAACATTTTGTTACCACAGCATAATTTCTAAACTTTTTCACACTTTCAGACAGATGAGACAAATTGTATTATAGATAGAAACTTTTCTTGAAGAAATCGAAACAAAATTTAGAATCGATTTGCTTGAAAATTTATGTATTTTGTCAAAAATTTATCTTTTTTTGGTAGAAAATTCATCGTCTTCGTTAAAAATTTGTCCGAGTTGGTTAAAATTGCAACTCTTTGATTGAAAATTGATTGATTCTGGTTGAGGATTCAACTGTTTTATTGAAAATTAGTATTTTTCGTTGAATCTAACTGTCAAAGAAATATTTATTTGATTTTTGAGTTCGATGCTTTAATTTAATCAGGATTCATTGTAATCAATTGATATGTCCGTACTTGAATCAATTAGGTTTGTTCAGATCAAAGAAATATTATTATCAAAATATACCAATGAAGCATTTCTTTAGATTAATAAAATATTGTATTCACATAAATATTTATTTCTCTAGTAAAGGAAAACCATTTGATTAGTAAAATCAAATTATTCATGACGAATAAATATTTATTTCAATGAAATAATTATTTTGTTAAATTACACATTTATTCATTTGGTTCATTAGAGAGACCTCAAAGTATCTTTTGCATTAGGAAAAATGCTTTACAATTACAATAACCTTTGTTAGGCACTCAATTTTCTAGTAACAATTTTCTAGTAACTAGAACATTGTGCGCGCTACGCGCGCAATAATTACCCTTTCTTTAGGAAAAGCTCGGTTCATTTTCCAATATTTTGTTTATATTTCTATCAAAATTTCATTTTTAACCTTCAAGATTAAGAAAAATGTCCCATTATTTATGTTCATGATTAAACTGAGAAAAAGTCCAGATTATTGTTAAATAACAGTCAAAATGTTATTTTTACAATAAATGAAAAATAACCATTGTTCCATATTTTCATTGCAATATTTACATTTGAATAATAATTTGGAAAACCAAAACTTACCACAACCGGTTAATTTTTGCTAGTTCTATTAAAAATGATCATTTTTCAATATGAACACATCTAAGAAAAACAGAAAAATGTGGTATTTACCAGGTATTTAAATAAGTTCTTGCTCAAATCATTCTGTCAATTTTTCATTGGTTCCAGAATTTTTGTGTCCCAATGTATCTTGATTTGATAACTTCTTAATTCAAAATTCAACTATTTTTTTTTAATTTTTGTTGTAAATTAATTTGTTCAATTCAAAATTTATCTAACATGTTTTATTTTACATTTATATTGGAAATTCAGCTATTTGGTTCAAAATTTCTGTATTTTTTTTGAATCGTTGATTTTTATGGTAGAATATGTTAATCTTCTTGGTGACTAATTCACTTTTTTGTGGAAAATTCATTTAATTTGTTAAAAATTGATATTTTTTGGTAGAAAATTAATCTTTTTGGTTGACAATTAATTTTTTGTCTGAAAATTATATTTTTTGCTGAAAATTGAACTAAGTATTCTATTTTTTGTGAAAAATGCATTTGTTTGGTAGAAAACTTAACTATTATGTTGAAATTTTTTTTTTGTACAAAATCCTTTCTTTCAATTGAAAATTCAACTATTGGGTTAAAAATTCATTTTTTTTGGTTCAAGATTCATTATTTTAGTTGAAAAATAATTTTTTTGCTTAAAAATTTAACTATTTTGTTGAAAATTTGTTTTTTTCTGGTGAAACTGAATTTTTTTCGATGAAAATGAATTTTTTAAATTTCTTCACTTGAAAATTCAGCTATCAAGTTGAAAATTTCTATAATTTTTAACAAAATAAATGAATATTCAAACAAAATGGTGAATTAGTCACCAATAAGATTAATATTCTGGACTAATTAACCTTTTTGGTTGAAAATTCCTTTACAAATTAAAAATTTGTTTCAAAATTCATGTATTTTTTAAAAATCAATATTCTTGGTTGAAAATTCATTTCTGTGTTTGGAAATTAGTTTTTTTAAATTAAAAATTAATTTTTCAACTGAAAATTTAACTATTATATTTTTCGTCGAAAATTTATATTTTTTGATAGACATAATCTTCTTGGTTGAAAATTCATTTATTTTGTTGAAAATGTATATTTTTTTGGTAGAAAATTCATCTTTTGGGTTGGAAATTCATTTTTTTGGTTAAAGATTCATTATTTTAGCTGAAAGTAAGTTTCTTTACTCAAAAATGTAACTATTTTGTTGAAAATTAGTTTTTTTGTTGAAAATGAATTTTTTTACTGAAAATGATGCTATTCCATTGATTTTTTTAAGTTGAAAATTCACTTCTCGTCTTTTTTTTGGGTCAAAAATTCAATTATTTTGATGGAAAATGCATATTTTTGGTTTGAAAATTCAACTTTTTGTGAAAAATTAATTTGTATTATTGTCTTGAATTTTTAAAAACTTTTTATTGGGTTAGTTTAAGTTCTTTGTAATTATTAGTTTTTACAAATCTCTAAGCGATTTTAAGATGATTCAAATTTTAGATTTTTAAAAAGTTTTTAAGTCTGTTTACTGTTATCATAATTTTCAAAGAAAACTCAAAATGTTAATTTTTTTTTGTATTTAAGAATCTTTTTATTGGGTTAGTTCGAGTTGGTCGAAAACAAACCCCTTCCACAAAAACCTTAAAATTTACTTAATTCTTACGTACATCTGACCGTTGTCGAGATAATTCAAAATTTTGATTTTTTCTCATTTCGAAAATCTGTATACTGGATTACGTCAAGGTTGCCGAGGATCGAACACTTTAGAAAACCCTGAAAATGTTGTCAGTTTTCGCGTATCTCTCGCCGTTTTCAAGATAACTCAAAAATTTCATTTTTTTGTATTTTAAGAATCTTTTCATTGGGTTAGTTGATGATGGTCGAAAACAAAACCTCTCTGCAAAAGCTTAAAATTTTGGTCGAAAGCGATTCCCCTCTTTGAAACCCCGAAAATGTTGTTAGTTTTCACATATCTGTGACCCTTTTAGAGGTAAGTCAAAATTTTTTTTTTTTAATTTGGAATATTTGTTTACTGATTTAGGTCGGGATGGCCGAGGACCATCCCCCTATAGAAACCTGAAAATGTTGTCAGTTTTCGCGTATCTCTCACCGTTTTCGAGATAACTAAAATTTTGATTTTGTTTTGCATTTTGAAAACAGTTTCCTCCCTTTCCCCTATGTTTAAAGTGACTAAAAATGAATTATAACTAACTCGACTTATTTTTTATTGTATTCTTCATTTTCAACTATTTCATTAATTCATTGTAATAATTAATCCAGAAATGTTGACTTTTGAAATTTGCGCCTTCTTGAATTATCGAGTTATCGAATCTCTTTTTTACATTATCGACTTATCGAACCTTGCTCCCGATTCTCGACAGCTGATTGGCTGATTCTAATGTGACCTGCTGTGACTTCCATTATATGTCAATGGCTAACTGAATTGACCAATAGGGTTTAGGGACTACGCATGAAGTTAGCCGAAATGCATGTACTTTTTGTAATAGGATTTAGGCTGATGCTCATTCAAGGGAAATAATTTTTACAAAGTTGCTTGAATAATCGCAATTTCCTATGGAAAATAAGGAAAATATGCAACCGAAAAAAATGTTGAAACTCGAAAACAGAATTCTGTTAAAAAGTAGCGCATGAGGATCCTGAACATGCATCATTAATTAATATATTGATCCATATTTATCCATTATATTTTTAATATTGTAAAAAATTCTTATTTTTCTTAACTTTATTCAAAGAATTAGAAGTCACTTTTTTGGAAAATGGAAAAAGACTAGGTCACGTCAACAATTTCTTAATATGGCCTTCTTATTATTTAAATATTTTCCATGATTATGTTTTTCGTTCAATTCAAATGGTGTAAAAATTTTTTTTCGTAGAAAATTTATTTTCTTTGAACATTTTTGTTGAAAATGTAACTATTGGAGTTGAAAATTCAACTGTCTTCGAATAAATTCGTCTTTTTGGCTTAAAACTTCAACTGCTTCGTTGAAAGTTTGACTGTATTGTTGAAAACTGGTCTTTTTTGCATGAAAATTCAACTATTTGGTTGTTTATACAAATTTTTGTTACATTTTTTTTTAATTCGTCTTTTTGGGGAATTTTAACTTTATTGTTTGAAAATGTAGTCACCTTTTTTATAAATTACTTACTTTTAAGTTTTTTAATTAGTATTTTTATAGAAATATGTTTCTATTTATGTAATTGTAAGCAGCACAAAAACCGGGATTTTCTTCCAATTTTTGAGTTTATTAAATGCATTATTTATATCGTGAATAAAGTAAGCTAAAATAGATAAATTGTGAAAATTCTTCTAATTTTCCTGTTTTCGAAGAATGACTTGTAAATAATTTATACAGGTAGAGGTCACATATCAGGAACCAGGATGCATGACTCAGCTGATTTGCAAGATGAAAATATTTTTCGCTGATTGTTTGAATAAAGTTTAAAATGTTTCTCAATCTTGTGCTCAAATTTCCAAACCTCCCAATAAACGAAAATATTTTTCTATTGACTTTAAAAATTATAAAAAGTGAATAACAGTTGAGAAAACCTAATGAGATAGCGACAGAAAAAAATTAAGTTTAAATTTAAGAAATTGTTTCTATAACTTCGTTTTTTTTATTCAAAGTAAAAGTAGCTTCTCAAAAATATGTCGAGTCGAGGCCAAAATATTTGTATTTGAAAAAAAAATTTAAAAAATGTGTTGCAATAATTTATTTTCTTCAAAGTTTCAATTTTCCCCGGAATTATAATAATTTTTTACTCTTATTATTTTTTTACAAAACAAGTTTGTATTTTTTGAAGAAAAAAAAATCAATTTATTTCTCAAATTAAATTTCAGAACCAAACAATATAAAAAGAAATGTATTATATTGAAAGAAATGTAAATCGATCAAAGATTTAATTAGTGTTAAATATTAATATATTTGAATTATTTTAATTAATTTTACTAATTGTTGAATGACTTTATTATTTAGCAATTGATTAGTTTGAAATATGAAACTAGTAACAATTAAAAATTGACATAATTTTTATTCAAATTATAATATGTTGAAACAAATTTGGTTCCATTAATAAATTATAAAATTTTTTATGGACTTCAGATCATTTTTTGTAAATCAAAATTTCTTAAGAAGTAATTTTAATAAGATTTCTGCAAAAATTTTAATGATTTCTTATTTTGAAAAACGACATTTCAGTAGATTTCTAAAAATGTAAAAACAAAATCTGGCAGATTTTTCACAGATTTGTCTAATTTTTGAACATTTTTCAAAAATGTCAAAAAAAATATGAATAATTTTTAAAAAAATGTAGAGGTTTTGAAAAAGTCCATATATAATTTAAAATTCGAGAAGATTGAAAAAAATGAAAAACAAAATGTATTTGTTTGAAGACTTTTGAGAAATGCAAAACAGAATGTAAATTTTTAAAGATTTCGAAAAAAAAATTCGAAACTTTTTGAAAATTCCGAAAGGTAGAAAAATAAAAAGCTTTTCTTAAGATTGGTGATTCTTAAGAATCTGAAAGATTTTTAGCTAGTCTCTTTGAAATTGAATGAAGAATTTTTCTAGAAAGAAAATCAAAAATCGTTCAAGAATTAATTTCTTCGATTTAGTCTGAACCTCATATTTTAAATTCAATTGAAAAATTTTTCTGGACCTCTTCTGGTGTTATTAAAAATTTTAGATCATTTTTTAATTATTATTAAATTATTCGTTACTGAAAATTCAGTACATTCATTAGTTATACTGTAAACAAAATTCTCTAAAATCGCTATAGAATAGTATCTTCCATTTACAAATGATGAACATCGTTTTTGCTATTCTGACCTCCACCCTGGTGGCTTTATTTAATTATATTAGCAATTATCATAGAATATATCATCTTATCTGTAATTTTAAATTTTCTTTTTTAATCGCAGAAAATTTATATATCATGATTTTTCAGTGAATTTTTATTACAATTTTCTTGAATTTATCTATGGTCTTTAAATTGAATTTTCAACTTATAACGGAAAATTTTTTAACCAAAAATGAAACAGCTACATTTTCAGCCAAAAAATTATTCTTTCACCAAAATTATGAATTTTCAACAAAATACTTGAATTTTCAGTTGAAAGAATTTTTAACAAAACAGTTACTGTAATGTTAATGTAATGTAATAGAAATGGGATGAACCCCATTTGAAGGTATATTAAAATGCAGATGCACGAATTTTCAGCACCTGTTAGAAAGTTTAACTGTTCGAATTCTCCAATAAATTAAACCCCCATTCAGAACGAGAAAAGTATTTACCGAGGGGTGGCTTCATTCTTTTGTTAAAATGAGGGGTTGAAGGGGCTAACCCCCTTTTGTTTATCTCTAAACAGACCTTCCTTCGCAAATTTTGATAATTCTCTACGAAAGAAGTAAAAATTGGAGAAAAAAAATGCTGAAACAGTGATGATAATTTGTTAGCAAGCGTGTGGCCAAAATGCGCGAAATCCCGTCGAAGTATCCGGGGCGCGTGCATTGTTTCCTTGTTTGCCAGGTGTTTCGAGTACTCTGGCCGAGTGGGGACTGCACCATTGTGTCTAGAAGTCGTGGCAGCGGTTCAACAAAGCCAGCGATCTAATGCTCTTTTATTGTGCATTGTGTGCTGGCAAACCAAGGAACGGGGAACTCACAAGGCGAGGACGTAGGGGTTGAAAATGAAGGGGAAGGGGAAAGAATTGTATGATCTGTGTCGCATAATGTGGATTTCTTCAGAACTGCTCTTGCATTCATGAATTCCAATGAACCCTCCCTCTCTCCCTCTTAATTAATTGACACCCTTTATCCACCTGTTTTTATTTTTTATCGCGGGATAAAATTGTATAGTGATAAGTACACGGATAAAAATGGAAGGCCAGTTTGGCCATCTAGATGTGCAGACAGACTATATTGCAGGGTCAACTATAGGGCAGCCCTTGAATATGGCTAAGGCGACTATCTCTAGAAGGTTAAAACAAGAGGTTCAAATCGATCATCTCAAAGTGTCGAGTCGATCATCTCGGATGGCCGACTCGGTCATCTCAAGATAGCTGACCTGATCATGGCAAAGGGTCGATATGATTGTCTCAGACAGACGAGTCGATCGTCTCAGATGGTCGATTCGATTTTCTCAAAGGGTCAACCTGGTCATTGTGAAAGGTCAATTTGGACACCTCGGATGACCGCTTTGATCATATCAGATCAGATCATTTCAAATGGTCGACTTTATTATTCCGGAATGTCAATATGAATATTTTGGGAGGGAAAATTCGATTATCGCAGAGGGTCGATTCAAAAATCTGATATAGTTAAAATTACTATTTTTGAAAGTCAAATATATATTTATAAATTATTTTTAAAAATTATTGAAAAAAGAAACTTGATTTTCTAAATCTGCACTAGTATGATGGTCTACTATGTAAATAGTGGGGAGTCCTTTATCAATTGATTTATAGTGAGCATTCTGATAATAATCTTTAATAAAAATTACTAATTTGTAGTAAAATCGTAACAAATGTAATTAGTCAGAAAAAATTCTTTATGAATTTAATTCTTAACGTTTTTTCTACGAATTAGTAGTTTTTACTGAATTGATTGGTATAGAAAAAAATACAAATTTCCAACATATCCAATATACAAGATAAAGTTTTAAACCAAACATGGAATAGTTGAATTTTTGGATTAAAAAATAATAATTTTTACAATAAAAAAGGAATTTTTAACAAAGTTGTTACCATATAGAAAGACCTGGCTCTCTAAATTTTGACCATCTAACTTTGACCATCCATTTTTCTCCGTGTAGAGTTCTTAAATGCCCAAGAATTTATGTTGATCAAATGCTCTCGAGAATATGCTCAGAATTTAAACTCGAACAGAGCTTTTATAGAGCATTAAAGAGAATTGAAAGCATTTATTGTTTAAACAAATATATATCATAATATTGAAAATTCGAATTTTTTGGGAGAATATTCAATCTTCTTGGTGACTCATTCATCTTTTTGTTGGAAATTTCTTTAGAAATTCAAATATTTCGTTGCAAATTCACGTAGTTCATTGAAAATTCATCTATTTTGGTAGAAAATTAACCTTACTGGTTGAAATTTTGAAAATTGATCTTTTTGGTTGAAAATTAGTTTTTTCTTATTTAGAATTAATTTTTTCAACTGGAAATGTAATGATAGAAATTTAATCTTCTTGGTTGAAAATTATACTATTTCTTTATTTTTGGTAGAAAATTTATCTTTTTAGTTTAAAATTCATGTACTTGCTTAAAAATTAAAATTTTTTTTAGTTGAAGATTCATCATTTCAGTTGAAAATTAACTTGATCTATTCCATTTTTTGTGGAAAATTTACGTTTTTTGATAAATAAGTAATCTTTTTGGTTAAAAAATTATCAGTTTAATAGAAAATTTAACTATTCTGTTTTTTGTTAAGAATTAATTTCTTTCATTGAAAAAAAAACTATTCAGTTGAATATTCGTTTTTTTGTTGATAGAAAATTCATCTTTTGGATTGAAAAATCCACTATTTGGTCAAAATTTCATATTTTTGGTTGGAAATTCATCATTGTGATTAAAAATTAATTTCTTTGGTTGAAAATTCGTTTCTTTTTAGTTGAAAATTATTTTTTTCAACTGAAGATATAACTATTCCACTTTCGCTGGAAAATTTATATTTTTAGTTGAAAATTAATTTGGCTGGAAACTCGTTTTTTTAAATTTACTTTTCTAACTGCAAATTGAACAAGCATAGTTTTGGTTTGTAAATTTATCTTTTTCAGTTTAAAATTGAATTATTTTGTTCAGAATTAATTTCTTTTGGTTGAAATTTGATTGTCTTAACTGACAATTTAATTCTTCTCGATATAATTATTTTAAGTAGAAAAACTAGGAATGTACTCATACCCACATGTTTTTTAGCATGAAAAACTTTTTATCCTAAACTGATAACATTTTTAAAATTAAAAATATCTTTTTTATTTTATTAAATGATAACTTAATATTTATTCCATATTAATGAATTAATGTCGAACATGAAGAAGTCAATATTTTTTAAAGTATTACACAAGGAAAAATAATTAACTAAATTCGATTCCGACTGAATATGAATTTTTCATCAAATTTTTCTGTTATAAATTTGTCAGGATTTGAAAATATATAAATAAATTTTTGATACACATGCGCTTTTCGAGGCATTTATAGCATGCGGTAAGTGACTAAATCCAAAATAGTAAAAAGCAGTGATAAAAATACTTTTTCTAGCTGCTGCGTTTGCAGTTTTTGAGCGAGATTACTTTTTCTAGCTGCTGTGCTTGCCACTTTAAGCAAGATTAAATTTTTTGTACAATTAACTGTTTTCAATTAATAGCATTATGAATAATTAAATTTGTACCAAAATTGATATCTTTTCGAATATCGAGACACGTACTCCACACAGGAAAAATATATTTTCCCATAAAAATAACACTTTTTTTATACTTTTCTTGTTTATACTTCTATTGTTTATTTTTTTGAATAAAAAAAAAGCTTTCATGCAATTAGTACATTTATTTTTCCTATATGGAGTACGTGTCTTGAAAACATAGCAATTTTATTTTTTCGAAATTTTTGGGTGCAATAGATGCTGAGGCATCTCCTTGCAAAAATGTAAATTGCAAATTTAATTGGTTATGACGCTATAAATTAAAAATTGTCAAGTGTACAAAAAAAATTGTGAAGAGATAAAAGTCTTCCTTTGGTCCAAACCTTCCAAAAAATATTTTACAGCGCCTTTTTTTATAAATCCTTTATTTGTTTTAAAAAAACTTGTTTAAACAACACTTTCTTCGTAAGCTATATTAAATGTAGCAATTTTCACTTCAAATTTGGATTTAGCGACCAATAAACCCCTCAGTGAATATCTTTTCAAGAACGTCCGAGTATTGTACATTTTTTAAAATTTTGGGTCCGTCATTGCAGGTCAACAAATTTGACTTCAAATTTGGATTCAACGATTTAAAAAAAAAACTTAGAGAGCATCTCCCTAAGAAAGTGCGAGTATTGTACTTTTTTTTTATTTTGGGTACACCATTTTGGGTCAGTCATTTTGAATGTAACAATCTTGACTTCAAATTCGGATTCAGCGATCCACAAAACCCCCTTAGTGAGCATCTTCTCAAGAAAGTTCGAGTATTCTAAATTTTTCAAATTTTTGGTCCACCATTTTCGCTCAGTAAATTTGAATTGGTGCCGCTGTACTGTAACTAGTAGACTTTTTATTGAATATTATTTTTAGCAATATTGTAACGTAATGCGGTAACAAAAAATGCAATAATAAGCTGAAAACACCAGTTCTCGTAAGATCACTGAAGTTAAGCATTGTTGGGCGCGGTTAGTACTTGGATGGGTAACCGTTCAGGAATACCTGCGTGCTGTTGGCCCGTCGTGGGTGTGGTGGGCCCACATTGGTAGTAAATATCCACCTAGAAACACTACCCGAATCGGGTAGTGAGGCAATGAACTTTCGAGTTCGAACTGCTAATCTATGTATGTATGTATGTATGTATGTATGTATGTATGTATGTATGTATAATATGGCATGCGGTGCAATATGGCACACGGGGTAACGTAGCACATAAGATAATGTGACACATCAGGTCTATGTTTTTTGTCAGTGCAGTATATGTGGGGTAATATGGGACAACTTCAAATGTGGTGATATGACGGAATTATATAGCATATAGGGCAATATAGCACATAGGGCAATAAGTCACGTGAGGTAATATGGAACGTGGGGTAATGTGGCCACAGGGTCTATGTTTTTGGTTAGGGCAGTAAATTTAGTACGATATTATACTATATTTTCCAACAACATACATACAAATTGGGTCTATGTTCTATGTTAGGTCAGTATACTTAGGACAATATTATACTAACTTTTCTAAAAACGTATAATACTTTAAAATAATAATTAATGTGTACTTGTTGATTTTCCTTTATTTAGATGATAAACAAATTTTTGTATGTGATTGATCTAGGAAAACATCTGTGAAATCGTATGGGAGTGATCTCTCAGATAGTATAGTAAAAGTCTGGAATTTGAGACGATCCCATACTTTATGTATGTTTGAATGAAGTATAGTGGATGTATAGCTCAAATATAGCTAAAGTATAAAAATGTATAGTTGAAGTATAGGGAATAGTATATATTGTGTATCAAGGGCGTAAAGAAGGCTATTTTGACGAGTGTGAACTTGCCGTCCGAGAACTTTATTTTTTCATTCCTATATGTTTCGTTATGTATATGAAATGGTTTTTCTTCATTTACAATTTCATTATTTTCTTCACAGAACTAAATTGAGATGAGAATCTTGTAAGAGCATGAATCTTTTTTTACTACGCCATTTTGGCTTCTGCCAATTTAAAAAAAAATAAAGGACTTTTATATAACTTGGATTTCTGTTTCCTGAAGAGGAGGGCATTTGACTCTCGAAACGTCGATGATTAAAGGTATGTCATCTTATACCTTTTACGTTAATTAAGTATAAAGAAAGTATAATCTGTACTTCAGCTATACTTTAGATATACTTTATCTATACTATTTCAATATACTTGAAGTACACGGAAAAAAGTGGATCGTTAGAAGACCTCTCTAAACCAGTAGTTCTAACTATTTTAAATTGAAACGCAGCTTTTCGTCGGTGAATTTGGTTAAAATTACTATTTCGCATTCAGGTTATTTAAACTGACTTCTTAAAAGAGTAGGTTGAACAATTTAAAATACACCAGAGACTCGCTATTTGAACGCGCGATCGAACGCGTTATATGAATTCTTAGAATTGCTGGTCCCCACAGTTTCTCAGGTGGCAGGGCGAGAGACGGGTGCGACTCCGCCTCTGAAGGGACGCACGCACTATACTACTCAGTCAAGTAGATTGCGCAATATTATGGAAACGGTTCAGGCGGCCCTGACTGTTTACGTTTCGCTGTACGCGTTATATGAACAAGGCCATTTTCAGGCAACCCCCGAGATTGTTCATCTATCGAGTCTCTGGTGTCGTAGGATGCACTACACCACTTGGTGACCGTCAACACTCAGCGAGAAGAAGAGTTACTATTTCGTATAGTACGCCTTACTTCTGTGAAGAGTAACTTTGCCGATTTCGCATTGCAACGCATATATGTATATGTATATATGCACTGCACGCATTCTATACACGATTTATAAATAGACTAGCTCGAAACTTTCGACAACAAAAATGATGTAAAATGTCGATCGATTCGAAAAGGAAACAAATATTGTATGAAAGATTACTGCACTTAATTTTCGATTCTTCTCACACAATTGCACGCACAGAGTCTTACACATATGATCGCACGCTCAAACGCTTTGAAAAATCGCCCCTGCTGGGGAATCGAACCCTACCTAACTACCTAAAAACCCTGATCTAAAACCTATATCTAGTGCACGTATTAGTCAAGTGAGCTACGGAACCGCTTAGATTTTTCTGACAAACTCTCGGTCAAGCGGTTTCTCTGAGAAAAACGTGGCCAGCTAAGAAATTATAATAAATAATTACTTAAAATTTTTTTAATCAATCTCTTACTGATGATTTCTAATATTTTGTAACGAGCTTGGAAAAAATATTTTCCTGAGAAGTATTAACTCACTTTATTTAAATTTAAATTTTTTGCACAAATAAAATTTTTCTCATGAGATATGGGGATGCTGAATTAGAATAAAAACTGTTTAAAACAAACAAAAAATATTCGGTTCCGAGAAATTAATATTAGGGTGCACAGTCTTCCCCTGTTTTTCTTAGTTTCCCTTTTTTTCTTGAAATTCCCCTTTTCCCCCCTATTCTCAAAAACCTTCCCCCTTTTTCCCATTTTCTCTTTAAATATACACTGTTAGAAAAATCTGTATTAAATTTAATACAAATGTATATGAAGTCATTTGCATACACGGGAATTGAAATTTAATATACATTAAAATATGAATAGCTGTACACTTTATATTAAATTTAATATACATGTCGGTATAGCAGCGTGCTTGAAAACTCAAAGTGCTTTTATTTCTTTAAATCTTAATCAAATATTCGCAATTGAAGTAATAATCTAGAACTCGTCGATTGAATTGCTTTTTATGATTAAAGTGCAACGTACAAGTGGAACTCTTTCCAAAAATTGCCCTGAATGGTAGAAATTTAACGTGAGTATAGTTGATTGTAGGTTAGGTCTGTCATTTCTTTACGTAATTGAACTTTTCGACTTAAAATCCAATTTTATTTTTGATTAATTGCAAGAAGGTATCATGTTTTATTATTAAGAATCGAAAATTACTGCTAATCTTATTTTTATTTTGTGTAAAATGGAATTATCTGAGCGATTATCATGATTGTATGTGAAATTTAATAAACACGTACCTAAATAGGCATTTCATATGCTTGAGATATTACTTTTAATATAAATTTTTATTTTCAATTTAATACTATTTTTAACAGTGTACGATATTTGAAATTGTACCCATTATTGAATAATAATTAAAGCAATTATAGCTCTTGAATAAATTAATAATGAATAAATAAGGTACACGTTCCAAGTGCAGACCCCATTAACAATAAATACTCTTAAAAAAATTTAAACATGAAACATTTTAAAGCAAGTTGAAAATGTGAAAACTGGAGACAGAAGTTATTATCCAATATAAAATTTAAACAGTTATAAAATATATAGTAGTTTTTAAATAGGTATTAAAATATTAATACATTTTAGTTGAAATGTTCAAAGTTAAATACCTAATTAAAAAATGGAATATTCCAAATTCATCAACAGCAATTTTAAATGTTCTAACTTGAGCAATTTTTAATTTTTTTTAAATCTTTGCTTGAAAATTTAACTATTATTGAAACTTTTTTTTTGTTGAAAATTAATTTTTTTAAACTCACAATTAAACTATTCCATTTGTGTTTGAAAATTGATCTTTTTTAGTCGGAAATTCAACTATTTGGTTGCAAGTTCCAATTTCGTTCAAAAGTTATATTTTTTGGCAGAAAGTTGGTTAAAAATGTAACTATTTGGTTGAAAATATATTTATTTTGTTGAAAAGCTGACTTTTTGGTTGAAAATCAAACTTCTTTGTTAAAAATTGCAATTTTTGATTGAAAATTATTTTTTGTATTGAAAGCTTATATTTTTGAGTTAAAAATTTTAGTGTATTGTAGAAAGTACTTTTTTTTGCATGAAAATTGAATAATTTGGTAGAAAATTGCTTTTTTCATTTGAAAATTAGTTTCTTGAAATGAAAATGTAGCAATTCCATTTTTGGTTTAAAGTTGATCTTTTTTATTTTGAAAATTCAAATATTTGGTTAAAAATTGATGTAATGTGTTAAAAATTCGTCCTCTTTTTGTAGAAAAATAATCTTCTTGCTT
The DNA here is from genome assembly GCA_932195095.1 of Andricus curvator. Taxonomy (NCBI): domain Eukaryota; kingdom Metazoa; phylum Arthropoda; class Insecta; order Hymenoptera; family Cynipidae; genus Andricus; species Andricus curvator. Next base: position 87,094 of record CAKNYM010051848.1, on the reverse strand, counting down.
TAAAATTCGACATTTTGAATACAATTCTTTTTCTTTATTGGCTAAACAATCTTTTTTGGTTGAAAACTCAACTCTTGTTGAAAATGCGTGTCTTCGGATTAAAGATTCAACTGTTTTGTAGAAAATTTGAATTTTCTCTGGAAAATTCAATAGTTTGGTGGAAAATTCAACTAATTGGTCGAATTTTGAACTACTTTGTTAAAAATTCATTTCTTAGTTAAAAATTCATCATTTTAGTTAAAGTTTTTTCTAGTTTGTTACAAAGTAGGTTTTTTAACTAAAAATAGTAATGTTTTTAGTTGAAAATTAACTTTTTAATTATTAATTCATATTTTCGTGTTGAAAAACCAACTGCATTGTAGAAAATTCTTCATTAAGGCTTCAAAATTCAACAATTTGGGAGAAAATTCAGTTTTTCAAATTGAAAATTAATTTTTTGAAACGAAAATATAACTATTCGTTTATTGGTTAAAAACTGATGTTCTTAATTCAACAATTCAACTATTTTGTTCAAAAATGATCTTACTCGTTGAAAATTTAAAATTGCGAAAGTTAAAAATAAATTTCTTGCTCAGTCATATGCACACATTTTAAAAAAAGTTGAATATGTCGAAACTGAAATTTATTCAGCTTAAACCAAAGAAACATTTATTTATTTTGCTTTTTCGGAAAAAAATGTTGGTCGTGAATTAGGATTTTTGGGATTTCATATCTTTCTTGGCGATTTTTGAACGTTATAAACACCACGAAAAAAATGTTTCCCATGGATGAAAAATAATAATATGTTTCTTTGGTTCAAGCTGACTCAATTTCAGGTTCGAATCAATCCAAAAAACATGTTTTTGTATATTTTCAAACAATTTCAAATAAGGCAAATTTTTTGTTAATTTAAAAAAAATTTAATTCTAAATTTAAGAAAGAGAACAGAAGATATTAACCAATTTCAAATTCATTTCTTTACTTGTTTTGGATGCCGACCCACAAATTGTTATCCCTCAGCTCAAACGATTCGATTAATTTTAGCATTTTTACTTCGCTTCAGTGAAGAGTTTAGTTTTAAATTTAGATTGAAAGTATTAATTATAGTTTGGATGAAATGACAAATCTTGGAAAGAAATATTTATGAGAACGATATTGAACATATCAAAATTGTGTATTTAACTAATTTTATTTTTTCCCGGACTTTTTTATATCACTCTGGATGGATTTCCAACGATCTAAGTATATCCAATTTTTTAAAATAAATCTTTAATGGCAGAAATCATTGAAAAATCATGAGAAATTATTTAAAAATGTAAGATTTCTTACGAAAAAGTTGTTTGTTCTTTTCGACATATGAAAATGAATGTTTAATTTTTCCCCTTTTTCGTGAGAAAACCACCCTATTTCCCCTTTTTGAGCTCCTTTTACGCTTTTGCTTACTATGAAAATTAGTTATTCATACAGTTTACATGTTCGAATGTACTACTAAAATGTACTATTAAAAGATCTATACAATATATTAATATATCAACTATATGAAACTAACTGAATTTTCCTATAAATAATCCCTGATTAGGAGGTTTAAATTGACCTCGAAACATGTTGGTCCCCTCGTAGTATAAAAAGGACGGAGAAAGGAAAGGCCATGCCACGCTGAAAAAACCAGTTCTCGTGAGATCACTGAAGTTAAGCAGCGTTGGGCTCGGTTAGTACTTGGATGGGTGACCATTCGAGAATACTGTGTGCTGTTGGCATATTATGGGTGTGGTGAGCCCAAACTTGTAGTTATTTATAACTACAAGAAAACTATCCACCTAGAAACACTACCCGAATCGGATAGTGTCACGCCTACCCTGAAAGGGAAATGGCTTAATGGTATAATGGTATACTTGTTCTAATAATCTTTCTTTTTACAATTTGAAGTAGTAATGCTGATTTCAGGTTTTGTATATTTTGAGATGACTATCTCATTCAGTATCAAAGACTATTTGAATGGTTTCTTGTACAATGCGAACCAGTAAACTTCAAGTTAACAATACATAAAAGTGAATCTAACTATCAACTTTTTTCCGTGTATGGGATCGTCTCATTTAACATAGGGGAGACCTCCCTACAGTGGATAGCAAAAATTGGTAGATTTCAGTAAACACAAAATAGGATATATATTGAAGAGCTGTTATGACACAAATGAAGCTGATATATTCACCCATGTGATGAGATATCAGTAAAAATCAGTTCGTTAGCAAATAAAAAGTTATTGATATTATTTTGAGGTGGTAAAATTTTATCCAGTGTTGGCAGGTTCGCCCTACAGTGGACATTCGATTCTACACCGCGAATCAGAATAGAAAGATGTTTCTATGCGTACCCCTAAATTATATTTTATACCGACCCTACTATCAGAACAAACAAAAAAGTGATATAATTTCGATTTTGGATAAAATTAGCAAAAATATAATGTCAGTTATTTCGCTCATATTTCACAACACGCCTTTCAGTGGACAGATCAGGTGAGGTTAGGATTGCCACCAATCGTGCCGTGTCAAAAGTACCTAGAAAATACCTATATAGAAATTGTGCATGGTGAGGTTATGTCTACTTGCGGGAAATTTAAAATTGCTCAATATATAAAATTCCACTAATTTGTAGGTTAAGTTTCTGTTGAAATGTTCAACACTATACGCGATTTAAATAATAATAATTTCGAGCACCTGCCTTTCATAGATGATTGCACTATTAAATATATTATATTATATTTGTGATAAACATTGAATTATATTACGCTGCAGCTAGGTATATACTATACGTATGTTCAAAGTATCAGCTGATTCTGTCTTCTGCTATTTTAGTACCAACCTATGAGTGTAAATCTCTAAAACTTTTCACTGAAAATCCACTGTAGGGATGACGCTGGTATCCATAGTAGGCAAATGAGAGCCTCAAAAAATATATTTATAATAATTTTCTTACATAGAACGGACGATTCTAGGGTAAACAATATTATAGTTTAATGACCAAAGAACATATATTAATAAACAAAATCACTCTGAAAAATTGTAAATACTTGGAAAAAATTACTAAAGTTGAGGACAAAGTTTCTTGATCATGTCAAAAATAGTTTTTTATACTTTTTTCTTTTATTATAATTAAGTATAACATGAAATTCTGTCTTATGATGCATTTTTATAAACTTGAATCATACCAAATGCGCAAATTAGGTTTACTTTAGGCATTTCGCTTTTATTTACGAATATCCACTGTAGGAAGCTATCCACTGTAGGGAGGTCTCCCTACATTTTTTATACTTTGGAAAGTCAGTGATTGATCACTCCCATACTTATGATTTTTACTCGTAACAAAACATCTACTAAACTCAATCCTTCTTATAAATCAAATAGTAACTAACTCTAAAATTCTATTCAAATAAAATAATTTACAATTCGTAGCACAAAGAAAAAAGAGAGGATAATAAAGAAGAAGATTGGAGGCGAAGAATAAAGATAAAGTGGTGGTATCAGTGAGGTAAAGGCTGGATATTTGAGAATGAGGGGAAAAGCGAGGCTTGGCAATAGAACTTAAAAGTGGCATCTTAGAAAGATGCAAAGCCGACAGTATTCTTTGTAGCGGGCATAAAACTGCCTGGTTGTAGGGCGAAGGCCTCTTCACACTCTTTCCTTTGCTCTCTTCTTTATACCATCGGCGTTTCTCGCCCGCACGCGTGCTCTTTTTCTCCCGGTTTTTCAAGCTTCCCTTTGCGGGCGGGATATTTACCAACATCCAAGATGGCGGCATAATCTTCCAAGCTCCCTCACAAGTCGACGAGTCACCCATCGACGACGCCACGTCTTTACTTCGAGTTCCTTCCTTTGAGTGTAATCTCAAGGCGTCGCCCGGAAAAGAACGGGTCGAGTATTTGCCATAGTTGCTGACTTTCTTAAAAAGGATCCAGAGATGAATAAGATTTATTCTTCAAGTACCCCATATTCATAGCAAAGTTTTTATTAAAGTTTCTTGTATCCGAAGGCAAAATAATTTTTGTGGGTTATTCTAAGACCAATCTATTTAGATTACTAAATTTGCCAATTAGGAAAAGAAAACTATCCAAAATATTAAATACATTTCTAAAAAATTCTTGTCGAAATTCAATGCATACTTTTTACACAAAATTTTTAAAATGAAAGAAAATATTTCTTACTAAAATTGAGATGAAACTATGTAAACTCAATTGGAAGAAATCTTAAAATTATTCATAAGCAAACCCTGCAGATTGGAAAGAATCATATGTTTAGTGTCTCTATTTAAAAATTTTTAATGAAGATTGAAAAGAATTTCATTTTCTCATGAATAATTTTTGCTATCTAAGCAGGAAAAATATTCATGATTAAAGAATAAAATTCAAAACAACCTCACTTTTCGGCTCATTAGAGACAAGAATAACATAATGAAAATAGAAGGAGAAAAAGGGAAAAAGTCAACCAAAAACGAACCTCTCACATCATTTTAGTTAAAAAAAAATTTTCTGAAAAATTAATTTGTTAAGCGAAAATTTAAATATTCCATTCTTGGTCGAAAACTGATATTTTTTAGATAAAAATTGAACTATCAACTATCAAATAAAAATTTGTTTAAATTATTATTCAAATTCATAGACTTTAGAGACAAATTCAAAAAATGATTAATTATGTTTTTAGTATTATTTGATTTTTTAATTTAATTAAATTTAAAATTACTCCCTGTCTTAATTAGTGAATATTCAACTGATTTTCATTTCAGTGACGGCGGTACATATACTACTAACCTAAAGTTAATTAGTTGACTTTAAACTCTCATATGCAAAGAATATAAGAAACGAGAAAAAACTAAAAAAAGCTTAAATTCATTTGAACAAAATGTCTGAAAATTTATTTTCACGGAGGCATTAAATTAGTTAATAAATATCAAATTATCAAGTTAGTATATTTTATTGTAGGTATTTTTCAAATCTGTTTAGAGTTTATAATTATTTAGATTTGAATTTGCCGCGCTAATATCGAATGTATTCGATTAGTCTTCCGTTCGATTATTTGGCAACGAGCGACATTTGGCAACTTTGTAAAAGTGACGAACAGTAAACAGATAAACCGGTAAAGTAATGTGGACAAATCGCTTTAAATAATTCTCAATTCACCTCGTTAATCATTTACGCAAAGTTTTTAGACCGGGGTGAGGTGTTCATATTAAACCAGAATTATCCAGCTCTATAAGATTTCCGACAGTGAACTTCGAGAAAGCGTCGACAACTTTTTGGCATTATAACCTCACTTTTTTATACGTTGCTCCACGTGCCAAAAAAATTGTCAATCAAATTGTCGAATTTTCAAACAAAAAAGATTATAGTTCAATCAAATATTAGAATTTTCAAGAAGAAAAACAAATTTTTTAGAAAGCAGTTGATTCTTGATCAAAAAAGTTTATTTACATCCAAAAAAGCTAACTTTTCTACAATGAAAGTTGATTTTTCAACAAAAGAGTAAAGTTTTTAAACTGAAAAGTCTAATATTATAGAAAACAGTGACATTAAAATAAAAAACTAAATAAATTTTTAACAGAAAAGATCATTTTCAATATAAAAGATAAATTTCTAACAAGATAGTTGAATTATCAACCAAAAAGTTGAACTTTCAGCAAACAAGAATAATTTTATACCCACAAGGATATGACTTTTCCACAAAATATATAAATTTTTAACAAGATAGTTCAATTATCAACCAAAAAGTTGAACTTTCAACAAACAAGAATAATTTTCTACCCAGAAAGACGACTTCTTAACAAAAAATATTAATTTTCTACCAAATCGTTGAATTTTCAACCAATAAGTTAAATTTTCAAGAAACAAGATTAATTTTCTACCCAAAAAGACGGCTTTTCAATCAAATTCTTAAATTTCGTACCAAATAGTCGAATTTTTATCTCATAAACTGAAAATAGAATAGTTAAATTTTCAGATAAAAACTCTGATAAAAAATTAACTTTCAGCAAAAATACCAATTTTTAATAAAATTCTTACATTATCAACCAAAATGGATAAATTTTCGACCAAGAAGATTAATGTTCTATCAAAAAAAAATGAATTTTCAACAAAATACATGAATCTAACGACAAGTTTCAGAATATTTTTCAAAATATTTATATAATGTTTAATATCCTTAATTAATTGTTTACTTGTTTATTACATTATTTTATAAATAAATTATTTATTTTGAGTTATTTGGATTTTAAGATTATTAATATTCTAGTTTTAATTATTACTATAACATGTTCTCAATTCGGATTGAACTAACTTGTTTTTTAATCGGACCTAATCCGACTTTAATAATTTATCAATATATTTCAATAAAATTCTCTTTGTTGAAAAAACGGTTTTTAAATTTACTTGAAACTACCCTTTGAGATAGTAACCAGCAATATACCAATTCATTTAGTAGTAGCATTACCAATTCCTTTAGTAGTTATAGTTACTAATTCATTTCGTCAGTTATTCTTACTCGTTGAATTAGTAGATTCTTACTAATCACCAGTAAACGAATCGGCACTATTTGAATAAGTAGAAAAATACTACCAATTAGTAGTTTTCTACTAATTCAGATTTAGAGAGTAGCAATCACCTTAGGTGAAGAGCTTCACAAAGTCATCATATGTCATAGATCATACAACAATACGCCAGTTGAATAATAACCCAATAGTATGATCCATAATCTTTAATCACATCCACTAAGTAAAGCTCTCCACGAGGGTCCATTAGTCCATCTATTGATAAATACCCCAATACTATTTTATAAAGGAAAATCCTCATCTCTGAATAAAAACGAAGTAGGTATTGAGGGAATGCAGACAGAGATGAAATAAATGAAAAAAATGTTTTTTAACGCATTGTTGAATGCTTTTCACGTAGCCTGGAAAGCTCGAAAGAGATTTATCGGGGATGGAGAGTAAGTGCAATAATACCAGATTATTTGCATCGCGAAGCCGTGTGTACGGGTAAACATAATATTCGCTCTCTGCCGGCTCTGTGAACCGATACGAACCAGAAAGGTACGTATCCGCTGTCTGTCTGTCTGGTTGTCCGCCTGTCCCTGTCTGTCTATATCTGGCTGCCTGACTGCCTATCTCACTGTGTACAACTGCCGCGTATAAGGGTAATTGTCAAATTGGAGGCAAACTTGAAGTCCCAGTAATATAACATTAACTTAGAATCTCTTACTGATTTTTTTTGTAATTTAATAAATAGTTATTATCATCCTCTACAAAATGGTCACTTCTTTTTTTTTATTTCTGTTCCCATTTACTTTAATTTAATAAAAGAACACCCCAAACATCATTACCGTACGGCGTCCCAACCTCACTTTGAACGTGGATAAACTGTTTTTCTCCTTTTCTTAGACAGTAACCTGAAAAACGCTTAACGTATCAAGTTTGTGAACTTTACATAAAGAAAAATATAATTTATGCACATTTTTCAAATCAAATAAATAATATTGTAAGAACCTTAAAGTCTGTCCCTCGATTTTTGTCATTTCAGAAATCATTGCCGTACGTCTTTTTTTCTAGTAAAATATTGTAGTTACAATTGAGTAATAAATACAGAAATATTAAGCGTCTCGTTTAATACAAGATTCTATGAAATTAAGCTGAAAATATTAACTCCTTTTTTGCTGAATCCGATATTGAAACTGAAAAGTGCATTTTGACAAAAAAAAAATCATTACCGTACGTGAGTTAAAAAGCAGTTTCTGAGTGAAAAAAAATTATAAAAACCATTCCGTTACTTGCTCAGCGGTGTTTTCTTTCATAAATAGGTGATTTTTTATGATTGAAATCTGTTATTTTTTTATAAATAATATAAAAAGGCTGAACTTCATCAATGTTATCGTATCATTCCCGTACTGTACAATAGAGAAGTGTAGGACCGCTTATATGCGCGTGCGCGTGGATCAGGTGGGCCGGTTTGTTTTCTGTTTCCTAACCTCTATTTATAAGTATACAGACTGATACAGATCTCAACAAGTAAGCTAAATAAGTTAATTAGGAAGGAAGAAATGTGTTACAAATTATATCATAGCACAGGTAGGTGGATTTGTTATTATTAATGTACTGTACACTTTATGTAATTTTCATTCACAATTGTGACGAATTAATGAATTTTGTAGGTTTCAAATTTTAGATGTATCCAGCCTCAATCGTCTCAATAAAAAGTAGAACTTCTCTTCAAATTAAAAAAAAATATAATTATACATATTGCTCAGATTTGAAGAAATCTCGTGTAAGTTACAGACCGTACATGAAAAAATAGAAGATTTAGAATCTCTATTATTGATAGTAAACAATACAGGTATGTATACTTATTATTAATATTAAAATTATGATGTATTCTAATGTTGATTATGCTTTAGAACAATTACTTGATTTTGTGTAGGTTCTCTATTGTAAGTTCTTCAAAACTTATCGGTATCGATTCTCAGAATTTGAAATATTTCTTCTGTTGGTTTATAAATTCCTAACCTTAAAAAATATATTTTCTCGAAGTCGTGTGCCAAAATAAATAGCTTGATTTTAAAAGGAAAAATTGATTACAATGACTTTTTAATCGTAGTCGCACGTTTAACAATTGCTTTTTCAATTTCAAGCCCTGGAAATTGAAAATAAGTAGTAAATGTGCTTTTCATTTCCTTTTCTTCATTTTCTTTATAACAGGAAAAATGTTTTCAACCTGAAGCTGTCAATAAGAGGATCTATGATAAAGTCATAGAAGAAAATCAGTGAGGAAGACAGACAGCGTCAATTACTAGCAGACGGGAAGGATTGAGAAAGTATCGTCACAGAATAGCGGAAAATCCTGAAAAAATCCCCTGATAATTCCAGGTTTCTTCCAGGCATCTCAAATTTTTTCCAGCTTATAAATATTTTTTTCTGTTTCTAGGGATTCAATTAATCTTCAGTTTAGAAAACTTTGACAAATTATATCATGTACAAGGCATTTTTGAATATCTTAGCACAGCCGATTAATTAAATAATTAAATAATTCTAGAAACATTATTAATCATTTCTTGAATTTGTCTCTGAAGAACATTAATTTCAATTATAATTTAAACAAATTTTTATTCTATCTTATACTTAAATTCAGTGCATATTTAAGTAAAACTAATGTGAGTACTATATGAAAGTCGATTTAAAGCGCGTTAAATTTCAAATGTTTTTAACTAGAATATGTATTGTAATTTCAACAAAATAGATAAATTTTCAACCAAATAGTTGAATTTTCAACAGAAAAAATTGTTTTTTTACCGAAAAGATATGAATTTCCAACCGAATAGCTGAATTTTGAAGTAAAAAAGATCAGTTTTCAATCAAAAATAAAATATTTAAATTTTCAGTAAAAAAAACTTAATTTTCCTTTACAAACAAACAAAATTCGACCAAAGTGATGAATTATCCTCTAAAATGATGAATCTCCAACTTGAATAGATGTATTTTTATCAAAAAAGTTTGACGTTCGACAAAGTAGTTTCACAAAAAGATTATTTTTCTAATAAATAATGCAATTTTGTAACAAAATACATGAATTTTCAACGAAATACTTGAATTTTGAGCTAAAAATTATCAGTTTTCAACCAAAAATGAAATAGTTAAATTTTCAGTTGAAAAAATTAATTTTCCACACAGAAAAAAACTAATTTTCAATCATAGTGATTCATTTCCAATTAAAATGATTAATTGAAATAGTTACATTTTCATTATTTAAAAAAGTCAATTTTAAGACCTGGAACTTGAAAATAAGTAAGTAAATGTTGTTTTCATTTCTTTTTCTTTCTTTTTTTTATAACAGGAAATGTTTTCAACCTGAAGTTGCCAATTAGAGTGTCTGAAATGAAGTCGAAGAAGAAAATCAGTGAGGAAGACAGACAGCGTAAACTGGAAGCAGAACGGGACAGAGTGAGAAAGTATCGTCAAAGAATAGCGGAAAATCCTCAAAGAAGAGAGCAACAAAGACAAAAAGAGCGACTTCGTTATTTACAGCGAAAACAGAATAAGAGTTTAAAATCTATCCATGAATTGACGACATGTGCAGCCCGTTCGAAGCGAAAAAAATGGAACATTGCTTCCAAAAAGTATCGAAACAAACTGAAGGAGCTTAAAGAATCTTCAATATTTCTGGAAGATTCTTTGCCAGTTAACAGTGTTGGGCAAAGTACAGCAAGTGAAGCAGCAAAGAAGAATAGAAAGAGGAGAAGGGAGTACAATTTTCGGTTACAAGAGAAGGAGAAAGAGATTAAGAAACTGAAAACTACCATAGAAAAATATAGGAAACGTGCAATTAGAGCCAGGACTAGGAATGAAAAATTAGAACAAAAAAGGGAAGATTGTGATCCGACTTTGCTTACGCCAAAATCAAAAACTAACAGAATCTTAAAGCGAATTAAAACGACTGATGGAGAGGTAAAGAAAAAAATTTTGTTTGGAGAGGTATTACAAACACAACTGACAGAAAATTTTAAAAATTTGAAAACCGATCGAGAGAAACAAATTTTTACGAAAATGGTTGCAGGTAAAAAAATTAAAAAATATCGATTGCAAAGGGAATGCTCCACATTTTTAACTCCGAAAAGAATTATTTCAAGTCGCAAAAATACATCTTCATTGGTGTACGAAAGAAACAAAAAAATGGATCATGGCTTGAAAATGGCAATCACAGCATTTTTGGAAGAGGACGAGAATAGTCGAATGTGCCCGGGAAAAAAAGATTTTGTGCGCAAAGGTAAGGTAGTTAAACAAAAACGACTTCTGAACGATACTTTACAAAATTTGTATGCAAAATTTATCAAGACATACACCACTTTCAAAGTTAGCTACAAAACTTTCTGTAGACATCGTCCATTTTGGATTAGAAGTATGAATGCCTGTGATAGAGAAACTTGCGCTTGTGAAAAATGTGCAAACTTTGAATTATTAGTAGAATCCATGTTCCGCCATGGAATAGTTGACAAAAGAACGCCAAATGATGTCATAAAAGCTATTTGCTGTGAGAATAATGGCGATGCAAAGTGTCTTCTTAGAGAATGCAGTAAATGCTGTCATCTATCGCTAGATTTCAAAGAGTATTCTCCAAATGATATCGGCTACTATCATAAATGGGAATATGTAAACGAATCGTATTCTACCGGAAAATCTCAGCAGGAAAAAGTATGCAAAAAAATAAAAAAGCAGAAGATTGACACTACCTTCGAAAATATTGTTCAAGAGTTTCAAGAAAAGATTTTGGACTACATGCAGCACAGAGGAAAAATAAGACATCAGTTTCTTGAAGTGAGGGAAAAAAAGGCAAATTTACAGGCTAACGAAGCATTTGTCCATATGGACTTCAGCGAAAACATGACTAATAAATATGCCAAAGAAATTCAGGCTGTACATTTTGGTGGATCTCGACAACAAATCACGTTACACACAGTCGTAGTTTATACGAAAGACAATAAAGACAGGCTTAAAACTCAGAGTTTTTGTACGATGTCAGAGTCGACTCAACATAATGTGCCTGCAATATGGGCACATCTTGAGCCTGTTTTAAAAACTGTTTTCCAAAATTCAGTTACTCCTGTAACCCGATTGCATTTTCTGAGCGACAGCCCAAGCACGCAATACAGAAATAAGGCTATGTTCCATTGTTTGGGTGAGCATTTAAAAATGTGGTATCCAAACGTGCTAAACTTCACTTGGAACTATTCAGAAGCTGGCCACGGTAAAGGTGCTCCAGACGGAGTAGGTGGAGTTGTCAAGCGAGTAGCAGACAGATTTGTCGCAGAGGGAAAGGATATTGTAGAATTCGAAACTATCCTACAACTTCTAAAAACAGCTTGTTCTGGAATAACCTTTTTTTCTGTAAGCAAAGACAAAATCGAAGAATATTCGCAAAAAATTTGCGAAAATTGCTCGCCTTTCCCTGGAACTATGCAGGTTCACCAAGTGGTAGGAAATAACGAAGGAAACGCACTAAGTATGCGCGCGTTAAGTTGCTTTAATTGTAACCAGAATTGCATTCATTATGAATTAGGAATACACCGATGCAAAACTCTTTCTGTGAAAAAACGATCTGTGATGAAAAAGTCTGCTAAGTAGATAAGCACATCTAAAATTAATCACGATAACCTTCCGCTTTAACATAAGGGAGGTCGAAACTAAAGGCTTCTATTACATTATAAACAGAAAAATAATTTATTGTTTATTAATATAATGTTCGTTTTCTTCTATAAAACTGAAAAATTCTTAAGAAGACAACCAAAAAATCTTATTCTTAGAAGTAAGAAGAGATTATTTTTCTCAAAATATATTAGAAAGTTATTACAAAAAATGACAGCTACAAGCTGTTGGGATTCTAATATAAAAGTTTTAAAAAATGGGCCACTGAATATAGCTTGTCTTACACTTGTTTGAATTTTAATTAGTTCATATTTTTAATTGTGATAAAGGTGCAAGAATAACACATTACTTATTAATAGAATGTTTGTTTTTGTTCTAGAAGTTAAAAATTGTTGAAAAGGATACCAAAGTAACTTACGCTAAGATAAGATTAATTTTTAAGAATATATTACACAGTTATCGCGAAAAATAATAGCCCAACGGTGCTGAGATTCTAATATAAAAATTTTAGAAAATAAGTAATTTACTTAGTAAATTTACTTATTATGTGACACGATGTAATAAATAGATTTTAATACATTTGAAAGACTGCATAATAAATCAGGTGAATAGTTTTAGTAAATGTTGAATCTTTAATTGTAGTACAGTCACTTTGTTTTTATTTGCGCAATTTGAAACGTATTCATTGAAATAAAAAATAATAGTAACAATTCGAGTTTTAATTTATTACGTCACCTTATATTCGAAAAAACTATCTACAATAGTTGAATATTTCGTGTTTCCTAAATGACATGCGTTACAGTATTCGCTTTTTAACTTTTTAAATGCTCGCGCTCTCTTTCATCAAACTCCTAACCTCAAATCCACTTTCCGTATTTCATGTAAGAATTTCATCATTATTTCTTATTTTCAAAACTGCCCCTTTTGGATTTCAAATTTTTAGATGTGATAAGTTCAATTTCCATTGTAAAATATTTAATTCCTAATAACAATGTGATTGCCACTGTCAGTGCTAAAATTTGCCTACAATTTGACAATTACCCATAATGCAGATTCTATTTGAGCTGCCTCAGGGATGTTAATTTGTCATATGTGAAACTCTCTCTTGGTTCACAGGAGGTGATCCTGATGCGCGTCGAGGCAAAATAATTTCCCGAAGACGAATTCAATATTTACACTTTGCGCGTTTAATTACAAATCGACTAAACCCACGATTACTATATCAAATATGGTGGATATTTTATAACTAAAATCATTTTTCATTATAAATTTTTACATTCTCATCATAATGAGAAGGTATTGCACGCCTTCTCAGAACCAAGTTTCACTTAAATGAGCAGGCTAAAGTTTGTACCTCAGAAATTATGTTTTGGGCATGCCTCCTGAATATTTTTACAGAATATGAAAAAAAAAATCGTTAGGCCCCCTTTTAAAATAACTCGATATTTGTTGTATTTGGATCAATTTATGTGATTTTTTTAGAAAGGAAAGAGTAATAAGTAACGTTTTCTGTACTAAAAATCTTTAATTTTGCGCTCAAGATAAGTTACTGTATGATTGATATTGATTGCCTTTCCGATCCGTTTTAGATTTTGAAAAATATGTGGATCTGGTCCATTTGTCGTAAAAATTCTACAAACCGAAAAGAAAGTCCAAAAATTTCCGAAGAATTACAAAAAAGAAAGAATGTACTAGCATGAATAGTTCAGAAGTTATGACCTCTTAAACTGATTTTTCAGTGAAAAAAAACTTTAATTTTTTTTCTTTTTGCACAATATCTCATCCCCTGTACATCCCACATGAAAGTTGTATGGCTCTAAATTAAAGGAGATTAAATTATCTCTAAAACTGAAAAAAAAAATTGATTCTAGCTTTCATAGAACAGAAGTTATAGTCTCTTATAGCAGGCTGTTTCTTGTGGAATTCTTTTTACAAATTGAAAAATCGAATTATGGTCACTGTCTTCATGTGTGAATATCTTTTAAAAATGTAAATAGTTCACATTGTGAAATTCTATTATCTCTCTCGCCTTGTTCATGCCAGCTAATAAATTATAAACAAATATAAAGAAAGATATATATATATATATATATATATATATATATATATAACAACAATAAATAATGTATAAGTTTTCTCTAATTGATGGTTTTAAACCTTCATTTCTGACGATTTTCTTTCCCAAGTATAAGAGTTAAAGAAAATAGTGAAAAGTGCTGATGCAATATATACAAAATAAATTTTAATGAAAAATGCGTCTCATGATAAAGTTCCACAAAAAGCAGCCTGCTATAAGAGACTATAACTTTTGTTCTATAAAAGCTAGAATTAATTATTTTTTTGAGTATTAAAGATAATTTAACCTTCTTTAATTTATTTCTATACAACTTTCATGTAGGATGTACGGGGAATGAGATATTGTGCAAAAAGGAAAAGCTTCAACGTTTTTTTCACTGAAAAATCACTTAAAGAAGTCATAACTTCTGAACTATTCATGCTAGAACATTCTTTCTTTTTTTTAATTCTTCGGAAATTTTTGGACTTTTTTTGTTGGTTTTTAGAATTTTTACGACAAAATGGACCAGAATTGTGGAATCTTGAAAAAACTGATGTCTTCCACATATTTTTTAAAATCTAAAAGGGATCGGAAAGCCAATCAATATTAATCACACAGGAACTTATTTTGGGCAAAAGTTGTTCATTTGAAGACGATCTACGATTTCGTTATTTATAATTTTTAGAAAGGGCGAGTAGATTTTTTTCAATCGTAAAAAATAAGAATAAAATTAACAAAATTGAATTTTTGGAAAAACGAGACGAGTTGCAATAAAATGTATAATAACAACCTTTTTTGTATAGGATGTGCACTTTTTTTAATTATAAGAACAAGACAATGAAAATACGTATGTTTCGATATCAATACATATTATGAATTGTGATAATATAAATTTATTGAAATGATAGATATTTCAGGGTAGCTAAGTAAAAAAATTAATGCAAAATAAGGTGCAAATATTGAAGTAATCATAAAAAGTAAAATTTATATAATATTTTGCAATATCTGAATAAGCAGTGCCAGCTTGAGTACAGAAATAAATATAATATACATTGGATATAATAGTGTTGAACATAATGTAGAAAAGTTCGCATTTTGGACAAAATCGAGTGCAAAGCACGAGATACGTGATGAGAATGTGTTCGTTAAAGCCGAAGGAGCTTTAACAAAAGAGAATTCACAATCACCAAATTACAGTTGTCGATGATTTGACGCGAGATAAATATATTATCGAGCGCGAATCGTGAGAACCAACAATCGCGCGTCCTAGGCACTTCCTATCAGTTTTAATGAAAATATAATTATTAACAATAGAAATATGAAGATTGTTTTAATATCTTGGGAATACTTTTAAAAATATCACTCAAGAATATTGACTTGATACTTGACCTGAATATACTGAAAATCGAAAAATATTTATCTAAGATAAAAATTTCGTGCATAAAAGTTGTAGATTTGATCGCAACATACCTATTTTTATTTTCACTTTACCTAAAATTAATATTTTGTGAAAAAAAAAATTCAGATTCAGATTTATTGTTTAAAAAAATTTCAGAACCACTAGGACGCGTGGTTTTTTTGGCGTTAGGAAAGGGGTTCGTTGTGAGTGGTGGGTGGGGCGTGAGCCACATCCCTCTTATCGTTCAGAATATTCTTTAACTCGTTTTTACTCCTTTCTACAGGTCAACCCTTCGAAATAATTCAATATTTTAGAACACTTAATACATATTTTTAAGGAAAAATCTAAAAATTCATTTTTGTCATTTTTCATGAAAAATATTAGTTTTAAGAAAAAGATATAGAGTGAAAACATGTGTTTTGAATAATTATACAAATTTTGTGCACAAAATTTTGATCTCAGATCAATATTTTTCGAGAAAAAAAAATAATTCAAAAAAGAATTTAAAAATGTTCATAACTTAGTTTACATTAATCTGCGTCCACTATCAAGGTGAACTTTTCGAAAGTACACAATACCATAACTTGAAAATTATGGTGGCCTAAAAAACAACATTTTTGATTTTTTTCCGCCATCCCATAATCTTATAATTATCAAAAAAAAAGAAAAATTTTTTTTCAATTCTGTCCAAAACGTGAAAATGTATAATAAAGCCCCAAAAACTACCCCATGCAAGTGCATTAAGGCTATGGTCTATTTTTAATGAACTTGAAGAGCTTATATTTTTATTTCAATTTTTGTTTATTGTTTAACCAATTTATTTTTTTTTAAATCTAACTTTTGACAGAAAAACTAGAAAATCGTACTTTCTTGTTGGTTTTTAACAAGTTCTAAAAGTTTAGACTAAATCTTAATAAATAATACTATGAATGGTATTTTATGAATGCTGTGTCCTAATTTATGAACTTTTGATGCAAAAAAGTTAGAAAATCGTTTTTTTTGTATTATTTAGAAGTTCCATCACTTTCTCATAATTCTTACATTTTTTAACCCACAGATTTCTGAACATATTCCTTATTTTGCATTGCTCTTATTTAATTGAAAATTTGCTTTTGAAGTAATCGTAATATCGAATATATTCAGAAATAGGTGTTCACATGTATGATTTAGGCCACAGCATTTATAAAATATAATTAATTTGGGATATTACAAGATAATAATATTTTTAAACAAATACAAATTGTTCCAACGATTACCAGTAGGTTAAAAAATCTAAGAATTAGGAAAAAGTAATGGAACTTACTGAAAAAATAGCACACACAAAAAAAACATTTTTCTACCTTTTTCCTATCAAAACTTGCATTTCAAGTCTATGAAAATAAAATTGTTAAAATAAACCAAAATTGTTTAAACAATTAAATATTAATTCTTAAATATATGAAAACTTGTAATTTTATTATTCATGAGGATCTGTTAAAAACAATGAGAAAAAAGTAACAATTAAGGGCAATATTTCGAAAAATATACTTATTGCACTTGTATGGGGTAGCTTTTGAGGCACCCTGAAAGGGACTCAAGGGGGTTGAATTAAAAAATTAATGATGGATTCGTATTCCTTGAAGAGTTTTCCTGAGATCATGAAAGCATTGGCTATACTTTATTATACATTTTCACGACGGGGTTTACAAAAATGTGTTTGTTTGTTTCCTTTCTGATATTTAAAAAAACACGTGTTCAACTTTTTTTAAAACCTAATAAAATTCGCGAGAAAAATTAGAAAATCAAATTTTGCGAAAAAAAATTCTCCTGGCCACAAAAGTGATGTAGCGCGTATAAAATTTACAAAATGTCTTTCTTATCAAAGTAAAAATTCAAACAAACATTAGCCAAAAATATAAGTGTGGGTTTTTTTAGAGAATCCACTTTTAGTATTTTCAGAAAAACTGTCATTTTTTAAATTTTGAACCTGTTTTAAATTTTCCGGCTGATTTCAAAAGAAGACAATAGAAGCTATAAAAATCAGAAAGAAAATTATAAATATTTTGATTAAGTGAAAATGTATAAAGGTTTAAAGACAACATTTTTTTGTTTTCTTTAGCAAAATACAATAATTATTTTCCGTATTTATGATTATAATTTAAATGCTTATGAGTGGAATATTTTTTCTGAAACAAAAAAATACACATAATTTTTTTTCCCGCAAAAAATAACATTAATGAAAAATAAAAAGCACTTGTTATTTTATGGAAGCAGAAACAATTATATATTACACTCAACCATAATAAATTGTTATTATTGTTATAAAAGTAGGTAAAAATACAGAAATATGTTGGAGAAACTTGCATTTCTCTTTTTCTTGATGGAATGTATACCGATACACGTATATGTACTCGTATTCCATTCCAAGGAACCACTTTGTTCTAACACAAGAATTGGAAAAAGTTTTGAGACACATATCCGAACCTTCCCGAGAAACCTCTGCATTATAGATGGTTTTTTTCAGTCTTATTTCCTTTCACCCCTAAAAGCAAAACCATGAACTCAAATCACATAATTTTTAGAAAAGTATTATTAACCATTTTTAGGTCCAAATAATTTATATCAATCTATACTTATAATAACAGGGTGTCCATTTTTAAACCTTGAAAACCTGGAAATCTCCTTAAATTTTTCACGAGAACCTTGAATTAAATTTTTTTTCTTCTTACAAATTTATTTTATTGAAATGCGAAAAGTAATTGTAAAAGAAACATCTCGTTTAGAATAAATCTTGTTAATGAAGAGTTTTTTATTTATCAAGATATAATTTATCTTTTACTCATTACAGAATAAATGAAGATATTTCTTGGCATTTTTTGTAAACTTTACTTACTAATATAGAGTGTTGAAGCATACATTTTTTTGTGATATTCAACTTACAACTTATAAAACTTATTAGTTGAAAATTTCGATGTTAATTCAGTTTCAGAATTAGAATCAGACAGGACCATATAACGAATTTTTCGAGTTTTGACGAGTTTTTGTGTGTACACCAAATTATAAATCATTACCGAAAATTTTGAAAAGTTTCAAAATATTCAAAAGATTTAAAAATATTTTAAAGGATTTTGAACATTTTACAATGATTTCGCGGATTTCAAAGATTTTAAAAAGGTTATAATAAACCAGATTTCTAAGATTTCAAAAGATTTTACACAGATCAAAAATATTTTAATAATTTCAAATTAATACAAAATGTTTCAGAAAGATTTCAAATATTTCATACAAACATCAAGATTTCAAAAGAATACAAGAATGCCAAGGATTTCAAATATTTCTAAACATTCAAAATATATAAAATGATTTGAAATATTTCAATGATTTCAAACGAATACAAAAGATTTCACAAACATTTCAAAGATCTTAAACTATTTCAAAAGGTTTCAACAAATTTGAAAAGATTTCAAAAGATTTCAATGATTTCACACGAACACAAAAGATTTCACAAACAAAGATTAAAGAAAGCTTTCACAACCCGTGCAGAAATTGCCCCGGTTGGCCCTACTACAACAAGTTTTCTGGTCGGATCCCGGCCGGGCTACCCCTGTTTGGGTTTCATGGCCAGGAACCGGTCGGGAGCCGGCGGGCTACATTTTTCTCGAATCACCTAGTCGGGAGCCGGCCGGTTACTGGCCGGGACAACCCTGGTTAGATTTCATGGTCGGGAGCCGACCGGGCACTGGTCAGGATACTTTTTTTTTGTAGAAATTACACATTTTTTAAGAGCCGTGACATTATCAAAGACGTATTTACGGATACTAGATGAATTATTATCTGAAAAGTATAATTTAAAGATTTATCAGATCAGCAAAGCAGAAACTAGCTTTTTGAATTCTTAAAAAAAAAAGATTTGATTTTTTTAAATGTTTTAACTTATTAAATAAAACTGTTATCGATTCTGCAATGTGCAACAGCAGATTTATTACAATTTTTATAATTTTCTCTATTTTCAGACAATTTTTAGTCTGTACACTTTCAAATTTACCGCCATGTCTGACGCCTTCTGCGCTGGCGTCGGCGTAGACACTTGTAAGTTTCAGTTTCGAACCTCGAACGAGAATGCACGTGTCGTCTCCTCGAAGTTCGCAAATAAAACCGCGATCCATAATTAAAATGAACCTTATTTCAGTAATCAGTTCGAAAACCCCACTTACTGCGTGGATAATTAGTATTTTTAATTAATTTATAGTGTTGTGTATTCATTTTTTTCCTTTCTTCCTTCCTAACCTCAAATCACCACGTGGTTTCAAAAAATAAAACAATTGCTAGCAGATTCTAGCATCAATTATTGAAACTCTTCTTCAATTTCCTCACGAGAATTTATTAACTTGATTTGACATTTAAAGTTCACCGTATTCTTTACGATGAGCCTTAAAAGACAAAACAAGTTACCAATTTGTCGCCAGAAGCAACATTTTTTAACCGCTCTGTGGCCGGATTACCCGACCGGATCCCGGCCGGTATGAAAGCCGGAATCCGACCAGTTTACCGTGACGTTTTTAGCCGGATCCCGGCCGGTATCCCCGGCCAGCGCCCGGTTTAAACTGGGGCTATCCGGCCGGCTCCCGGTCGGATCCCTGTTACCATTCCTACACGGGAAATATTTCGAAGATTTCATAAAAATTTTAAACAATTTCACAAAGATTTAAATATAATTAAATAATTATTATTATTAATTCTTTAATATTTATTATTATTAATAATTATTAAATCAGTTTGATAAATAATAGTATTTGTTTTTAAAAAACTTAAAAAAATGTTTTATTTAAGATCGAAATGAAATCTACTTTATCATGAATAATTTCATATACGGAAATCAGATCATGGAAAAATTCCCAATTCAAATTTAGATTTTCAAACTGCCTCCTTTCCGGCTCATTAGAGATAAATACATAACAAAGAAAAAAAGAAGTCTTTCAAGTTTTAAAAGGAGAGAAAGAATTATTTGTCTGGTCTATCACATGGTTTCTAAATAATAAAAATATGTGCACCAACATGATAATAATAAGAATAATGAATTATATTACATACCTGCCAAATAAGTTTTCTCTTTTTTCATATCAGTAAAGCATCAATTTTTTTCATAAATCAAAAATCTTCAACATTAAAAAAAAATATTAAAATTAATTTAGAATAATTGGCGTGGTTTCTTTAACACGTTGCGTTTTTTGGGATTATTTTTTAAATGAAAATATAGTATTTTTGAGTTATTCAAATCATTTAATAAAAATTAAAATTAAAAAATGTACTAAAATAGGTTAATAAAAATTATTAATTCTTATATCTGTCATTTAAGATTACTTTTGAAGTTAATAAGAGGGACCAGCTGTTCGAATTGTAGAAGAAGGGAAATGTGTTATACAACGCAGCTTGCGCTTCAAGTCATGCCAGACATTTTAATTTTAGTCAAAGGATATTTTAATATAGGTCATTTTTTCAAAAAAATATTCTTCATAATATTTAATTAAAGTTTTTTTTCATAATATTTAAAGTTTAGAAGCTATAAATTCAAACTTTACAAACAGGGTATAATTTTTTATAGTACAGAGCCATTCAAATATTTCGCAATTTTTTTAACAATTCACTCGGAATATGTATACAGTTTTGCAAGTTTATTATAAATAATGGTTTTTTTCAGTTTCTAGGGTTTCAATTAATATTTTTAATTTAGAAATATTTGATAAATTATATTACAAGATATTTTTAAACATATTACACCATCGGTTAATTAAATAATTAAATAATACTAAAAACGTAATCATTTCTTGAACTTGTCGCCAAAGTTAATGAATTTGAATAATGATTCAAACAAATTTTTATTTTATCTTCTTATACTTCAAATTCAGTGCATATTTAGGTAAAATTAATGTGGGTATTATTAATTTCAATTTAAAAAGCTTCAAATTCCTAACTTTTCAAGTAAAAATATTGCATTTTCAACAAGAAACATGATTTTTTAACCAAATAGTTGAACTTTTATATAAAAAATTATTTTTCTTCCAAAAAAGACGATTTTTCAACAAAATACATGAATTCTTAACCACATATTGAATTTTCAACTAAAACGGATCAATTTTCAACCACATAGTTGAATCTTGAAATAAAAAAGATCAGTTTTCAACCAAAAATGGAATGGTTAAATTTTCAGTTAAAACAAATAATTTTCAACCAAAAAAAAACAAATTCTGAACCTAAGTGATGAATTTTCAACTGAAATTATAAACATTCAACTGGAATAGATGAATTTTAAACCAAGAGGAGTAATTTTTAACAAAAGAGTTTCACTTTCAACTAAAAAGTAGAATTTTCAACTAAAATGATGAATATTTAACCGAAATACTTAAATTTTCAAGAAAAAAGTCTAATTTTTAACTAAGAAAGACAAATTTTAAATCATATGATTAAGGTTTGAACTAGAAAAGATCCCATTTTTAACCAAAAATGCAAGAATTAAATTTCCAGTTAAAAAAAATAGTTTTCTACAAAAAAAAAGTAAATTTTCAACCGAAGTGAAGAATTTTCCACTAAAATGATAAATCATCAACTTGAATAGATGAATTCAAAAAAGAAAAAATTAATTTTCAAACAATGAGATTAATTTTTAAACAAAAACATTGATTTTCTACAAAAAAAGTCAATTTTTCAACAAAATACATAAATTTTCAACGAAAATGATGAATCTTCAACTAGAATAGATGAATTACAAACAAGAAGATTATTTTCAAACAAAAAGATTAATTTTCTACCAAAAAAAGTCCATTTTTGAACAAAATACGTAAATTCTAAACGGAATAGTTGATTTTTCAACTAAAAAATACAATTTTTTAACCATTTAGTTGAATTTAGAAGTAAAAAGATCAGTTTTTCAACTAGTATAGTTAAATTATCAGTACAAAAATTAATTTTCAGCCATAGAAAAAACTATTTTTCAACAAAATAGTTCATTTTTCAAACAAAGAGATGATTTTTTTATTAACATGAATCTTCAGCCAAAAAAATTAATTTTCAACAGAAGAGTATAACTTTCAACGAGTTGAATTTTCATTCGAAAAAAGATGAATCATGAACGGAAAATTAAGTAGTTGATATTTCAACCAAAAAAGATTTTAATTTTTAATGAAAATCAGTTTAATTTTCAACTAAGAAAGATTTTTCAGTCAAGGGAGAGAAAAAATTTCAAAGCGATTGTTGAATTTTCAACCAAAGAGATAAGTCTTAAACCTGCATTTTCAACTAGATATTTAAATTTTCAACTAAAAACGATCAATTTTTAACCAAAAATAGAATAGTGAAATTTTCGGTTAAAAAAATTAATTTCAAACCCAAAAACCAATTTTCAACAAGATAGTTAAATACAGCAATGTAAAGCTACTTTTACAAATTAAGAATAATTTTTATTCAATTTTATATTGCAATTTAAACAAAAAATTAAGCACGCTCTCGAAAAAGTTCCCTGACTTTAAAAAAAATTCCTGATTTCCAGGTTTTTCAAGGTATATAAAAATTCCCTGACAATTCCATTTTTTCCAGATATTCCCAGTTGGGGAATATTTTTACCCTGACAAAGTTATAATTTTTTTAATTAAAAAAATGTCATTTAAAGTTGTTTCTATAAATCTATACGATTTATAAGACGCCATTTTTCTAAGGGTTGCGCGAACTTCAAATCCAAAAAATCTTCATATTGCTTCTTAGAACATCAAAAACTATCGATTTAAACCAAAAATAGTGAGCAGAAAGCGATTGATCACTCCGCGAAAGAAATCAGTGATGATTCGCTCGCCATCATCTTCTCGTGGCTTCTTGCTATTCCTTAAGTAGTGTAAGACATAGTTTAGTCAGCCAAGAAAAGAAATCCTTGCCTAATTTATTAAGTGGATAAGGATTCTGAAAAATGGTTAAATGCATTTATTAATTATTAAAAAGTTTAATAATCAAGGCCATGTTTAAAAGTTAACATTTGACTTAATTTTTATTAAATATCAGACTTCATAAGAATCAAGTTATTTAATTAATTAATTTCATTTTTATCAGGTGAATCATAATGCAGATTTCAAAGCATAAATTTTAAGATTGAATGCTTGATTCTGACTTGATGAGCTTCTTAAACTAAAGGCTTGCAACTTTGATTACTTTTATCTAGAATTATTTAAAATGCAGTAAAAGTTATAAAATCTACACTTGAAAGAGTTTTATAAATTACTATCATAAAACTCATTTACAAAATGAAACATTTATTTAAGTATTCTTGTTTAAAATTCTTTTTTTTTCAAAGAACTTTTATTCAAAAATTTGGAAAATATCGACTTCGACAAAGTTTCAAAATTTGAAGAATCATCAATTTTTTGGTATATTTTAATTCTTACATTATTCCGAAATAAAAAGGTCCAGATTTGAAAAAAATCCCTGAATACATATTTTTTCAACTTGGGTTTACATTGGAAATTTTAAGGGACGAAGAATTTCAAACTGTATACTCAGAATTTCGCGGTGTTCAAAGTTGAACTCACTTTCATATTTACAAAATGTGGGATATAATTTCTTAACCTTATTTTTATAAGGTTCTGGATTGTCGAAAAATTGAGTTTTTGAAAATCCTAAGCGGCATATTTTTTTATAAACTTTACAGATAATATAAAAAAACTGAAAAGTGTAGAATAATTTTTTTTAAAAGAATTACGCTATTTTGTTCAAACAGAAAATGATTTGATCAACCATTTTGAAGAAAAATAACAAACCAAAATCAATCCCTAATGGACTTTCAAGATTGTCTCATCTCTTCCTTCGTTCAGAGAAAGGTTAATAATCACCTCGCATATCTACTATTTTCCTATACATCAAGATATAAATAAATTCTAAATCACCATAATTAAACTATTTTTCTCTTCATTGTCTGTGAATTTAATATATTTTAATATTTTCCAGCTATTATAAAAGTCGTACGATCTGCATATGGATGGTAATTACATTTTATTTCCTTGAAGTCTGTTGCGGTCTAATCTTTAAACATTTTTATACATAACTATAATTGAATTCAGTGATTTTTGCACTTGATTATCAAATAAGTTGATTAAATTACTTTATTTTTATTTGGAAAGACAGATGTATGTGCATTATACAATTGAGAATACAATGTAAAATTGAATTGAGTCAAATCGGACGTATTCAAGAGTCTTTCAATTTTTTTCGACATTTGGAAAAGTAACTTTATTGCCAAATAATGAATAAAAATATTTTGAATTTTACTTTAGTATATAATGTATATAAATGAGACATTGTTCTGTACCTTTGCTTTTTGAAGATCAAATTTCTAAATAAAAATAAAGTCAATTATTTAATCTATGTAATGAATAAGTTTCAAAAACATCGAATTTCATTATAGTTAAGTATTAGAACTTTGACAAATTAGGTCACAACCAACATTGGTGAAATAAAATGGAATGACCCCAACAGAAAATACAATGTTCGAAACTTTGACAGTTTCCTAAATAATCTGTACTTCACTGAACACCAAAAATATAAGCCCACGAATTAAATACTGATTTATCCAATTCCAAAATCCTCGATAAACCCAAATCCTGAATTGAAGATATTAGCCCCACATCTATTCTGACAAACTTCCATAAAAGAAGACAACCCTCAATTATTAAAGACAACCATCAATTATGCATTATAAAATCTGATGAAAGACGAAAAACAGTAATCATAGAAAAACAAGAATACAATCAAAAAATGAAAACACTTCTCGATGACAAACAGACGTACGAAACAATACAAAATCCGACGAAAGCCATACAAAAAGGTTCAAACATAATGGTTAAAGAATGGTTAGAAGAAAAAGTGATAGAAAAAAGAACTTATCACTTACGAAGTACTAACGGTCGACCAGCACTGATATATGGAACAATAAAATTACACAAAGATAATAAACCACTTAGACCAGTAACATCATTCATTGGATCACCATTATACAACTTGTCCAAATATTTTGGTTCGATCCTAAACAAAATAACATCTGCATCTACACGAGTAATCAAACATAGTTGGGATATTGTAGAAAAAGTAAAACATATAAAAATTCCAGATAACGATACGATTTTCTCGTTAGATGCAGTATCAATGTTCACTAACATCGATAGAAACATCGCATATGAACAAATATATCAAAAATGGAATCTAATAAAACAATATAACAATTTAAACTATACACAATTTATTGAAGCAATTAGTCTTTGCATGGAAAATGCATATTTACAATTCGATTTTAAAATATACAGACAAAAAAATTATAGAAGAAAAAATCCTGAAGAACAATAATTTAAAGCTTCTTTTCTATTATCGATATGTCGATGATTCGATATTGTGTGCCAAAAAAGAACAAGTACTTACCAGTCTAAATGAATTTAACAAAATAGGTGGATCTTTAAAATTTACTCTAGAAAACTCAACAAACAAACATATTAACTTTTTAGATATAACTATAATTTTTCAGAAAGGTTTCATTTTAACAGATTGGTATCAACAACCAACTGCAACTGGCCAAACATTAAATTATTGATCAAATCACCATTTAAACCATAAGAAAGGAATAATTTTCTCAATGTTAGAGCTATACAACTTTCAGATCCTGAGTTCCACCCTAAAAATATTGCTATAGTTACACAAAATTTATTGAATAATAACTACCCGCACCACTTTATTAAAAAAAACCATAGATCAAAGATTAAAAACGTACAACACTAACATCTCACAAAAAAAGGAAAGAAATTGATTTAAAAAGAATAACAGTAGTACCGTTTGTCAAAGAACTATAGCACCCAATTTTAAAAATTTGTTTAAAATTAAACATCCATACGATTTTTTCCATAAAAAATAAATTACAAAAAACTTTACTACATATACAAAAAGATCCTACACCAAAGTTTGAAAAAACAAATGTTTGATACAAAATAACCTGTTTAAACTGCGGACGGGTATATATATGCGAGACAAAGAGACCTTTAAAGACTAGAATATCTGAACATCGATCAGATCAAAATCATTGTCGAAAAAAGACAGCACTATGTAAACACACCACCATGGTGGTGTGTTTACACCACCATCAAATTTAATTTTGATGAGAAATAAGTTAAAATTTTAGGAATGGAAAACAATTATCATAATAGAAATATTATGGAAATGTTTTACATCACACTAATTTCTTGCACTTATCATTAGCTTAAACAATAGTCACACCATTTTTTACAGCAATTTATAACAGTAATATCAAAAACAATAGTAAAGATGACAAACTCAAAACCATTAAATACACTTTTTTAAAGTATACATTTGGATGAAAAGTATACATTGCGGTAAGTTTAAAAATAAAATTAGGCAATCAAAAATGTATTCAACGATAATAGACCACACATGTATGCATATTCATGACATGATCCATTGATTGTTATAGTCCTGATGAGGCTGTGGTTCCACAGCGAAATGCATTGACTGTACTTCAGTTCTTGAATACATAATATGAAATTTACAAAGACCAAAGGCCATCAATCACTACCACCTTCATACATTTATTCTTATAAATGGGTCTATTTCGAAAAACAAAATTCCATAAAAAATCCATCAAATATCTCAATCCCAGCTCAAAATACACTGACCAAACCTCTACCCTCATCTTACCCCATTCTCCATTCTTTCCTCGACTAATTACTTCTCCGTCAATATTCAACCCCTTTTCCCTAACCCACCCCAACCCATTATCAACCTCTTCACCATCCAAACAGAAAACAATCGCCTCGCGTCTGCAACAATCCGAGCAATTGCGCAAGTTAAGTTTGATCGACCATTCGAGGCCATGCCGTAAAAATAAAAAGCTATCAATTGTCTCTTAAAATGGAAACCAGGTTTAATAGCAATTACCACTCAGACTTGCCATAGTGAAAACTGAACACTGACAAGCTATACATTCTACATAAGTCTTTCATTCGAACTCTTCCTCTGCCTCTAAAACAAAACCAGAAAGACACTCTTCATCATCCCTCATTCCCTTCCCCACATCATAGCAAAGGGAAGAGGGTATAAAACGTAGTTAGACGCAGAGAGACAGTGTGAAAAGTAGGGATGAGGTAGCTACTGGGAGAAAAAGATTGGGAAACCGAGGGAAGCCTCTCAATCCCGATGCACGGATTCCAGGAGTGGAGGTAGCTACTTCACCTCATCCACCGAGGCAATGACCAATATTATGATAATTCAAGCCTCCGCTATAGTGAATCGTGCTCATCCGCCCCCGGGGGCCGCCATGTTTGTGGAGGCGTGGTTTTCCAGTTGCCCGGACAACCGTCGGCGTTATCTGGATATCGACCTGGTGCGGCGAAGGGTTGCTAGGCTTCTATCAGGGAGGGAAAATGTTATCACGGCTTTGTGGTGGCTAAGATAGCAATTCCCGGCCTGTCTCCGTCGACGAGGAACCGCTTGCTTCTGTGTGGAGGCGACGCGACGGTCCTTCTATGGATCTGCACCAGTGCCATCCGCACGTAGTTGTTGAGACACGTGTGTGCAGCCTGGAACAAGTAGAGAAGGTAGAGATATCTCGGGACCCTGAATCTACTCGTGATATCAGGAATCTCTAGAATGTGTGTGTACGAGAGATGATATTAGATTCTTGGGCAAAGTTTTCGCATGATCGAAGTCTTGGGAGACGTCGTCCTTCTCTCGTCTTGCTCTTTGCTCCATAGTCTGTAGTTAGAGATCCATTCGCTGAGGACACAAAAGGCATAGCATGGCATTTCACTCCGTGTCCGGGGCGGCATTGGGCGGCATTGATTTTCTCATTCGCGTGCGAGAGCCTGTAATAGCGGGCGCCATGTTATTCCTCGCTTTTACTCCCACACAGGCTGTGGCTGCTGTGATCACTGGTTTGGATTCTAGAATCTAGAGCCTTTGCTTACTTGGGAAAGAGGCCGGGTCAGCAGATTATATGGTCTTCTGCAGGCATACCTTGACAGGGTGGTGATTCGGCGGACGATTTCAAATTTCTGGTCATTTCCCGCTTTTTCCCGTTCAAGTTTTTTAAATTTTTTTTAAGATATTCACGAGGGGTCGACCACTCTGATTTTTCATGTACCAGGAATATATTCCCTAAAGAATATTCGGGAATATATAGAATATATTGGAATATTTGGGAATACAAAGAATATGAAGAATATTGGAATATTTGGGAATATGAGAGAATATGTAGGAATATGAGGGAATATCAGGGAATATGTAGGAATATGTAGGAATATGAGGGAATATGAGACAATATTTCAGAATAGATTTAAATTATATATATTAAATTACATATATATAGGTACATATTATTTAGATATATATACTAGGCTGGTTAAAAAAATCGACTATTTTTTTTCGAAACCCCCACATAAAAACTTCCGGAAAGGTGTAAAAAGACGCCTGTGAAAAGCAGAGCTCTTAATATTAATATTTAGAGATCGCTCATCGCGAATTTCTATTTCCCATTTAAATAGCATGTGAATTTTGTTTTGTTTAATTTGTAGTTTTTTAAATCTTGAACGGCTCAATAAATTGCTAAGACCATAACATATTTTTGTAGGGAATTCGACGCTGTACAAAAAAAGTCTCTTATAATTTTTTCATAAATTAACTCCTTCGAAAGTTATTTAAGGTTAAAGTTGAAAACATAATAAATTTATTTTTTTTTCTGATTTTTGCAAAATTTTTGAAATTTATCACTAATTATCGTAATATTGACAATTTTTAAATCGAAAAGCTCAGTATCTTTAATCAAGATACTGAGCTTTAAATTTGTTAATCGAAAAGCTCAGTATCTTTAATAAAGATACTAAGCTTTTCGATTTAAAAATTGTTAAACGATCTTTTTGTCAAAGAAAATTATGAACTCTAAAATTTCCCAAAAAAAATATTACGATAATTAGTGATAAATTTCAAAATTTTTCCAAAAATTAAAAAAAAACGATAAATTTATTATGTGTTCAACTTTAACTTCAAATAACTTTTGAAGGAGTAAATTTATGAAAAAATCATAAGAGACTTTTTTTGTAGAGCGTCGAATTCCCTACAAGAATATGTTATTGTCTTAGCAATTCATTGAGCCGTTCAAGAGTTACAAAACTACAAATTAAACAAAAAAAATTTCTCATGCTATTTAAATGGGAAATAGAAATTCGCTATGAGCGACCTCTAAATATTAATACTGCTTTTCACATGCGCCTTTTTACACCTTTCCGAAAGTTTTTATGTGGGGGTTTCGAAAAAAAAATAGTCGATTTTTTTGAACCAGCCTAATATATACTAAACGTACAGTTTAATATCACATGATATTTAAAGTGTTATTCTTTGGTGTATCAATGATCAAAATCCCTATTTCTTTATCGCAGGCTCCACAGTCTTTTTCCTATTTCCCTCTTTTTCTCGTTTTCCGCTTAAATGCGAACTTAGTTAATAGAAACCGATGAGAAAATCTCAATTATTTTTGCTAGAAAGTTCATTGTTTTCAGTAGAACAGTCTACTAATAAATTTTTGGTTATAAATTCTTATATCCTTTTTTGGTATGAAAGTGAATTATTTTGTCGAAAATTGAACAATTTTGTTCAAAAGTCACACTTTTTGGTTGAAAATTCAACTGTTTTGTTGAGAATTCGCCTTTTTGCCTTAAAAATTCAACAATTCGATTGCAATTTTTTTTCTTTCTTGACTTATAAATATGTTTTGGTTCAAAATTCAATTATTTTGTTGAACATTCATCTTTTTGGTTTGAAAATTAATCTCTTTCTGTAAAAATTTAATCCTTTTTGGTTAAAAATGCAAGTGTCTGGTTAACAATTAATCTGTTTTGATTGAAAATGAACTTTTTTTGTTAAAAATTCAATTGTTTTGTAGAAAATTCGTTTTTTTGGCTTAAAAATTCAACAATTCAGTAGAAAATTCAACTACTTGGTTAAAAATGTATGTATCATGTTAAAAATTCGTCTTTTTTTATAGAAAATCAATTTTTATGGTTAAAAATTCATTTTTTTAACTGAAAATTTAACTATTTTGTTGAAAACTCAATTCGTTGGTTAAAAATTTACTTTTTTGTTGATAATTCAACGGTTTTATAGAAGATTCACCATTTTGGCTTGAAAATTCCAAAATTTGGTATTTTTTTGAAAATTCGTTTTTGGTTTGTAAGATCCAACTGTTGTTTATTTTAAATTAAAACTTGTTTTATGAAGTATCAACTATTACATGTTTCGTTGAAAAGTCATCTTTTTAGGTTGAAAATTCAACTCCTTGGTTGAAAGTTGAACTAGTTTCTTAAAAGTTTCTTTTTTTTCTTTAAGATTCATAATTTTAGTTGGAAATTCGTATTTTTAAATTGACAAATAATTTTTTTAACTGAAAATTCAATTGTATTATAGAAATTTCGTTTTTTTTTCATTCAAAAATAATTGTCCTAACTGAAAATTTAACTATTACATTTTTGGTTAAAATTGATCTTTTTAGTATAAAAATGCAATTATTTAGTTAAAAAATTTTGAAATGAAACAAATGTAAACTAAAAATTATTCAAATAAAATTTGGACTAACATCACATTCATTGTTCAAACTATTTAGTTGAAAATGTATGGGATTTTTTGGAAAATTCGTCTTTTCAATAGAAAATAAATCTTTATGGTTTAAAATTCAACTATTTGGTTACAAATTTATATATTTTTTTGAAAATTCGTCTTTTCTGGTAGAAAATGAATCATTTGGTTGAAAATTCAACTATTTGATTAAAAACGTATGTATTTTGTTAGGAATTCATCTTCTTAATATAAGCTATTATTTAATAAATATACGCATTATGATTCTATTTCTCACCTTGAATTACAAATTGCGTAATTTGTGATATGGATGTTTGTTAACTTGCATTAATCATTACCTCACTAACAAGGGGGGTTAGGTTGGTGTCAAAAACTTTTTATGTTTTGTTTAGCAGACGATTTTAATGACAATACATATATAACAGAACTGTTTAAAGAATTTTTATTTAGGTTCAGGCACGTAAATATTTCCATTGAAAATTGTACCCACATACACGTACCCTTTCGCATATCGTCCCTCTAACCCTTATTGCTCAAGGCTTTCGACTTACAATATATCTTCTACGAAATAAAAAATAAATGTGTGATATGATGAGTGTGTGTTAATTTGACCGTTTGCAAAATTGCGCATAAAATTCTAATCTAATTCTAATTTTAATCTAAAATTGTTTTAAATAACGAAAGATTAGTTACAAAGAAGCAATATCATTCGATTTTTAAGGCACGAAGTTTTCACAGTAATGATATTCTTCGAAGAAATGTTTTAGGCACAACCTCTTCTTGCACCATGCACATGTTATTACTGCAACATCACCGCAAATATCACAAAAAGCTTCAATATCTTCCTTGAAACAAAAGTCTACAGGGTTATCAAAATGTGGAGGTCTATTTTCTATATATCCGCTTGTATACCAAGAATATTTGAATACGTTAATAAATCTAGGTGAAGGCAATTGATTATGTGTGAGGGACTGTAATTTTATAATGTTATTTCTAATATGCAAGTTAATAGCAGACCTCAAAAGAATAGAAGTGTCAGAGATTTTTCGTATGAAATTCTTCCAGATCCTAAACCCAAACACATCCAAGGGATGAATTTTCCCAGTTGCGCCTTTTGGAATAGTTTTCAGTAAAAGGGTTTTACCTTCCGGTATAGCATTTTGCACGGTTTGTTCACACTGGCCACTCCATGAATCTAACAATAACACAGAATTTTCTCCTACGTTAGGGAAAAATACATCTTGAAGCCACATTTGCAGTAATTCTGAAGAAAGTTTACCGGATTTAGAGGCTTGCAAATAAATATTGTTTGCCTGAAAAAGCCCTTGGCTTAATCTTGGTCCAAATTCTCGGGATGGTTCCTTTAAAACTACAAAAAGGGGTGGAAGTAATCTTCAATCGGCAGATATGGTTGGCTGAATCGTATAGCTATGCGTGGTGGAGGAAACCGATTGAACAACATTTTCCACAGTTTTTGTTCCTTTAAATGTCAAAGTTCTTCCATTGTGTAATTCTAAATTAAAGCCACTTTGATCGGAATTGAAAATTTTGCTTTCCCCATACCTCAGAATTTCTGATTTTACATTGTTTTTAAAAACATCACATTCTTGTTCTGTATCTCTAGTGTCATGTAAAGATGATATAGATATAAATTTTGTGATTTTTCGCGAAACAACGTTATGCATTTTCTTGAATTTCAAATACCCATCAACGTGATGCTTTAAACCATGGCATGTCCAATTCATGCTTCTTTTTGTAAAGCCCATCTTTGAAGATCTATATCGTAAACTGTCATCTTTGAATCAATAGCCTCCTTCAAATTGTCGAAAGTGTATTTTGCAACGTTGTATAGCTTATCTTCTCGGT
Organism: Andricus curvator; assembly: GCA_932195095.1. Taxonomy (NCBI): domain Eukaryota; kingdom Metazoa; phylum Arthropoda; class Insecta; order Hymenoptera; family Cynipidae; genus Andricus; species Andricus curvator. Next base: position 53,984 of record CAKNYM010051848.1, on the reverse strand, counting down.
CACCACCACTGTTGACTTGTTCTTACCATCTTCTTAATTGTCGCTCTGAACGAAGCTTCTTGAATCTTTGATCAACGGTTGTAAAAGATAACCGTTTTTTCTTTCCAGAATTCCAAAAGTCAACAGCTTCTTTTTTATAGTCGAAATTAACTCTCTCCTCTTGATATAAACAACTAGGAACTTCACCATAATCCTTTTCTTCTTCTTGTTCTTCATCTTCAATCGGTTGTATGTCAATTTGACTATCTTCATGAGCAAATTGTAAGTCAACTGAATTTTCAATAATAAATGAGGAATCAAACACATTTTTCATTATAATATCCTCTATTACATCGTGTAGATGTACCTCCTCAGGTGTTACTTCTGAAGAAAAAAAAAACTTCTACTAGAAAATTGGACAAAAAGTGTAAAATTAGAAAAAATGTGAAATTGAATATTAAACGAAAAGTGGAAATTTTTTGAAAGAAACGCGACTTTCTAACTCTATTCTAAGAGCAAATTGCTAAAAACAATAATAAATTGTTCAAACGATTTATGGCAATATCTTATTATCCACCATACGATTAAAGATGTTTTGATCAAATTTCCAATAAAATATCAAAGGTATAAATATATTTATAATTACACTTTTCAGGTACATTTATATTTTTAAACAAACCCATTTTTTTAGTGTTAATAAAGATCGAATTCATTTTAAATTGGGCAGGCTATGCATACTGAAGTCACAAAATCTTTTTAAGACAAAATATGTTGTTTTAAGGGATTTTAGACAACTCGTATTATACCGTTTAAACGAAATTTTTTTTGACTAAGTTATGGGTATTAAAAGTTTTGAAGATGGTGACGCATTTTACAAAAAATTTTTTCGTTGCGATTTTTTTGAAACTCTTCAATCTTAATTTTCTCAACGAGGCCATTGTTTTATTTTTTCTTGATCTTTTTCTAAGTTGGTATTAATAGGGTATATTTATCGAAAAATCGTATATCTTGTGCCCGCGTCTTAGATAAGAGAAAATTGAGTTTATTTTAATGAAAAATAAAAATTCACATTTTTTCAATAACGAGACGATATTTGAAAAAAGTCAAAAGAGCGAAGTTGTTCCACTTGAAAATTTGTAAAAAAAAGTTTCCAAACACTTTTCTTATCTTGCGTCTTTTTCTTGAAATTTTCGCTAAAAATTTAATAAAGTCGGTTATAGTTGTCTTTTTCTTGTAACAATACAATTTTCTAATACCTCGTAAAAAAAATTTTTTCAACTTTCCACATTAAATTTCTTTTGCAAAATATTACAAAATATAATTGTTTTAATTGGTCCAATTAAATTTAATAAAGAAAAATACAATTATAGCCCATTAAATTAAAATAAATCAAGTAAAATTATATCAAAATAAACAATTAAATTGTTTTAATTCTTTTAATTTAATTTAATTAAGAAAAATACAACAAAATATTATGTCGTGACTTCAGCATGCACGCTTTACAGCCTTCCCGGTTTGAAATGAATTCGGTCTAAATGTGATTTTATTTTGTTTTTAAATAAAAAAAAAGTATCATTTTTTATCTTAAGAGACTAAATATCCTTTTTCCATATTGATGATATTAATCTTCGATGTACTGTATGAAAATAAAAATAATGTAGAAAGTTGTTTACTACTTTTTTTGTCAAAAAAAGATTAATTTTATTGAAAGTAAAGTTTTGTAAGATTCTTGAAGAAATCAGTCATATATTTCTGTCACTAATCTTGAATAAAAAAGGGAAAATGATGTTGTATTTTATTCAGGCTGAAAATCATATTTCCATTAAAACAGGCTTCAAAAAGAGCAAAAATTAATTTTTCGTCTTCCCATTTCTTTTAAAAATATAATTTTTTTTTAGTTTATTGAAATTGAAAAATTATTTAAAATTCATTTTAAAATTATTGAATTTTTTGCTAAAAATGTTAAAATGTAAAGTTTGAATTAAATTATGTTTAAATGCTAATCAATAATACTTCTTTTGACTGCTGGTCTACACTATCAGGGAAGGCTTTCTTAACTGGAACACTTGAATTTTCAACCAAAAACATAAATTTTTAAACAAGAAGATCAATTTTCAAATACAAAGATTAATTTTCTGCCAAAAAATACAACTTTTTAACAAAATACATGAATTTTGCACGAAATAGTTGAATTTTTAATTAATGAAGACAAACGTTCAACCAAATAGTTGAATTTTGAACTAAAAAAATAATAATTTTTAACCGAAAATGGAATAGTAACATATTTAGTTAAAAAACTGAATTTTAAACCAAACACAAGAGTTTTCAACTATAACAATGAATCTTCAACTGTAACAGTTGAATTTTCAAACAAAAAAATTAATTTTCACTAAAAAAGATAAATTGTTAACCAAAACTTAAATAATTAAATTTTAAGTTAAAAAAGTTCATGTTTAACCAAACAGATGAATTTTCAACTACAACAATGGAATTGCAATAAGTTAAATTTTCAGTTAAAAAAATTACTTTCAACAAAAAAACTAACTTGAAAAAAAACTCACTTTCAAAAATAAATTTACATTTTCAAACAAAGTGATGAATTTTCAAATAAAATTGTGAATATTTAACTAGAATAGTTGAATTTTTAAACAGAAAGATGAATTTTTAACTGAAATGATCAATCTTTAACTAGAATAATTGTGACCAAAAAGATTAATTTTCAACCAAGAGGATTAATTTCTACCAAAAAAGACGAATTTTCAACTGAAAAAGACAATTTTTCAACCAAAAATAGAATAATTAAATTTTTAGTCAAAAAGTGAATGTTCAACCAAGGAGATGAATTTTTAACCAAAATTATGGAATATTCAGCTGGAATAAAAACATCCAAAGAAAAAACAAGTTTTCAATCAAACAGCTCATTTTTCAACCAAAGCAATCAATTTTTAATTAAAACGATGAATCTTCAACCAAAAAAATTAATTTTTAACAACAGAGTTTAACTTTCAACCAAAGAGATGAATTTTTCACTAAAATTATGGAATATTCAACTGGAATAAAAACGTCCAAAGAAAAAACAAGTTTTGAATCAAACAGCTCATTTTTCAACCAAAGTAATGCATTTTTAATTAAAACGATGAATCTTCAAACAAAACAAAATTCATTTTTAACAAAATAGTTTATCTTTCAACCAAATAATTTCATTTCCAGCCTAAAAGATGAATTTTCAACTAAAATGATAAATAATTAACTGGAATAGTTGAATTTTATTCCAAAAAGATGAATTTTCAATCATAAAGATTAATTTTCTACAAAAAGACGAATTTTCCACAAAGTACATACATTTTTAAACAAATAGTTTAATTTTTAAATGCAAAATATCAATTTTCAACCAAATAGTTGAATTTTGACCAAGAAAAAATAAATTGATTTTCAACAAAGTAGTTACATTTTCAACCAGAGATGAATTTTAAATTAGAATGATGAATCTTCAAACAAAAAAAATAATTTTTAACAAAAGAATTTAACTTTCAACCAAGTAGTTGAATTTTTAACTAAGAAAATATGAATTTGCAAAGAACAATTTTAAAAAAAGTTTCTATTATAATTCAGAAATATTTCTTCTTTGAAATACTACTTCTACTCTAAAAACTGTTTGAAGTACTTTCTTTATCTAAAATTTAGAAGAGGGTACTTTGAAACTGTGACGAATTCTGACTTGGAAGAGGGATTTTTCTTAATTCCTTTCTTCTAAATTCGAATTATAATTCTTTTGAAAAATTCCCGTTTCATGTAAAAAATGACCTGTTCCAAATGAAATTATATTTCTTCACCGAAACTCCCCGTCCTAAAATAAAACCGATAATTATTTCCTAAAATTCCCTGTTGCTTAATTCCCTATTACAATAAAGCTCTTTGGATGCATGAGAACAACTACTAACTGTGAACAAAAACAAGTACTCTTGAACAATAATAAATTATAATTCAATTAGAGTAAACTAAGATAATCTGAAATAGCTAAGATCCATAAACCATGAAATAGTAAATAGATCCGTAACCTAATAAATACGCCCATGTGCCCTGCAACTGTAGACAAAGTAGAAATGACTTTTCTTAATTGACAAAAATTATTAAAATAATGAAAACTTGAATTTCCCTACGATCAGAAGTAAATTCCCGGTCATTTCCCGTTTTTTTCCCCAGTCAATGAAATTCCCGGTCTTTCCCCGGTTCCCGGTCAAATCGCCACCCTGCTTGAGTATAGGGAAAAGAACGAGATGAGGAGTGGAAATGATTACAGACACAAAAAGAAGAAAGTTAAACGACTAGTCAAGAAAAGTAAAGATAAAATCAGAACAGAAGAAGAGGAGAAAATACAAAACGACTTTGAAGGAATCAAGAAACTATTATTATTAAAAAGATGAAGGGAAGTAAAAGTACAGAGTTTGTCAGCATGAGAAACGGCAAAGATGTAATGCTATCTGATACAGACGGAATAGAAGACGCTTTGAAAGGCTCTTTTAAAGAATTATTAGGAGATGAAGCTTAGGGCACCAGAACTGCGATATAGAACATTAAACATTGAAAAAACATTGTAATGTAACCATCATTTTCATGCATAATTGATAAGACTTTAATTAAAATCATCAGTTGAGCGTCTGGATTCCATAACGTCCTTAGCGCTCGGCCTCGCTCTCCCAGCACCCCGTGAGGTGCCGAAACGCGGATAAATTTCCGAAAATGACAAACTTGGGAAATTAACTGCGAAAAAAATTTTATTCCGAAATTTTTTTATCAAATTTATAGTTTTTTCATTAAAAATTAATACCCGGAAATTTTTATTGTACTGAAATCAATGACTTTTTAAACTAAACTCGCGAAAACTCAACTTCTGCTCGACGAAATAATCTCGTTTTTTTCCCCAACTGGAAAAATCTCTGTTGATGCGCACTAAGGTTTTGAAAATAGATTTTCTTCTGATATTTGCAACAAAAAAATTATTGCAAACCATTACCATCGGGAATCTTTTCCTCAGACTTTGACGGGGAAAAGTCTCCAGGGAAGTTTCGCGGACGGAAAACTTCCAGTGGCAAAGTTGTTCCTTGATGTTTAAGGAAAACTTTGACAAAATTTGAGCCAAATCGTTTTCTTTATTTAAAAGATACGAGCGATTTTTTATTGCTGCGCGCGCACTCAACTCGAGTCGACCGGCGCCTTGTACCGACCACAGTGGTCTAGAACAGGAGTTTTCTGTTTATAATCGCCCACAGGTCGGTTTTTAGAAATACTCAGCAATACATTTTTAAGAGAATTTGGGTTTGCGATTTTCTATTTTTCGTCACAGAACAACAATATATGAACAAATAAAGTGACAAAATTGGCCATTTCAGTTTTGTGAATTTTTAACTCAAGACAAAATACAGAAAATAGTGAAAAAATGGCTTTTGCGAGTTTTTGGCGTTAACTATGATTTTTTTAGGTTTTTCAAATCCACATTGTTGCTAATACATGGAATACTACTTCATACTCACAATTAGATGCTTACATACATTTTTTAACAATTTATTATTGTTTTTAGCAATTTTCTATTAGTATAGATATAGAAAGTCGCGGTTTTTTCAACAATTTTCCGCTTTTTGACCAATTTTCAATTAGACTGAGGTAATAATTAATCAATGTTAACAAAAATAATTGTTCAAACAATTGATTATTATTGTTAGCAATATCCAGTTTGAATAATGCTAGCAAGTTGCGGTTTTTTCTGAGATTTTTCACTTTTTGTCCAATTTCCGATTAGAGTGGGGTAGATAATTAATTGAAGATGGAAAATTAATTGTTTAAAGAATTTATTACTATCGTTAATAATATTTAACTGGCCACCAATTAAAGTTAGAAAATTAATTATATGAACAATTTATTACTACTGTTAATAATATTCAATTTGAATAATTGTAGAAAGCTGCTAGAAAGTTTTAAATGCTTCAAGAAGATAAAAAACTTCTCTTGAGATACTTAAAAAAATTTGTATGACTTTTTATTTAGAAAAATAATTTCTAAAGAAAATTTAAAAAGGTATCAAAAGATTTCCACGAATTTCAAAAATATCTGGAAGATGAAAGGGCAATTTTAATAATTTTGAAAAATGTTTTAAATTTCAGAAATAGTTCAAGTCAGTTTGAAAGATATCTTTCAAACTTCTGAAAGTCCTAAATATCTTTTAAACTGACTCGATTTTTTCCTGATATTTGGTAAAATCCTGAAAATAAAAAAATATATATTCTTTTTCGACTTGTATGAAATCTTCAAATTTAAAAAATAAACTTTTCAAGAATATTGATATAACCTTAAAAACAAATAATAATAAATTTTTTAAACAGTTAGTTTTTTAACTTTAATTAATTATACACCCCACTCTAATTGGAAATTGGACAAAAAGTGAAAAATCTCAGAAAAAACTGCAACTTTCTAGCATTATTCAAACTGAATATTATTACCAATAATGATAAATTGTTTGAACAATTATGTTTATTAACATTAATTAACTATTACCTCAGTCTAATTGAAAATTGGACAAAAAGTGGAAAATTTTTGAAAAAACCGCGACTTTCTATCTCTATTCTAAGAGAACATTGCTGAAAACAATAATAAATTGTTTAAACAATTTACTTAAGCATCTAATTATGAGTATATGAAGTAGTGTTCCATGTATTAGCAACAATTCGAAAATATTTGGTTTACAATTTCTTAATTTTTTAAAGTTTCCAATTTTACAATGTTCTATTTTCAAATTCAAATAGTAAAAAGTTTCAGGACGGTTTCACTAGCGCAGTCTTTCAAAATTGCAAAATTTCATATTAAAAGCACTGACAGTAAGTTTTATATTTAATAATTTTAGATTTAAATATTCTAAACTGACTATCAATTTTAGTCAGTTTTAAATTTAATAATTTTACTTAAATATTCTAAATTCTTTCGTTTCAATTTGAAAGTACAAAATTGTCTGGTTTAAAAAAATTTTCGAAATCGTAGGATATTAAATTTAAACAATTAAATTGATTTATAATTAAATAATTTTGAATTAAATATGTCCAGAATAATTTCAAAAAATGAAAAATTAAGAAAATAATGTTGTCCGATTCAAGCCTTAAAAATTAAGAGATTGTAGAACTAGGCAGTGCAAGTTGAATTATTTTCTATTCGAAAATTTTCCAGCATATTAAACATTTCAAATACAACTTAGAAAAAATGAATTATTAAAAATTGAAAAATATTTTATTGGAAAATTTCAAGAATAGATCAAAATAGAACTGCCTGAAATTTGATACATCAGTAACGAATAATTTCTTTAATTTTTTAAAAGATAACAATTTTATAGTTTTGAATTTTCCTTTTGAACAATGAATTTTCAATGTTTACCTTTCATAAGTTTCAATTTTGTAATTAAAATTGGTAATTATAAATCTATTCAGTTTTAAATGAAGTTTGGAATTATTTCATGTTTAACGTTCCGTAGTAGATGGTTTTTCAATTTTAGTGTTTCCCATTTAAGTGTTAAATTATATTTTTCTTATGTAATAAGAATTTGAAATTCTCGAATTTCAATGTTTAAATATTCAATTGTAAATGCTTTTAATTCAAAATAATACTATTTCTATTCGTTTGAATTTCAAATGATCCAATTTTCAAAATTCTAATCTGGAATTGTCCCATTTTTAATGTTTCAAAACTGTCCTATTTTCGACATTTCAATCTGAAATCATTCAATTTCCAAATTTTCAATTGAAAAAAAATTGATCAATTTTGAACGCTTTGAATGAGATATGATACAATTTCGACTTTCAATTTCAAACGCATTAATTTAGAAATGATACCAGTTCAATTCCTCTTCATTTTATTTGAAATATTGTCCTTTTTTCGAAACTTTACGTTATCTAAAATTGTTTCATTTAGAACATTTTCAATTCAAAATCATTCAATATATTTATTTAATCTTCAAATATATTTAATTCGAAATTATCAATAATTAATTATGGTTTCAAAAATGTGTAAAACTTAATAATTAAAAATTTGTTTATTAATGTATTTAAAAAAAATATTTGTAATGGTAACAAAAAATAAAGTAATGTCGAAGATTGTTACTGAAAAGTAATTTTTAGTCAATTCCATGAAAAACCGAAAGCCTATCTATTCATAAATAAAAAGTTCATTTGTTTATTAAATTCAATAATAATGTTTTCACAAAATATTTAATACGTAATAAGTTGTGACTAAATATTACTTTTGAATATATTGCAAAGAAAATGTTATAAAATAAAATTGTTTCCTAGAAACAATTTACACTGGTTTGAACTATTTTTGAGCAATTTCAAACAGTTTATATTTTGTTTCAAAACTATTTAAAAAAAAACACATTTTTGCTACTTCGTGGTTAACATAAGGTCACTTCAAAAATGTTTATTTATTTCGGTTTTGATATCCTGGTGTTTCTAGCGCCAATAAATAACAATCAACAATTATTTATCAAATAAACAATATAAAAATTGATATTTCAATAATGTTTTTCTATTTTTTTTTTAATTTCAATCATTTCTACGTACATTTGTATAAAACTTTTTAGAGTTTTTAATTTAAAGTCATTTTACTATTCAGGCTTAAATTTAGAAATTTTTAATTTGAAATAAAATTTTAGTATCTTGAATGATTCGTATCAAAATTCTTCCGTTCCAAACATTTCGATCACAAATTTTCTATCCTAAAATTATTCAACTTCAAGCGATTTATATTTAAAATCGTTCCGCTATTATAAATCCTTAATTTGAAGTGATAAGATGTTTCATATTATACATTTTTGAATCTAAAATTATTAAATATACAGATTTAGGTATAACTTGAAATAAAATGATAGAATCCTGAACGATTAAAAATTAAAACTTGATCACGTTTAAACGTTTCAATACGAAATTTATTAATTTTTAATGTTAGAATCTTAAATTATTTAATTTTTAAAGTTATTCAATTGTAACTATCAATTTGTATTTATTCATAGGTTTCAGATTGTTAGTGTATTCTGCTAAATTTCGAATTTCAACAAAAAAATTAGTAGCTTTAGCTTTAGGTTGAGAAAGTATGAAATTTGTTATAAAATTTTCTACAAATCTCATTTTAATTTTAGACTACATACCTTAAAATTCAAACAGCACAAGGTATGACAAGCTTTGAATAATTTTAGAAATAAAATTAAGTAGTATTCAAAAGAAACATAAAAAGAAAAATCTAGACATGTAAATTGTAAAGGAGAAATATTCATGCGGAATTCTTAATCTCACGTACACATGATGTATGATATAAGTGAGCTAATAAAGATTTTTTTGAGCTACGTGTTTTTTCGTTTTTTCTACAACTAAAATAAATATTTTTTAAAGTCATACTGTATGCTCACTTTGTCTTTATTATCATTTTTATGTGTTATAACATATTTAAAGATACTTTTTAATATATATATATATATATATATATATTTTATATACATACTTTTTTAATATGTAGCTTAAAATAATCCTTTTCCATTAATATTAATGATAATATTCTAAAAACTAATATCTAATTTTGAGTAATTTTAAATTCAAGAACACTTTATGAAATGAATTTCCAGGAATCTAAATTAATTTTCCTTAACCTTCAGCGAGTTTTGATCTCCGAAGCAAAGTCTCGCATGCAACCTTGTTGATTAGAGAACACTATTGTTGACTTATTATTAAGCCTTGGCATTGACTGCGAAGGTACACTTCGCATAATCCAAGCATATATGCGCAGATGATAAGAGACTGCAATGATGAACTTGCGAAATACCTCTTGTGCATAAATGCACTGATAAAATTTCGATAACAAATCATTATTACTAAGTATGATTTTCTTAACAGAAAACTTGACAAGCTCAGGCTCAAGAGCTCTTCGTTTATATTCCCTTATCACTTCAACAAAAAAATTTCATTTGTCAACAAACCATTTTCTTATGCCATCGTAAGTATAATACATCTGCAGATAATGGAACAATTTTAATAGTCATTAATTCTTCTTTGCAGTTCACCTCAAGATTTTTGGAATAGTAATCAAATAATTATTTTTTATTGTAACTAATATTCAGGTCAATGAATCTACCCCCGAATAATAACTATATGAACATTAACTCAGGATATAATTTTAGAGCGGAATTATTTCTTTTATATTATTATTACTATTTTTCAAAATAATTTATCCTTTTCTTTCTTATGCATTACTTTTTTAAATTAGTGCGCAGGATAATCAATAATGTTTTTATTAATTTATAAATCACAACCTGTCCGTTTTAAAAAGACACTGCGACTAGTATTACGGATTTTTTTAAATGTAACCGGTCAAGTATAACATTAGGGCTAATATTACGGAATTTTCAGTAATGTTAGCCCTAAACGAGCTGGAAAAGAGGTTAGTCTTACGGAAAAATTCGTAACGGCAGACAGTTCATTTTTTAAATTGTTATCGAATTGTGAGAGATTCATTATGATTGTATTTTTCAATTCGCATTTTTGAGTACTAACTTAAAATAATAATAATAATGTTTGTGAATTAATTTATCAGAAGACATGATGAGTAGTCAAATACTTTTCATAACCTTGGCTATTCGTTCCGAATTTTTGGGACGGCTAAGGGTTAATGGTAAATAGTTAGGAGTAGAGGAAGTTTAAATAATTAGTTACAATACAATTTCAGCAGATTTTATTAAGGTTTTTTCTTCAAGTGAAATAAAAGTATAATTTTTTTGAAAAACCGTAATATAATTTTTAATTTAATTATTTTGTGTTGGAAACTTATTCAGCTTGAATCGAAGGAACATACAATTCGTTTTGTAGCATATACCATTTTTTTGGTGATGCACGAAATCTAAAATTGCTAAAAAAAGGTCAGATCACAACTGAAGAAATTTCAAACACGCCATGTGTAAATTTTTTCAGGAAAATGTGCAGTTAACACGATACAAAAAACTCGAATTACAAAGGATTACAAAGGATTTCAAGGAATTTCAAGGGATTCTGAGAGATTTCGAGATATTCAAAAAAAGTCGCGTGATTTTCAAGGACTACAAAAAATACCGAAGTATTTTACCGAATTTTGAAGGCTGTCAGTGGATTTTAATGGAATTTCGAAGATTTTAAGGGATTTCATAAGATTTCAAAAGATTTTACGGGATATCAAAAGATTTTCAAAGATTTTAAGGGATCTTAAAGGATTTAAAAAGTTTTCAAGGGTTTCGATGATTTCATAGAATGTCAAAGGATTTTAAGAGATTTTAAATAATGCAAAAGCATATTCACGGATTTTAGAGGATATCTTATGATTTCAAAAAATTAAACGGAATTTCAAAGGATTTCCAAATATTTTTAAATATTTTAAAGAATTTCGAGTAATTTTAATGTCTTTTAAAAGACTTTAAGGAATTTTAAGATATTCAGAAAGATTCTCGTTTTTCATAGATTTTAAGGGACTTCCACGGATTTTGAATGATTTACAGGGAGCTTAACCGTTTTAAAGAAATTTTACAAGATTATGTATGATATCCCATACAAGGCAAAGGATTTCAAGGAATTTTCAAACGATTAAAAAATTTTCAACAGAATTCATGGGGTTTCAAGGGATTTCAAAGATTTTCAGGGATACCACGAGATTTTATGAAAGATTTAAACAATGGCTAACTTCTCGAATTTATATTTATAAGACGTACATAATGTACACGAGCTCTGCCCGCGCACTGTTCTTAAATAAATAAATAAATAAATATTAAATATTACATAGTAAAAAATAAATAAAACAGGTTTCTAATAGCATATTTAAAAAAAGTAATTAAGAAGAGGAAGCTTTTGTAAGAAATACTTTGGACTCTCCACACCAAATAAGGATTAGCAAGATATTCATGACCCCCCACTAAAAAAATCATTACGTAAATAATGGACGCGCACTAATGGTAAACAAAATCGAGTATACAAGTCCAGCAGAATTTTTTTTTGTAATTTTGCCAGAGTCGTATAATATTGGTAGGATTATAAATAACGTCTAGCCTCAATATTAACAAAAAATTTGAGGTTAGTTTGACGCGGCCATAATCGTACACGGTCGACTGCGAATGAGCGCAGTACAATTATGAGCCCATAATACTCCTAGGAGTACGCACGCATCATTGTACTTCGCGCATGCGCATTCACTCCTGTTGTGTAAATGGCTACTTTCAGAACTAAAAAGGCGCTGATAAAACGCGGAAATCATGCCTGTGTTACATAAACGATTTAATTAGGGTCCTAGGCTTATAAAGTATAGACGTACTGTGACCTAATCGACTTAAGACACAGCCGTAGGAGACTTTATCGGACGCTGAGTGATTCACATTATCGCCGCACCATGGCGCTGTCTACACACCACGTGACAGTTGTGTAGTTAACGTATTGTATGACACAGGGCCCGTGTGGAACTTTTTCCTCGTGTGATTTCAATACTCGCCAGAGCCCTCGGTTTAGCCTCGTCTTCGCTGCGCCTCGACTACACCTCGGGCTCTGGCTCGTATTGCAATCCCACGAGGGAAAAGTGCCACTTAGGGTCCTTGTATCATGAACAACTATTTATGGATCGTTTTCGGGCGCTAAAATACCACTTGTGATGTAGGTGTGATAAAAAAAAGAATTACTCGAGATTTCTTCTCAAAATTGTTAGGTTGAGCACAAGTTGCGAAACAGCTCGTTTACGAGACAGCAATTGGCGTGAAATAAACCGCAACTGAGAAACTATTTTGGCTCTAGTTGCATTGTGCAGTGTTGCAAATTAGGCTTGGGAGTTGACAATAGTCAACTCTGGTCCTCGACTAGATCGTTAAGCGCGAATGTCTCTCGTCGCATTTCGTGCGTATACACCCTTTAATCGGTCGTCGAGTGTGTGTGCATTTGGAATGTAATATATCCCGGCGGGCACGTGAGCGTCACGTGCCGGTAAGTGTTTGTTTCGGTTTGTATTGTCACCACGGATATGAGCCTGCCGGGTATTTCGAAGGATAGAAGCTCCAGAGCTCCTCCATTATTTCCCTTCCAGAGGTAAATAATGCCCCACCGTGTAAACCGGAAAATCTTCAATCATGGGAACCAAGGTGAACCTAGTTTCATCTCCAATCAAACGTAATTCATGCTAATCGTTTTGATAATCATTATATTCAAATTAATATAGACGTAACTTACTATTTAGAAACGCGCTAAATAGTACCTTCAAACAGGGTAATTTCGGGCATGTGGGGTAAATTCGGACACACCTAAATTGATAGAATAAATTACTCTAAACTATTCCAACCCGTGTGAAAAAGTCGACTGGGGTCAAACTGGGTCCCAGTCAGGTTGCCCAACTACCAATTAGGCACCAATTTGGCGGTCCAATTACTCCCAGATTGGGCTCCAGTCTGGCTTGTAACGGTGTGATGTCCAAGTAGGCGATCCAGTTGGGTAATATTAATTATGCCTAATTAAAATAAAAAGAGAATTTTTCATTATTATTATATTAATAAGGCATTTCGTTCATGTGCTGAACATATCAATTTTATTTTAATGAAGAATACGCTTTATTTTATTTCTAAAGGTGGAAGTTAGTCTTTTTGGATGAAATGGTGTAAGAATGAAATTGTCGACACATTCTTCTTCTGCCATCCTTATGGCAAACTGCTTTTTCGAAAAATATATAGTGAAAGTATTATAAGAAGATGAGTTTGACGGTCTTTATAAAAATGACTATTATTCACTTGCATCTTTACTTTGCATTTGAGCGATTAACGCGGTTACTCCATTACGCGTCCTCCAAAAGAACAGAAGCAACACTGAGCAACACGAACCACGAACGACTGAGAGCGCTGTCACTGTTTCATGCCACGTTCTGATTGGTCAACATGAGACCATGAAAAAGCGCGGATAATTTTAAAATGTATAAAAACCTAAGCAGAGAAAATAGATTTAATACAGTGAGAAAAATGTTTTATTCGTACAACAAAATAATTTTATTGGTACTTGCGCAAAAGATTTTTTCATGGTTCCACCAAATTTTGATTTCCATAACAAAACGTTTTGTTAAACCAACGTTATATTTTGTTAAGCCAATAGAATTTTTTGTTTAGTTAGTAACAGTTTTGTTAAGCCAAAGAATAATTTTTTTTTGCACTAAAACTTCTTAATTCTGAATCTTTCAGTTTAAAACATTTATCTTGAAAGCTTATATTAAAAAGTGTTTAATTGTGAATACTTCAATGCAAAGTCATTAATTTTAAGGTATTCAAATTTTTAAATGTTCTATTTTTATTGTGTTTCAATTTAGAGTTGTTGACTCTCGAATAATTCGAATAAATAATTTTGCGGACTTGATGTTAAAATCATTGCTCTTCAACGATGAAGGCTTTAATTTGAAATTACATCTTAAAGCTTCTAATACTTGTATTAGTTTACTTACTGAATAATTATTAAGAGTACAAGCAGATATCCACAGAAAAAATACAAGATAAGAAATGCTTCAGGTGAAAATGCTCGGGGTAATCTCGGCATGAAAATTAATAAATTAATATTCAACGAAAAGCTGTTGCATTTTCAACCAAATTGTTTAAATTTTTAAGCCAAAAGACCAATTATTTAAAGGACAGTTGACTTTCCAGTCAAAACAGTTGATTTTGTAACATAATAATTAAATTTTCAACAAAACAGTTGAACTTACAACTAATGTGATGAATCTTTAACAAAAGCAAAATAAATTTTTACCAAATAAGTTCAACTTTCAGCCAAGTAGTTTAATTTTCAATGAAAAAAGAAAATTAACATTTCAACCAAAAAAATATTTTAATTTTAAATAAAAAATAGTAAAATTTTATGAAAAAGATAAATTCTCAACGAAACATTTGATAGTTAATATTTCAACTAAAGAATATTTTAATTTAAAATAAAAAATAGTTGAATTCAACCTAAGCAGACAAATTTTTAACAAAATAGTTAAATCTCCAAGCAGAATAGAATAATTTTTACCAAAAAGTTGCGTTTGTGACCAAAAAAGATCAAATTTCGACCAAAAGAGATAAATTTCCATGCCAAATGACGAATTTTCGAAAAAAGTTGAATTTTCTACCAGGAAAGATTTCCCAATCAAGACAGAAAAAAAATGTCAACCAAATTGTTGAATTTTCAATCCAAAAGGTCTTATTGAATTTTCTACGAAAATAATCGAATTTTCAACACAAAAAGACCAATTTTCAACAAAACAGTTCAATTTTTAAGCCCAATAGATCAATTTTCAACTGAAAACAATCAATTTTCCACCAATAATAAAATACTTAAATTTTAAGTTAAAAAATTAATTTTTAACCAAAAAAGAACGAATTTTCAACAAAATAGTCCCATCTTTAACCAATAAAATGAATTTTTAACAAAGCAATTCAACTTCCAACCAAGTAGTTGAATTTTCAACCAAAAAGATGAATTCTCAATGAAAAATTCAGTAGTTGATTTTTCAACTAAAAACGATCAATTTTTAACTAAAAATAGAATAATTAAATGGTCAGTTTCAAAAATTAATTTTCAAACAAAAAAAAAAGATTTTTCAACAAAAACGTTGAGTCTTTAGCCAATAAAATGAATTTCTAACAAATTAATCAAACCAAGCAGTATAATTTTTAAACAAAACAAATACAAAAAAAATCTTAACAATGTTGTAAAATTTCCAAGTAATAGTAGAATTTTTAACCAAAACAGATTATTTCTGAACCAAAAATATAAGAGCAAACTTTTCATTAAAAAAGAATTAACTTTCAACGATATATTTCCAGAATTTCGTGGAGAGATTCAAGCAAATATGTCGTTGAATCGAGAATACGGCTTATAGAATTCCGTCGGCAGTCACTGAAAAACTGTAGATGCGCAGTGAACGTTTTCGGTAGCACCGCGCACGTTGCACGCTTTGCCCGTTGTGCGCGTAGGGTATATGCTAGGTCGGGAATTTTCTTTGAACGGGAAATGACAAGGGATTAATTTTCCGATCGAGATTTTTTTTAATTCTTAGTTTTAATAGAAAAAGTTACTTGATCGCTGAATTCTTGGTCTTCTTAATTTCCAAGAATTTCGTAGCCAAAATATTGAACAATCTTCTTGATTATTATCCTGATTAATTAAATATAAGTGATATCTGTGAATCTGAAGTAATAAAAAAATGTCTTTGACGTTATTTAGCAATTCTTCATTTAGAATTTGTGGTTTTTGTATGTATACCATTAAGCCATTTCCCTTTCAGGGTAGGCGTGACACTACCCGATTCGGGTAGTGTTTCTAGGTGGATAGTTTTCTTGTAGTTATAAATAACTACAAGTTTGGGCTCACCACACCCATAATATGCCAACAGCACACAGTATTCTCGAATGGTCACCCATCCAAGTACTAACCGCGCCCAACGCTGCTTAACTTCAGTGATCTGACGAGAACTGGTTTTTTCAGCGTGGCTTGGCCGTTTTTGATTTGTGATAATTATTTTTGATTGTGTAAATAATCAAAAATAAATATATATCAGCAGAAAACAAGTTGACGAGGTGTAAAAATTGCTTTAAAATACTATTATTAAATTTTTTGAATAATTTAAAAAAATTGTATGCCTATTTAAAGCAATATAATTAAGGAAAAGGAATTTAAAACCATTTTCAAAAAGTTTATTGACAATGTATTTCATGTTCTAGAAGAATAATTGAAAAATTAGATAACTTGAAAACTGTGAGTTTCATATAAGTTTTTTTATAACAGAAAATCATTCTTTAGTCATTGAGGTTGTCAAAGCATTTTTGTACTTCACTTTTCTTTATTATTTATTACTTTTGGATCGTTTTTATACGTTTTGAATATTTAAAGATAAAAAGTATTGAGCCTTTTCTGAAATAAGTAAAATGCAATTCTTTGTTTTACATATTTTTAATTATTGTTTAAAAAGTGTTATTTCGCGTTAAAAAATCAGTAAGAAAGTACTACAAAATAATTGGATAAATTGAAAACTGCGTGTTTTATGCAGATTTTTGTATAGCAGAAGATGGTTTTTTGTCACTGAGCTTATTAGAGCATTTTCCCACTTCACTTTCCTTTATTGTTTATTACTCAATAATCGTCAGAAAAATGCTTTTTTTAAATAAACATTGAGTTCAACAACTTTTAGATTAAAGATGATTGCGGCTCATACCATAGGACGTTCGATAGCTCAAGTTGTTTAGTGCGCGCGGTAGAATACACGAGTTTCAAAGCGTTTAAGCGTGCGATTATATTTATAAGTGACCTATGTGCGAAATGGGTATTAATAATGATAAAAAAATGAAAATTATATAACAATAATTTCAAAAATAAATTTTTTTTCGTTGAGAAATCATGCTTTGAATTTTCATAGACTCCCTTAAAATACGGATTTCTTGTCTAAGAGAATTTAAAGCCCTTGCGCACTAAATTTTCAGCAACTGCAGTCACAAACCCTACCCCCCCCCCCCCTTGGAAGGGTAAGTTTGGGAACGGCCCCTGACAGATATCCCTATTAAGAAATCTCTAAACGATATTGTCGTTCTCGATTGTAACGATTTTCGAGAGTAACGCTTGGTAACGCTTTCCATAAATGAAATACTGCCAAAAAAGTGTGTGTTGGCCTATGATGTATATTTTTGTTTTCGTTCAACTCACTTTACTGCGTTTCAGAGAATTTCCCTTTTTTTTTTGGTTGAAATATTAGTGCACTCAATCCGTTAGTTTCATAACAATATGTTTTGATTAAATCTTTATTCTTTTTATTTAAAAAGTATAATTTTATACTTTTCCGTTGAGAATTTTTTTATTTTTTTATCAAATTCTTTTATTCTTTATTTTGGTAGCAAATTCTAGTGTATGGTTATTTATTGTGGAAAAAGAACAAATTGTGAATTAAAAGAGATCAATTTTAAACAAAAAGAGAAATTTTCAATGAAAAAATTGAACTTCTGAACAAAAGTTGAGAATTCTTTTATTTTGGTATAAAATTCTAATATATGGTTACAAATTTTATTATTTTATTGAAAATTAAAATATTTTATTGAAATCTAATTTTTTTCAAAAATTCAACTTCTTTATTGAACATTTGTCTTTTTAACTTGAAAATATTTCTTTTCATTTGAAAATTCTACTAATATATTTTTTGTTAATTATTTCAGATTTGTTGTATGGATTATTGTTATCAAGAACATTCCTGACGACGGATTTTATAATAATATTGGAGGACTCAATTTGTAAGTATTTTATAATTTTTTTTCTTCATATAAGGTTGTTTTAAAATACATTTTTCTCGAACGGCATCGAATTTGTAATGTACTGCTATATCCATTTCAAGCAAAGTCATACTGAATTTGTTTTCCACTTTTTGAATGAGGTCGAGTCCTTTGAGGTTAGGCTGCTATATTTTAGATCAATTTTCAATAAGAAAATATGAATTTTCTGCAAATAATGGGATAGTTCAGTTTTCAGTTTAAAAAATTGATATAAAAATGAAAAAATGGAAATTTCAAAAAAAAATAGTTGAACTTTTAACCAAAACGGATGAATTTTATATCAAATAGTTGAATTTTTAACAAAAAATAAATAAATTTTCAACAAAAAAGATTAGTTTCCTGCCATAACGACAATTTTTCAAATAAATAATTAAATTTTCAACCTAAAGAGATCAATTTTTAATTTAAAATATCAATTTTCAACAAAATAGCTAAATCCTCAATAAAAAAGGTGGATTTGTAACCAAGAAGTTTAATTTTCTGACAAAAATAAGGAATTTCAACTCATTTCTTTGTGGAACCATCAACTGTTTTGTTGACTATTTATATTTTTATATGACAAATTTTTCATTTTTGTTTGAAATGTCATCTTTTATTATTGAAAAGTTATAATTTTACTTTTAATTCGATTTTTTGGTTGAAAGTTAATTTCTTTTATTTTAATAGACTACTATTATATTTTTGATTCATAATTCATCTACTTTGATTGAATTGTTAGTATATAATAATAATTATTATAATTGTTAGTTTTTAAATAATTTTAATTTATAAATATTTAATTAAAAATATTCATCTTTATAATAAACTTTTTACTTTAATGTATTAATTACCTATTTATATAAACGTAATAAATTTCTATTTATAAATTTTTTTAATCGTGACTTAATATTATGGACATATAATATAAATAATTTTTTGTTTGTTACAAGATTCTGGATCAAATTTTGGGATTCATATGTGATTATGAGAATATGAGATTACAAATTTATGACTTTATGATTTTTTGATATGCGAAATTTTGATTTTATGAGTTGATGTGATATTGTTAAACATGTCTTAGTTGTTTTTGGCGTATTTAAAATGTTATTATATTTTGTAATTATTTTGAATTTATTTTAAATTCACCCTGAATTATTTCTAAATCATCCAGAATTCTTTTATTGTCTCTCTAGATTTTTTTTAATTTACCTGAATTCTTTTTAATTAAATCAATTCTATTCAGTTCAATATACATTTTTTTAAATGTTTAGCCTGTGTTTAATTCGTCTTAGAGTAAATTATGCAATATTTAAAAAGAATTATTATTCTAGGAAAAATAACAAACAGATTTTTGCAAAAGAAAAAAAAATTATATTTTTTGAAAATTTTGTGTTGAATTTAACTTTCAATAAGAAAGAGACTGTAAAGTTTATAAAGGCCTGAAAAGTCCTATCGACAGGATAATTTTCTTCTTATATTAAAAGAATTTTCTCATTTTTACATAAACAACAACAGATACGATAAAAATGTTCAAACCAAAAATGTTCATGTATACAAAAGTTATACTAAAATACATTTTACTTTTTCGTAATAACGTGCATCATTTATGATAAAAATTAGAAAATTAATTTTTCATGAAAAAAATTCGCTACATCTCTTAATGCATAATAAAATATTAGTTGCGAATGGATTGCTATAGAGTATAAAAGGCAATATAATTGCCGAGCAAATAGACAACTTAAAAATTTGTTATCATATTTTTGAAAAACTGAAAGATTGGTAATTACTGCCATTATTCTATGTATCAATTATTTTTTCAAACTTTGTAAAGCTTATATAATAAAGAAAATTAATATTATTCGTACTATTTATCAATTTGAATTTATTTTAGAAATAACGTTTCTTTCAATTTATAAAATAAAAAATGTATTACGGCAATATAATTCACAAATGAGTTCAGTGTTAAACAAATTTAACAATTTAAGAGCCAATTGTAATAAATTGAATTATAATTATATTCCCAATTTTTTCAAGATGATAAAGATGGCAGAATTTACCTACAAATAAATTATGAGAAATCCATTACTCCTTCAGCTTCCCGTGTAGAAATTTTGCTATGGCCCATACCGGGCCAAATCTGGCCCAGATCTGGAAAACGGACCTGGGCCCGATCGCTGATGAAACACACGGCCCGATTGGAACCAGATCTGGCGCCCGATCTGGCCCCGACCAATTTCCCGTTAAGAGCCATTTTTGAAGTTTATAATTTCTTATAATTTTGTTTATAATAATAATTTTATAACAAGAAAAATTAATAAAGTGAATAATATTTTTTATTCGAGTACCACATATTAACACAAAAACAAACTCAATACATTCTTTAGTCTTTTTGACTTCGTTATTTACAATGCCCGCCCCAGTCCTTGGCGGGAATTTCTTAAAAATAATTATAATTTTAAGTCGAAACGGGTAATTCGCAAAAGGAATTAAAATTCTGGACTAGAACAAGGAATTTTTCAAACGAATCTTAATTCTGAGCTGAAACTGGAAATTTTCGAAAAGAATTAACATTCTGAATTGGAAGAGGGGATTTTTTTAAATAATTCTAATTTTGATTGGAAACGGGTAATTCGGGAAAAGAATTTGAATTCTGGAATAGACCGGAGAATTTTTAAAAAGAATTATAATTCTGAGTTAAAACGGAATTTTCAAATTTAAACAAATTCTTAGTTGGAACAGGAAATATTCCAATTTTAATCAATTTTGAGCTGGAATTGGACATTTTCAAAAAGAATTAAAATTCTGGACTGTAACAGGGAATTTTTCAAAAGAATTCTAATTCTGTGTTGAAACGGAATTTTCAAATTTACACAAATTCTCAGTTGGAACAGAAAATATACCAATTTCAATCAATCTTCAGCTGGAATTGGAAATTTTCGAAAAAACTTAAAAGTCTGCATTGGAACAGGGGACTCTTCAAAAGAAACTTTATTCTTAGTTGAAACGGGTAATTTTCGAAAAGAATTTAAATTCTGGATTGGACCCAGATAGCACAAAAAATTCCGTGAAGATTTCCTGAAACTTGCATCGTAAGGTGGGAATATTGCATTGAAAGTTCAGGACAAGGATCGGTCAATCAAGAAAATGTCCGCTTGTGAGGTAATGTTGCACGGCAAGTTTCAGGACAGTTTGGAAGATTCATTTAGCTTAATTCGATGCGCAGTAGTTTTCTATGGGACCTACGGCTGTGCAGTAGTTTTTTTAACCCTCCTAGTACACCACCAGAAACACGTATTATGATTATTCACCATATTTTTGATAAAATAAAAAACCAAAAGATAATGAAAATTTTTATTTATTTATTGGTTTTTCTTTTTTTTTATAAATATAGGAAATGATCATGGTACGTGTGTCTGGTGGTATACTAGGATCGTCAAAAAACTACTGCGCAGCCATAGGTCCCATAGAAAACTACTGCGCACCGAATTGAGTTAAATAAATCTTCCAAACTGTCCTGAAACTTGCCATGCAACGTTCCCTCACAAGCGGACATTTTCTTGATTGACCGAACCTTGTCCTGAACTTTCAATGCAATATTCCCAACCTTACATTGCAAGTTTCAGTAAATCTTCACGGGATTTTTTGTGCTATCTGGGAAGCCGGGAATTTCTCGAAAGAAATTCAATTCTGAGTTGAAACGGGGTATTTTCGAAAAGTATTGAAATTTCAAGTTTATGGAAAATTCCAATTAAAACGCTTTAAAATATGTGACCATTGAAATCTTTTTAAAACTATAAGCTTAAAATTTTGAATGTTGAATTGGAAAAAATGTTACTGCGCTTCAAATTGTCTAAATCATCAAAATAACTATTTAATTAATTTAAAATAACTGAATTATTGCTATAAAGCTGAAACTACAAGATAAGAATGTCTTAACTATGACCATTTTTCTTTAAAAATCATAAATTTAACTCTAAATTTAGCTCTAAAATCGTCGGTAAAATTAAAATAAGAATTAAATGAAAAAAAAATATACGGAGAGACTTTTGGTATTAATATTTCTTTTATCGCATATTCATAATTGAAATAAAATATACGAATTTAGGGATAATCGAGGTACGGTTAGAAAAACTCGAATAGTGACTATGAAAATGCAGACTAATATTTCTGATTGGAATAAATCGTAAGAATATTAGACTCTTACACACACAAAATTACAGTATTTCTAAGTCTCTGTATTAAATTTTGTAATGGATTCGAATAACGAAAATTGGTATAGTGCTTTGAAAGAAGCGAAACAAAGGCTTTACAATCTTTCTAAACCACTATACGAAAAATGGGGGTCACGTGATCTTGTGTTTCACGCTGGCGCATGGCAAAAAGAAAGACGGGCGGAAGTGTCTGAACGCACACTACTACATGGGCTACACAATTTGTGTATGCTTGTACGTCGCTCGCTGGCTACAGTGTGGTTTGTTTACGAATCCTATATTAATACCTATACGCATACATAAACCTATCTTATATCTATAAATCGCACGCATCACGCTGAGACTTATGATTCTTTCTGCCCTTATATACTAACCAGTGAAACGTATCGCTACTTGTGAGAAACTAATAGTGCTGGGTCAAAAATTTCAGGTGCCCCGGACTTTATCAAATATTTATATTTATCATTTATATGCATATATATATATATATATATATATATATATACATACATACATACATATACAGTAATTTATTCAATCGGAAAGATCATCATGAAAGGAAAAATAAACTATTAACGCGACGAACATTTGCATGAAAAATTTGGTTTCAGAAACTTAAGAACTGAATTGAAAGATTGCTTCAGAATTATTTCAAAATTTGAAACACGAAATTAAAAGTAGAGTTATAAGGACGTAAATTAATGGATTATTTTATTTCAGTACATATGCATTTTATCCTTTTGTATTCTGAAGTAGAACAATCCATTAATAGCGGAAACTAAAATAACACAAGCAATTTTTTGCAAATAATGGGATTAACAGATTATTATTATTATTATTATACCATTAAGCCATTTCCCTTTCGGGGTAGGCGTGACTTGCTCGGTTGGAGAGTAGTGGTGTGTATATGGGTATATAGGTATAGATTAGATAGGTAGGGGCTAGATAGGTATATAGGTGTATAGTTAGGTATATAGGTATAAGGTATATAGGTGTTAGGTATAGATATTTTAGATTGATCTGGAATTCTCGTGTTATTTATTTAAATGACACGTTTATTCCGCAACGCTGCTCCGACCCAGGTTGCTGATCAATCTCTCTAGCGATCACCCCAAGTGATGAGCCTCACAAAATTGTTATGTGTGGTTCCCCACTTGGGCCCATTAGTTTCCAAGGTCTTTGTTTCAGGCGTCATTCATTCTATTGTCACTTTGTTTATAAACTATTTGTCGCCACACTTTTCTGTCTTGGCATACTACTCTAGCTTCCTTCACGTCCATGCATTTTTTCATGCAGGCTCTTGTGTTTCTATGGCTTCTTATGTCTCTACTGATCAATGTCTCATTTACAGATTCTAACCATTCTTTCGGCGGTCTACCTCTGGGCATTCTACCATTTACTTTGCCTTTATACACTTGTTTGGTCAGTCGTTCGTCTTTCATTCTTTCAAGATGTCCGAACCATCTTAACTGATTTCTTTCCCATGTGTCAACTATTGTTTCTTTTGCACCACATTCTTTGAGGATTGCCTCGTTTCGGACTTTGTCCATCAGTGTTTTCCCGCATATTATGTGCAGAGGTTTCATGCCGATCGCGTTAATTTTACTCCTGTCCTTTTCTTGACAGGTCCATGTCTCGCTACCGTATAGTACAGTCGGTACGAATATAGAATTATGTATGGCCATTTTAGCTTTTTTTGATATGTTTTTATTTGTGAGAATGGCCCCTGCTCTACCGATAACCTGTTTACCTTTATTTATACGCCTATCTAACTCCCCATCTATTTTTCCGTCGCTAGTGAATAGACTACCTAGATATACGTACTTGTCAACTTGTTCCAATCTCTCATCATTTAGGACAATGTTGCACATTGTTTTCTCACTTTTTCCCTCAAACACCATGATTTTTGTTTTATCTACGTTAATTTTGAGTCCCATGTCCTTCATGCTTGTATTAAGTTTATTCAACATTCTTTGCAAGTCCTCGACTGATTCTGCCATAACAATCTTGTCATCTGCGAAAGCTAACCCACGTACCTTGACTGTTTGGAGATCTACACCTTCTTCGTCGAAGAGTGCAGTTCTTAGACACTTATCCATGAATATGATAAATAGCCACGAGGACATAACGCATCCTTGTTTCACGCCTTGCATAATATCGAACCAGTCACTCAGTTTCCCATTTACCCTTACGCTCGCTTTACTACCTTTATATATTGTTTTTATTGCTTGCAGGAGCCCTCCATTTACTCCGTACTCTTTAAGGACTTCCCAAACTTTACTTCTATTTACCTTGTCAAATGCTTTTTCTAGGTCAATAAATGCACAGAAAACTTTCTTTCCTACTCTCAAGTTTTTTTCTGTGATACCTATATATATATATTTTTTAATTCTGCCAATATTCAGGGGACATTTTGACACGAAAAGGAACAATTTTTAGGGGATCAAGCCATTTTATAAGAACAAATAAGAATGTTTTCTATACCACTATAATAAGTATACAACAATTAATTAATTAATTAAATTTCTCAATGATACAAGCTTTTAGAAAAATTATAATTATTACTAAAAAAATCCAACTTTTAACGAAAAATGCCTTCGACATATTGGACTGCAACCCTTTTGAGCCTGAAAGAAAAATTAGCTTCCTCATTTTTTGTATAAATTTTTTTTTATTATTTTCATAGCAACTTAAAATTCCGAGCATATCGAACATATTAATATTTTCAATAAAATACTTTCCGTGTCTAAGTTCCGAGGGAGATAATCCTATAACAACATTTTTCTTCAAATAACACTACCGTTTACTGGATTTTATCTCCCCAATAATCTACATCTGAAGCTTTGTGAACTTATCACTTACGCCTTACGGGGTGGCCGCTGGACCGAAAACCGGGAAATGACCAGGAATTTTTTGAGACCGGGAAAACCGAGAAATGACAGTGAATTTATTTGTTCACAGGCAATTTTACAAATTCTTAGAAGAAGAATCTATGAAATCACTTGGGATATCACAAATAGCATATCACATGATATAATTCAATTAAAAATGAGTTCGATTTCAACATTTTTTTAAATGTTGAGTTCAGTTGTTAACTGTTTCAATTACTACACCATTCAGTTTACAACGCTTAATTCTAAAATCGTTTACTTTACAATTTTTCAATTTTTTGTCTTCATTTTTAAACGGAAATTTTTTATTGAAATAATTTAAAAATTCAGCTTCGAAGACTTTAGGAATAAAAAATTAGAAGCGTTTGAAATTTAAAATTGTTTATACAAACGGTTTAAGTTGATCAACTGTAAATATAAATTGATTAATGATTTTTAAAATTGAACTGTAGTTCGAGTGTTAAAAATTGTACAATAATTATTTTACAATACGATTCTAAATCGGTTGAAAATTAAACAATTCACAAATTTTAACGTTGAAAATTCAACTTTTTTAATACGAAAGCTTCAATGATTAAGCAAATTAAAATGTCTGATTGAAACTTTATAAATTACTATCAATGTGAAAATAACTTAAAATTAATATATTCATAATTACACGCTTTTATTCAATTTGAAATCCTATTCAAATATTATTTCATTCTAAAATATCCAATTTATAATCCATTCAGTTAGACATTTTTTAATTACAAAAATTTCAAAATGAACAATTATAAATCAAATATTAAAAACTAAACAATTTGAAACTGAATTGTTTGAAACAGGTAGCCTTGAATGGTGAAAATTTATGCTTTTAACCTTACAATTTTTATTGTAACGTTAAATAACAACTGAAAATTATCAATTCGAAAGGACCAAAATTAAAATAAATAACGAAATTTGGGTATTTAATTTTTTTCTCGAGAGTAACTTTTTTGGTTTTAAATTTTCATTCAGTGGAAGAATGGGAAGTATTGTATTTTTAACATTTTCATCAAGCTTGAAATGAGGAAATTTTAGTTTTTAATTTTTGTTAAATTGGGAATACATTTTATATTTCTAAGGTTTTTATTGAGTTGGAAGGGATACCATTTTTTTCAATTGGAAGAGGCCAGCTTTTTCTTCTTTTTCAGATTTTTATTGTGTTTTAGGAAAGATTTTTATATTTTTTTCTGAATCGGAAGAGGATAATTTAACAAATATATTTTTATTGAGTAGGAGGGGAGGAAATTTCGATTTTCAATTTTTTCTGATTTGCGAGAGGGACATTTTGTTATTTTTATGATTCTTATAGAACTGGAAGGGAGGAAATTTTATGTTTTCAAGTTTTTCTAAATAGGAAGAGGCACTTATTTTGTTTTGAATTTTCTTATTGAGTTGGAAGAGGGGCGTGGATTTATATTTTTTAACCAGAAATCTTTGAACTGTTCAATTGATAAAAGTGTAAAAAATTAGGTTTTGCAGTTTAATTGCACTTGATTGAACATTTTCAACTGAAAAGTGTAAAAAGATTCTATTTTATATGTGTAAATTATTGAGACTTTTAATTAATAATTTCCGAATTAAAATTTGTTTAAGCTTCAATGCATACTGCACTAGTTACAAATATTTTTGTACTACAAACACGTATAATTGAAACTTTTAGCGGGAAATCGCAGGTCACAGTCGGTCTGCTGGCTGGCTGGTCGTCGCGTACTCGGCTATACACGGAACAGCTCGGAAACGTACGGGCGTTTTTAGTATAGTCTTTTAGAATTCTCGCAAATCCTTGTTGCAGATATTGCTAGCGGCTCTCATTTCAATACACATTCTTATTTAAGAATACTAGAATCTCCTACATTTGTTATAACTTATGTTACTTAAAATATTTACTATTGACGATATTTTTTAGAAAACTTGTTATTGACCATTATCACTTTTTCACATTCACACTTTTCAAACAGTAAATAAGACTTTTTCAAAAGGTAAATACTAAGTTTTGCTCGCTCAAGTTTGTAATAATACATACAGAAATACCATCATCTCTTATTATGGTAAGAATCTTTATAACTGTACCCCGATTATCCCCAAATTCTTACATTTTATTTTAATTATTGATGCAGAATGAACCAAATATTGATATCAAAAGTCTCTCCGTGTAGGCGCGCGCCGTAGCGCGCAAGACTATTAGTGAAGATATAAATGACTACTTTTAGCGATATAATATATAAACCTTGTACTGTGATCATTACTTATTCATGGTCGACATAAAGTGATAACTTGTTTATTCCTATTGGCGGATCGAAGTAATGCGAGGGGTAATGCTATGAGTGGATTTCCATTGCATTTTAATCCCCTCTCAGGATTCTAAACGGCGATGCGAAGGCAACTCTTGTCGCTTAGGGTGAGAATATTGCATTCCTCGATCGTGACGAAGATAACAGCTGCTCTCCAAGCCCTTAACATTTTTTATCTGCCCTCGGATCTGCACTTGTGCCTAACTGGTCTTAATTATTCCACATTCATGATCACAAGCTTTGAAATTAAAAAATATAAATACCTCTTTCTTGTTTTCAAAAAAGATAACAGAGATATTCCAATAACTAACGCATACCGTTCATTTTCTTTTTTCATTGACAAAATTGTCAGCGATAAAGGCAACAATGTGCGGACAAATTAAATTATCAAGTGTCTTATCTCTTTTGTGTATTCAATCTCTTAATAGTATCAATGTCGGCTACTATCAGTAATTATAAAATTATAAAATATCAGATCCTTTTCTTAAAATGTTGTAGAAACAAGATTTCGCGTACCTTGTTGTTGAAAACCTGATTGGTTGCGATAATCCGTTATTATGACTATTAGTGGCTGTTTTCAGTTTGTTTATCTATTATTAAAGATTAGAAACTTCCTGCACTATTAATTTTTTTAATGAAAATTTCCAAATAACTTATTTTATGTTGTGAAGAAATTTATTTCTAATTTTTTCTAAATATTATTAATAAAAGAGAACATTTTAATTGTGAATGATTTTTTGATAATGAGAAAAAATTCTGCTCTCAACGTTTTGGTTTTGCTATCACTTTATAATTTGTAAACTTCACACTGTAGTTACCGGCAACAAAATATTACCAGTACCGACAATAAGATATTTGGGAAAATTTTAAATGATTTAGGTTTTCATTTAAAAGATTAATTTTAAGTTTTGAATATTTCAAAATATGTCGAAAAAGAACCGGGAAGATTTGTAGACAATTTTTTTTTTAATTTTGCAATATTTTAAATTTTTTTAGAAAAACTTAACTATTTTAAAAGATATTTCAAAGTTTTAGAAGCTTTGAAAAGATTCGAAAATAATTTCAACCTTTAGAAGTTTTCAGAAATTTTCAAACAAAATGTAGATTTTTGAAGATTCCGCAAAAAAAATGGAAGATTTTGAAAGGTTTCAAGATAATAAAACAAATTTCTTATGATTCCTGGGAAAATTTGAACAGATTTTTTACTTCAAAAACTAACTATCAGAGAATATTTAAAAAGATTTTCAAACATTTACAAATTTTTTCAAAATTGTCAAAAAACAATCTGTGAGTTTTTTTGACCATTTTCTAAATCTTGAAGAAATTTCAGAAATGCAGGAAAAATTTTAATCATTTTTAAAGATATTCAAAAGACCTAAATGTTTTGAAACGATTCAAAAATAGTTAAGAAGTTGAAAATAATTCAAAAAATTTAAAACAATATCTAGATTTGGAAGATTTTGAAATAAAATATTTAAGCTTTTTATGGATTTTGAAAGGTTTCAAGACAATAAAAATAATTTCTTAAGACTCCTAGAAACATTTTAAATAACATTTTATTTTTTTAAATTAATTTTTGAAAGAAAATTGAAAAAGCTATGAAAACATCTCAAAAAATTTATAAAAATGTCCAAAAACAGCTGGAAAATTTAGAAACAATTTCTTTTTCAATTTTGAAAGATTTTTCCAAATTTTAGGAAAAATTTGAGTCAGTTTAGAAGATATTTAGGAATTTAAGAAGTTTTGAAGAGATTAAAAATATTTTAAACCTCTGACAGATTTTTGAAAAGTTATAAAACATTTTTTTGTCTCTTCTAGACTTCTAAAAGTCCTAAATATCTTTTAAAAGGACTCAAATATTTCCTAAAATTTTGTCAAATCCTGCAGAATACAAAAATTATACTTCTTCGACGTACCTGAAAACTTCAAAAATCTTTTTGAATTTTCTCTAGAATCTTAGCAAAACTATATTTATATAACCTTAAAAACAAATAAACCTAAAAAATAAATAGTTTTTCCAAATTTGTATTTTGTGTAAAAAATTATTTTTCTCCTCAAATTAGAATTTGGTTGAATTTTTTTTCTTTCTTAATCGAAAAATCTTTTTTGGTTGAAAATTAAACTATTTTGTTGAAACTTCGTTTTTTTTTTATTAAAAATAAAAATCTTTTTTAATGCAAATATCGTACTACTTGTTCAAAAATTGAATAACTTTGTTGAAAATTAAGTTTTTTGGTTTAAGTTTCATTATTTCAGTTCAAAATTCATCTCTTTGATTGAAAATGTCACTTTGTTATTGAAAATTTATATATTTGGTTGAAAATTCGTCTTTATTGACAGAAAATTATTCGTGGTCGAAAATTCATCTTCTTGGTTGAAAATTCATCTTTTTGGTTAAAACTGAACTTTTTTACTAAAAGTTCATATTTTGGGGTTAAAAAAATTAACTGTTTTCTAGAAAATTCGTTTCTTTTGGAAAAAATGTTATAATTTTTGATTGAAAATGCAACTGGCTGAAAATTAATTTTTTTGGCTGAAAATTCACCTATTTTGTTGAAAATTCGCAGTTTTTGGATGAACTCTTTTTTATTTAAACCTAAAATCTTTTTTTGGATGAAATATCAATTATGTATTACATTTTTCGTTGAGAATTTATATTTTTTTGTTGAAAATGAACTTTCTTGTTGAAATTTTGATTTAACTATCCGAAATCTTGAAAGACCTTTTTGAATTTTCTCAAAAATCTTAGGAAAATTATGTTTAGGGTAACAGCACCAATTCTTGTCTCTCCTCCCCCCTCCAATTTTTGGCATATTTTGCCTGAATTAATTTAATTCTACTATTATTTTTCACATATAATGCATGTATAAATTATCCAGTGCAAATAGATATTTATTCAAAATTAAATAAATTCACTGCGGTTTTCGCAATACCAATAATTGGGCTAAGGTGCCAAAAATTGGTGCTCTTACCCTAAAAGACCTTTAAAAAAAAAATAAACGTCAATAACAAATAGTTATTCTAAATTTTTATTTTTCAGTTAAAATTATATTTCCCCTCAAATTGAAAAACTGCAGGCGCGCAGAGCGCGTTTAATCATGATAATATATTTGTGGGTGATTCTGAAACCAATCTATTTAGATTATTAAATTTTCCAATTAGGAAAAGAAAACAATCCAAAATATTTAAATCTATTTCTAAAAATTTCTAAAATTCAAAACATTCTTTTTGTTTTTTGGTTGACTTTTTCCCTTTTTCTTCCTCTTATTTCATTGTGTTATTCTTGTCTCTAATGAGCCGAAAAGTTAGGTTGTTTGGAAGTTTATTTTATTAATTGCGAATCTTTTTCTTGATTATTTTGCGAAAATTATTATTCATGATAAAATGGATTTCTTTTCAATCTTGATTAAAAAATGATAATATAAATAAAAAATAGGATGAAGGACTTGCATAGAATGAAATCAATATTGGTATACTGAAGTGTGCTTTATTATATTATAAATCTATCATTTTGACACATTTACTATTCATCTACAGGAATGAGTTTAGTAGTAGGGTTTGCCATTTTCGTGGTCGATATCTAAACATTCACGTGACCTGGCCTGACGCATTAAATAATGCGAAAGCTTCACTTCTGTCTCGGACAGAAAACAAATCTTCGGTTACCTTTACACTCGCACTGCACTTTTACATTTCTTTTACATCATCTGTAGCCTTACTCTCGTACCAAATCATTCAAGATAATAAAACAAAAATGCAGATAACAAAATTTAAATTCCATAAATTATTAAAGTTATGATACTTCAATGATTCTTCACTTAATACATTTGTTGCAGAATTTCTTATCACATGTTTGAAAATCTGAAACGTACACTATATAACCTAATCGACTCGAATCTCCTTCTTAAAAAAAAAATAGGTAGGGGACTAGAGGTAGTACCAAAATTTGAGGTATCAGGAACTTTTCGTTTGGGTATTAAACTCTTGATTGTTTATATGGCGCTCTCTTTACAAATTTAATGCATTTTTTCTTATTGTAAATAAAATAAACCGTTTTTTAATTTTCAATTTAACAAAACAAATTTTGTAAGGTATCTGTCTCCGAAGAATTAATTACTGGTACTATAACTGAAATGCACCTTAATTATTATCGGGAATTCACATGAATTAACTGGAATTTACTTGAATTAAATGGAATTAATTATAATTATATTGAGTTCACTTACATTTTTTGGAATAAACTCTAATCATAAAGAATTCACATAAATTAAATGAAACCAACTGAAATTCACTTCAATTAATTGCAGTAAATTGGTTCAAATTTATTATAATTTAGCCAAATTATGTACAATTAAGTTAGAATGACTATAATGTATTCAAACTTGCTATAATTGAATCGAATCCACAAAAATTTTGTCAAATTCGCTATAGTTTTATCAAATGTACTAGACTCTGCTCAATTGCATTGGTATTTAGTCAAATGCAAAAAAATTTTGCTAAAATTCAGTGACAATCACTGAAGTTTGTGAAATAATTGGAATGCTCTTATTCAACTTGATTCAGTATAATTCACTTGAATTCTCTGGAATTTATTTGAATTTATTGATGGAATAGACACAAAACCATTGACTAGAGTTTACAAGAAATTTTGTTGAATTGAGACGAAATCTGTTGAATTTCAATTTAATTTAATGTATTTCGAATTTACAATGGAAGCCACTTAAAATACAATTGAATGTTCAGTTTATTTAAATTTATCCACCATTCCCATCAATTCTGTTGAATGCAGTTCAATGCTCGTGAATTCACGAATGTTCATGATTCTCAAAAATTTGGAAAAAATTAATGGACTTGAAAATCCACCAGACGCTTTTTTACTTCATCAGTAAATTAAAACAAGTACAATTTTACTTTAAAAAAAATGAAATCAGTGAAAATTTAGGAGCCGAACCTCTATAACTGCCTATACAGTTTTTTCGCTGGACGGCGTTGGGCCCTGGACACTTTTTAAAAAAGTTTCGAATTTTAATTTTAAAATAAAAATGTTGAAACTTTTGCTGTTTTCGAAGTAAACCCGAAAATCCTGTTTTTTAGAACATCAAATTTGTTCGTCTCTTTTTATTTCAACTCGCCATAATTCAGCTAATATACGGAAGTTTTGTGTGAAACTTACAGCAAATATTCTTTATGATCTTGTACGACTATTAGAGTGAATAAAATATAAATATTTTCATTAATTGATGTTATGATTTTTGACCAGCGAAATATAGTAAATAATATGATGTTAATGTTTTTTGTCTACTAGGTCTAAAATCAATTTTTTTTTTTAATATTGATTGTTTATTTTTAAAGTTATGAAAAAAATCTCTCCCAGCGGAACTAGAGAGATTTTTTTCACAACTCAAAAAATAAACAATCAATATTTAAAAAAAAATTGATTTTAGACCTAGTATACAAAAAACATTAACATCATATTATTTACTATGAATATTTTTGTTTAAACAAAAGTTATAAATTTTCACATAAGACATTGCATAAATTATACATTCATATCTTAATGCTAAAAGGGAATCGAGCGAATTTTGAGCAACAAAAAAATTCCCGCGGAAAATTTGTTCAGAAAGGTATGAATATGTTTTTTACTGAAATAATTATACAAAATAAATCATCATTCAGAAATTAGGAAGGTTTTAGTTCGGCCGAAATGTATCTTCGCTCGTTAAAAAAATGAGATTATTTAGAGAAAAAAGATTGAAATTCGCATTTGTTTATAGAAATTATTAAAATGATTAACAGTTATTGTTTATTAAAAAAATAGGATAACAATCATGCACTAGCAAGGTATTTGTAGTCCATTCCGTAAAAAAATTGAGTCTATTCATGGAAGAATCGTAAACATGGGCATTTGTTTATAATAATCGTTTTAATAAATTGAATGTTTTGTGAAATTACTGAATATTACAGCAAGGATTCATTAAAACTTTATTTTTATTTTCCGGTTTATTCTGCGAAATAATTGAGCCTATTCATTCAGACATTGTCAAACTGTGTATTTCTTTACAAAAATTGTTTAAGTAATTGAAAAACGCAGCTATTTTTAATTAATCGCAATCAAAAATTAATTTCTTTCATATTTTATGAGAAAACAATGAATTTCAGCAACTAGTAATTGCAAATTACGAAAAAATTATCCGTTACAGATTGAACTTTCGAGCGATTTTTGTTATAAAAAGGCCGAAATCAGTAGAAAACATATTTTTTTTGTTACTCAAAATTCGTTTAACTCTCGATGAGCCTAAAGATATGAACGTTCATACCTTTTATTTAATCAAAAATATCGATATGTTATTTACTCTACAAGTCGTAAAACATTATAAAGAATACTTCCTGTAAATTCCATCAAAACATTTCAAAAATTGACTGAATTATAGCGAGATGAAGTAAAAAAAATAGTATTCTAAAAAGCGGTGTTTTCAGTTTATTTATAAAACAACAAAAGCTATAACTTTTTTGAGCAGAGAAAAAAGACGCGCAATAAAATTTCCTATAATAATATATACCAACACCATTCAGCGAGAAAAATGTATAGGTGGTTAGAGATTCTGGCCCCTCAAGTCTACTATCTAAAAGAATTGGCAATGGTCAAATTTCGCAAAAAAAATTATTGAAGGAGATTCGTTTTGATTGACTTTCAATGAAATTATTCCCCCTTGCACCCCTCAGTTTGCTATTATTCGATTTCGGTTGCGCATACGTAAACGTGCATCCTATACCTAATAGGTACTACTTCACCATATGTACACTAAACGTCCACTTTACGAGACTTACGCGATCCAATGAAAAAAAGTCCGTGAAATATCAAGTGCTATGCACATATTGGATCAAGAGCTGTATTTACAGTGCCTATATTAATCTATAGCGTATAAATAAATTAATCCACTGAGGATTTTACATCGAGTATAGAAATAATCTTCCCCATAATCTGCATTTTTCTATGAACATATCCATAATCTCCATAATCAATTTTTCACAAATTAATGAAATGAGGGGCCGGATTCTACAACCGCCTACTATATTTTCTCGCTGAACGGAGATGGCCCCTCGAAACTGTTTTAACAAGTTTCGAATTTTAATTTTAAAACTAAGTATTCCTATAGGAAATTTAATTACACTTCTTTTTTCCCTGGATTAAAATAATTTGTAGCTTTCACCGTTATGATGTAAACCCGAAAAACCAGTTTCTTAGGAAACAAATTTTTTGTCTTATTTGACTTCAAATCGCCGTAATTCAACAAATTCTTACAATTTTTGTATGAAATTTGCAGAAAATATTCTTTATGGTGTTCTATGACTGATATAGTGAATCACATATGGTCATTTTTGTTGAAACAAAAGTTATGATTTTTTTAACTGAGACATTGCATAAATCATGTATTCATATATTTAAGTTCATGGGGACTCGAGCGAATTTTGAGCAATAAAAAATTTTCAGCGGGAAAGTTGCCAATTCATAAAAAAGGTGAAAATATGTATTTTTTAATAAGAATTGTTCAAATAATTAACATTTGCTGTCCATTTAAGAAATATGACATCAAGAACTCATTGGTATGACATTTTTAATCGATTCCGTGAAAACAATTGAGTCTATCAATAGTCTATCAATAGTCTATCTATATCAATATAGTAATCGTACATTAATTTCTCTCGTATTTTATGCAAAAACAATGAATTTCATAAACTAATTATTGCAAATCATGAAAAAAGTACTCTTTTTAATTAGCTTATAACATCATAAACCATTTTTTTTATTCCAACACATTATAAATTAGTTCTCTGTAGTTATTATACTGATTTAAGACCTGATTCATTGAATTTGAAAATATTTATAACATTGGCACACTTAAAAAGTTCAATAAAATAAAAAATGTATTTGTTAATGAATAAAAAATGTTTCTTTGACTAGAATCATGTATTAGCAGTTGCTCGTTATAACTGGAATCCTTAAGATCGAAATGAAACCTTCCTAATTTCCTAATAATGATTTATTTTAAATGATTATTTCCGCAAAAAACATATTTATACCTTTCTGAACAACTTTAAGGTTGAAGATAT
Organism: Andricus curvator; assembly: GCA_932195095.1. Lineage (NCBI taxonomy): Eukaryota > Metazoa > Arthropoda > Insecta > Hymenoptera > Cynipidae > Andricus > Andricus curvator. Next base: position 18,145 of record CAKNYM010051848.1, on the reverse strand, counting down.
GAATGCATGATTTATGCAATATCTCAGGTAGACAATTATAACTTTTGTTTTAAACAAAAATGTTTATATGTTATTTACTCTACCAGTCGTATAACACCATAAAAAATATTTTCCGTAAATTTCATCTAAAAATTCGAAGAATTGGCTCAATTACGTTGAAGTGAAACAAGAAAAGAAATTATTTTCTAAAAAACTGTTGCCGAAAAAGGCAACAAATACAACTGTTTCATCCAGAGGGAAAATATGCGTAATTAAATTTTCTAATTAAAATTCAAAACTTATTTGAAAATTTTCCAGGGGCCAACTCCGCTCAGCGAGAACAATTTATAGGCAGTTATAGAATCAGGCGACTCAACTATTATTCATACTCCACCTCACTGTGATAATTAAATGTTGAAAAAAGCGCTAATTTACAGACAACTTAATTAGTATAGATATCAAGATTATGTTCGAATAGATAACAGGTACTTCAAAAAAAAAAAATTTATTGCTTCGAAAACAAATGAAGTAGGCTACTAACATTGCGAATTTTGCAACTCCTATTTTTCAAAAATTAAAATTCAATTTAATTTGATTTGTTTAAGTAATATTTACTTTACAACAATATTTCTATAAAAGTCATACATCTGTAAATAAATTTTTAACAAAGCAATAAACGTTCCTGATATCCTGATAATCTGATAACCTAATACAAGTGGTGGTATCGTTGGATCTTAATCGTAAAAATCATATTGCGACGAAGTTAGTGAGTATATTACACATTTGAAAACAGGATGTTAAGAATTATTAGTCACATATTTTCAGAAAATGTACAACCTTACATCGGTTCAGGACATTCAAGTTAAAGACGGATCCTATGTGTTTCAACATTCATGACATATTGCACTGTCTGATTTTTTCATTTTAAACTTCTCTCGACGCAATACCTTTCCCTCAATTATTATTTATTACAAAAGAAAATAACATAGACAAAATCTAGGTTTTGAAATAAATATTCTTTATCTTAAAATACTTAGGTTTTTAAATATACTTTTACGTAGTGAAAAGCCAGCAATGGATTTTTGAGTTTATAATACTTTACACTCTTCTTCATTTTTTTAATAATATTAGATATTATATATAATTGTTTTTTTAAATAATAAGATTGATTGAAATCACGATTCCTGCTAATAAAAACCAGAGTAATCAAAATATTATTTTTAATTAAATATGCCTCTCTCGCCACTATTAATTAAAAGTGGAACAATAATTTTTTCAAGATATTTGACTGAAAAAATGGTAACAATAATTCTTATTGTTTTTTTCAATTAAATAAAAAATAAAGTCACTTTTTAGTTTATTCTGAAAAATGTTTTTAAACCTTGTTTGGAATTTTCAAAATTCGTTTTTATTCATAAATCAGAATCTTTCCTCAAATAGGCTGATTTTTAAACTATTCAAATCTGATTTTGAACCTCGACTTTAGAACTGGATTTAACTTTTCAACCTCTCAATTTACGACAATTAGATACTGAAAACTTTCTCTATTAGGATTCAAGTTTTAAAGGAAAATAAAAAATATTCAGATAGTAGAACTTTTATTTTATCCATATATCATTTAAAGTTACTCAATACTGCCAATTCACTGTCAATTTCCTAATTTAAAATTTGATTTAATTTAAAATAGTTTCTAACTTTGGATTTCGAAAATTTCCAATTGAAAGAATATTGAGGTTCCAAATTCCCATTTTAGAATTTTTTAATTTAGAACAATTTTTTTTCAAATTCAAACCTTCGAATTGAAAATCATTCACGTTTTGTCGCTTCGATTTTTGAATGATAATTAGATATTGAAATATATCAATATAATTTAATAAAACTTTGATATTTGTAATTTAAAACAAATAAAAAAATGTCAGTATGGAAACTCCTACTTCAAAATTTCCTGTCGAAGGATATTCAAAGTTTTCAAATGTCTGTATGAAAGCATTTGAAGGGTCCCGTGTCATAAGGGCGTAACTCAAAGCTCGAATTTTACTTTTAAAAAAATTTCTTTTGAGCTACTACTAAGCTTTTCTGAATCGTGAAAAGAACTGGTAAAAAGAAGAAATCAATTTTTTTAAATACCAAATATGGATTTTGACCCACTTCTAAATCGAACTAAATCTTCTACAGAGTAATGAGTTAGGTCAAACAATTAGTTTAAGCCAATAAAATGAATTTCCGAAATTTGATGCTTACGCCCTTAATCCCCGAAACCCTTAACTAATTATTGGAAGCTTGCTCTTAGAATTAGAAATGATTGAAACCATTTCAGTTTTTAAAAAACTGATTTAAAATTAAAAAATTTATTTTTTGGAAACTTTTAACCTCGGCATAAAAACTCATTTGAGTTCAAATTCATTATTAAGGTACTTGAAAAAATCGTTAAGTTTGGAAGTTTCCACTTTCGAATTACTTAGAAATTTGCTAAATTTGTATAGATAGTTTGTCACAAATGATGATGAAGATACCATTCATATTTCAAAACCCCTATTTGGGATTTGTAATTTTGAATCTCTGTACAACAAAATTCGTTGAAAATACTCAAATTATATAATTTCCAATTTGGAATCATTCAACATGGTGCTCCATCAATAAAATGAAAAACGCTCAAAAATCATTACTGGTTCCTCTCTCCGCACAGAGCATCAATAGGGTTGTTTCATTATTTTAGATAACATTATTTTCAAATAACAATTACCAAAACTTGAGTGCATGGAAAAGCTCATTTGAATTAGAAGTTAGCCACTTAAAAATTATTTTCTTGAATTTATCACACCAAGAAATTGTCAGCTTCTACGATCCAAAGATAAAAAAATAATATCTGAATTACGAAACAACCTATTTCCAAAAATCCATACCAAAAATTGAAAACCTTTAAATCAGCGGTGAAAAAGCAGACGCCTGACTCCTAATCTCTCGGTGTTCCGACGGACTCAGATCAAGCAATCCTCCCACATTCTGCTCGTTACCAACCTGCTTCCCAATAATTGCATCAATACTAAAGCTCCTCTTCTTATCCACAACCTGTGAAACACACGGCATAGTGTGCCTCGGAACAGGATTCATCTGCCTCATAGGTGGTACCGTAATAGGCACCGGTTTATAGAGCGGCGGCGGTGGTTCCAAAAAATTCCTCAACTTTAAAGCCTCCAAAGCCGAAGATGGGAAATCCAAAAGCGGCAATCCAGAAGGTGTAGCCAAATAAGGATAAGGAATCGCCCCAGGATGACCTCCTCCAGCACAAGGTGTCCTGTCCCCACAAATTGCGAAAGTCGCCATGATAGCCCTATCTCTCAAAACATAATGAGGAGGTGGCCTCTTGTACCTTTTTCGCCGTCTCAAAAAACTCCCATTATCAAACATGTCCTCTGCAAGTGGATCCAAAGTCCAATAATTTCCCTTTCCGGGATTTCCAGGCTCCCTGGGAATCTTGATGAAGCAATCGTTCAAGGACAAGTTGTGCCTGATCGAATTCTGCCAAGCAGGGAATTTGTCGTGGTAGTAAGGGAACCTCGTCATGATGAATTCGCAGATTCCACTCAAGGTTAGCTTCTTCTGGGGAGATTGGAGTATCGCCATTGTGATGAGTGCGATGTAAGAATATGGGGGTTTGATAAGCGACGAGGAGAGCTTATCTGAAGAATAATTGTTACCTTGATGACTTTTCTGAGTAGCAGCTATCATCGAGTAATTCTTCTTGAAGTTCCTGTTTCTGTTCCGTGATGGAACCGGAACCGAGGGGGTTATGGGACTGGTGGATGATTGTGGAGATAGGTCGTTTTTGTCCAAACTCACAGGGTCCACGATCATGCTACTGCTGTCCGAATCCCTGTCGCTGTCAATGCATCCGTCGCAAGATGCATTCGACATAATGTTCATCTCCATGTTCAACATTGATGAATAGCGGTTATTGGATGGGTTTGCTGATGGTGTTAGCAAACCCGGGTTTTGAACTTGACTCGAATTCAACATCTGGGATTAGGGCTAAACTCGGTTACCTTGTGTCCAGTTGCTTGTCCTTTTTCGGCAGGTTTGGTGCCTTTTTTGGGTGAAACAAGCCCTATGTTGATAGAAGCTTTCACTCACTGACCTCGGGCCTGTCACTTGATAGAGGTCCTCCTGGATTTGGGAACCACTCAGCACTCGAACTACAAGTAAAAACTCGTGCGACATCTCATTTTCCTACGGCGAAGACCCTAATACGACTGTCATCCATGTTATCTCTACGCTATCATCTTAGGCTAATAGTTTGTTTCCTTAGTGATAACAATTTTTTCTTTCGCACCCTCACCGCGTGTAGTGGGAAAACTTAGGTCGCCACGTGATCGTTTTGACTCGGAACACCAGAGACTTGCGATTACGGTTATTCGCAGAAGGTCGATTTCTGGAGATTTTCAGCAGGCTCATTTTTCAGGCTAATTCCTGGGAGTGTTTTATAGAGTCACATAAAGAATTGTCGTAAAAGATTGACAGTTTCGAGAGAGCCATTGGAAATCTGTGATTGATTAAATGTCAAGTTTCACCACAATTTCTTCATAATCCGTAACTTTCACTGATTTTGGGATGACGATTGGTTGGCTGATTTAGGAATTTAGGTTTCACTGGTTATCACGTGAGGAATGAAAGATTCCAAGGATGGTGAAGGTTTGTACTGTCAGGAAACCCGAACCGTGTTGATGGGAGAACTTGGTTGAGAAAACGTGCGTCTGTGACTGCAAGGGTATCGCGAATTGATTTGAAAGCTTCCTTCGTTCGGGGGCGGATCATGGGGCGGAGACTTTCATCCCCACCCAGGGGTGCCAGCCACCCTCGCGAAAGGCTTTGCGGGAGTTCAGTCCAGAGTGACGGCAGGGGTGGCAGAGCTAGGAAAATAGCAAGATAGATAAAGGGTCTTTCGACTAAGGGAGGGTGAAATTGTAGCACTCCGGGGGCTGCTTTGCTTTGAACGCGGCGATAAGAGAATGTAGGTGTACAATGGTTCCGGTTGTGTCGACAAAAGCGACCGCTTAGAAACTGTCAACGAGAAATCGAGCTAAGAGGGAGGAAGAATGGGAGGACGCGTATACACTTGGAGATTGAGGTACCATTTTTATTTTATTTTCTTTGCCTTTTTTTGCCAGGTCGTCGTTTCTTGCTGCCCTCCACCGAAAGAACAACTGACTTTGGAACAAGTTACGTAAAGTTAGCACACCTTTGATATCATGGTATAAAGATGTTGAGCCTGCGGTCATCTCGAGGCTTAACATTTTTTTTGTTAAGAGGTCTTTAGGGTTTAAAGAAGGAATGTTTCACAATCAGATTTTTATATAATCACGAAAGACAATCTTTGGATAAAGAAGCTTCTATATTTGTAATCATTTTTCTCACAGAAATTAATAACAGCTATGAATTGACTACAAAACAGATTAATTTACCCAAAATGCAATTTCTAATTTCGACTAAGGGATGGTAGTAAACATCCCCTGAATTTAATTATTGTTATAACGTCCTCAGTATAAATTGACTTTGTGCACTATAATAAAATTCTATCGTTAGAATTTCGGGCATGCCTTCCTGATTCAATCAGCGGATTAATATTTGACTTTCGATACTTTGTGACAGGTCGCTTCAAAAAGGGGGATTTGGGTCGTGCTGTAGTAAATGGCAATCACAATGGCTAACGCCCTCGCGAAGCTTTTAACGAGCGGGGTCACCTCGGTATATTATGTGGGTATTAGTTCGTGAAACTGCATGGTGTGGCCAACAATTTGTCCCATAGATCATATGTCATTATAGAGGGGATGTGGTAAATACCCTAGCGAATTCATGATGCGATCGCTTTTATTCGATGGGCGATAACAATTATTACTACCGTATATACTCCACTGTAATAAATGGATGAGACGACGTAGATATTTCCCATATTTTGATGACAGACTCCCCAATTTCAACCAATATGCAACCACAAATCCTGAAAATACAAATATCATCAAAACAGAAAATTTAATATCTATTGAGGATTTAGTTCCTGTATAATGATAATTAATAAGTTTTTTTTAATAGACTTTTTCAGAAAACGCTTGCCCACATATACAAAGACAAAAAGGAAATAGCAAAGTTTGTTTTAATATTATCAATTTGAATGAATTTTTAATTGATAATAACATTTGATATATCAATGATAGCGTGTTTTACCGTTTGTATTCTGATAGGAATTTTTTATAACATATAAGGCTTGTTGCCAAAAAATTGTCAAATTTGCATAATGAATTTTTTTTTAATGGGACTTAGAAAACCAACTGAAGTACTTATTTTCAATATTTCACACGAAAAATAGAAAGAAAATAGCAATTTCAGAGGTCAAGAATCATATTTGTAGTGTGGTTAAATTTCAAAACGAAAAGTATGTTTATCTGCATTTTCTGTCAAAATACAAGCGGATTTGTGTGAATTTGAAACTGTTTAATTTCCTCAAAACGCATTTAAAAACTTTTAGAACCCTTTAGAAAGTGTAATAATATACTAAACTAAGTTTGAATAAATAATAATTAAATAAAAATGATTTACTTAACATTTTTATTCAAAGTTTAGTGAATTTATTTCATTTGAAAAAATAAAGATACATTTGAAAGCACATTTTAGGAAGATTAAGATTAACAATTAAGAAATAGTTGAAAATATATTTATAAAATATTTAGAGTCGACATTAAAATCTTAAAGAATACTGAAAA
>CAKNYM010051848.1:0-11311 GCA_932195095.1 Andricus curvator | reverse complement strand
ATACATATGTATGTATGTATATATATTATATTATATATTTTTTCAAACTTTTAATTAGGAAAATTTTGTTATGATTTATTTTTTAAGGGTTTACCTTTACTTCTCTTAATACACTTCACGTTATCAAATTTGTGCATATTTTATGTATTTTCTTTGTGAAAATTACTTCCATAATATCAGTTATCAAAAGTGGATGAAGGGAAAATGATAAATTTACTGCTTTCACCTTATTTATTCATTATTAATAAAAAGTGATATTACAGGGGTTAGTTTTACAAACTTGTATTATTCTATATAAAAAATGCATAAACATTTATAAACCAATCATCACAGGGGAAACAATTATTGTTGATTGTTGACAATAGAAGCTAGAATATTTAACAAATTAATTATGTAATTATACAATAAATGAAAAAACTAATTAAATAATTGACTAATTGTTTGTATGATTGACTGATAAATTTCCTAATATCAGGAGATGGAGTACATCGTAAAAACTTGAAAATTGTTTTGTAAAATGAATTTTTTAATTCAAACTTAACATTCCTACAACATATACATTTATATAATCATAAACATTATCATAGTTTGGCAATCGTCGACAAGACGGGATTTAATTTTTCATAAACAAACCTAATTAACAAATGTATTGTTTGGCTATCGAGCAAAACTTAAACTTAATTTTTTTTCGTAATTAACTGTTAATAACTAATTTTTAAACTTTTCTTAGACACTTGGATAGCGATCAGTAAAGTCCACAAGAAAAATGGAATTTTAGTTTTCAAAGGCATGAGACAAGCAAAATTTATTCATAACATTCTTAATAACAACAACAATAGATAATCGTTATCCAAGTGTCTGAAAAAAGTTTAAAAATTAGTAATCAACAGCTAATTAGTTTACAAAAAAGTTTAAATCTTAGAAAACAGCCAAATAATGCATTTTTTAATTAATTTTATTTCAACAATTATAAATTTTTACCGATTATTATCAGTAAATAATTGCTAAACAATCAGCTGTTAATTCATCAAAGAAAAGCGGAATTTTTGGTGTATAAATAGAACAACTACATTTAAATAAACAATTATGATCTCGACTATTTTTTTATTACTTACGCTTCGGTTTCTCTTCTAAAATTCGTTACAATAATCAATGGACCTTTTTTATTGATTTTATAAATCAAGCATTCAAAATTAAATAGTAATCAGTCATTATAACTATTATAAATTAAAATTTTTCAATTTTAAACAGTTATAAAATTTTATATTAGGTACAAACTACAAAACTGTTAATTCAAAACCCTAAAACTTAGAAGTTTGAAGTCGAAAATATTCAATAAAACTTTAATATTGCACATTCGTTTTTTCAATGGAAAAAAATTATCTTCCTTCATAATAAAAATTTCAATATAATTCTAAATTTTATTTTAATGGAAGATTAGAATAACTCAGAAAACGTGTTCAAATAGAATATACTTTGAATTCTCTGGAAATGAGTACCCATTTGCAAAAAAAGTACATAAAAAATACTTTTAAAATTTGTTTCATCTGCACAGTAGAATCATATAAATTTGAAAATTTTTTCAAGATAAAGCAAAAGAGGAATTTTTCACAGCCATGGGGGACAAAATAGGGGAAGAAAATCAAATAGTTCAAATACTTAAAGTGTCCTTTAATAGTCTCAAATTGACTAATTTTCAATAAAAAATAAAGGTGTTACTTTTTCACAAAGATTTGAAATTTCTTCCAAATTTTTGGCGTGAGAATGAAATTTTTGTACGGGTATTTAACAGCCATAAAGGATTAATTTTATGATAAATTTCAGTTTTGGGTGTCAAATTTAGCCATCAATCCGTCATTTTTTTATAAGAAATCCATAGGAAATATTTATGTCTTAATTACCACTAAAAGTGCCATAAGCTATAATTAAATAACTAATTATTTATAGCACATTAACCATTTTTTTTAAATTGTTATTGTTAATTAGTTGACAAATATTTTCAATGAGCTTCAAATTTACAAAAAATAAAGGGCTAAAGTTTACCCTTAGAACTGAAGTCTACAAAATTGATGTATATGTCTTATGGATATCAAAAAAATTGTTCTCAAACTAAAAATTAGAAAGATATTTCACATCTTTGTGAAGACGTAATACCTTCAGGTTTTATGAGAAATTAAAAAAATTTGGAACTATAAAAAGTAAAAATAATTAACACATAAAAGTTGCTTATCGGCCATAAAAACAACTATACCGACCTGTAATTTTTTTTAATCTGAAAAAATACAGAATAACTTTTTCGCCACGAGAAAGAATTTTCCGCTCTAAGGTTTTAGAAAATTTAAAATTCGGGATTTGGATGGGCACGCTAGGGTACATACATTTCTTCAAATAAATATTTTGGAAGTAAGCATTAAGAAAGTATGAAAACACACAGGAAATGATTTGCAAATACGGGAAAAAGGAGTATTTGTCGAAAAAAGGTTTAAAAAGGAGAACCATTTGAAAAAGAGAAAAAAGGAGCAATAGGGGAACAGGATGGCCACGAAAACTTAAAAAAAATTAAATGCTTTATTATATGAATTCTCAAAAGAACGAAACGTTTTAGAAATCCAAGGCAAAAATAAAATATAGGTATCATATTCCTAAGATTTCCAGTCAAAATATAATGCATTATCAACAAAATAGTGGAACTTTTAACCAAAAAGTATTAATTTTTAACAAAAGAGTTGAGTTTTTTGGGTAAAAATTCGAATGTTTTAGAATCTATTTGACTTTTTAACCCAAAAGGATAAATGAAGATTAATTTTTATTTTCAACCTAAAAGTTGAATTTACAACCAAATAGTTGAACTTTCAAGCAAAGAGATGAATTTTCAAAAAAAAAATTAATTTTTAACCTGCGAAGATGAATCTTCAAGCAACTGATTGAATTCTCAAATAAAGGAGATTAAACTTCAATCAAAAACAGTTGCATTTTCCACCGAATGGTTTAATTTTCAAGCCAAAAACACGAATTCTTTAGAAGACAGTTGAATTTTCAACCAAAAAAGATTACTTTTCTACCAAAAGATAAATTTTCAAAAACCATTGAATTCCGGACCAAAAAGTTGGACTATCTAAGAAAATAGTTCAATTTTCAACAAATAATAAAATTTGTTATCAAATAGTATAATTTTTAACCAAAAGCGCTTAATTATTTAGGAACCAAAAATGTAATAGTAGACTTTTCAAATAAAAAGAATGTCCTTTCACCCATAAATAACTGGATTTTCTTATTGGGTTCTTCAATTCAGTTATTCTCATTTAAGCAAAAAAACGAGAAAAAAGTAGAAAGAGGGAAAATTTTCTTCAAAACAGGGGGAAAAAATGTTAGAGTGGAAAGAGTATGGTCTGATAAATTGTATCAAATTGCGAGTTACCTATATGCAATTATGTTACTATGTTAAATATGTAAAATAGTATATTGTGCTACAAGTCTGGAAAGTAGGCAGTTCCACACGAGTGTGAAATTTGCTTTGGATACCTTAAATTTTTGGAAATTTATGGTAAAATTATTAAACATCACCGAAAATTTCCGGTGAATTTGTAAATTACCGAAGATTTCCAGAAATTTAAGGTATCCAAAGCTTGTTCAAAGAAATCCAAAAAGTTCCCAAATTTTCGGAAATTTATGGAAAATTTCAGGTATCCAAAAAATTCCAAAATTTTTGGTAATTCATCGGTAATTTATCGGTAATTTTTGGTAATTTATCAGTCATTTATGGTAACTTATCACTTCGAGTTTTACCAATCACGATTCACTACTCACAATCAGTCTCTGAAGCGTCAGATCATGATGAAGTGAGGTAATGATTCCGGCATTCCTGGAAAGTAATTCTGAATCGAAATGCGCAAGCGCAACAGCAAGAAAAAGTAACCTGGCTCAAACTGCGCACGCGCAGCAGCTAGAAAAAGTAATCTTGCTCAAAGAGCGCAAGCGCAGCAGCTAGAAAAAGTCTTTTTATAACTTCTTTTTACCATGGTTTTGGAATTGGTAACTTCCCGCACGCAATACATGCCTCCAAAAGCAAACATTTCGTGCGTGTGTTACAAAAAGAATGTTTTCGCTCTAAAAAATTAAAGGAACTTTAATATTTAAATGATCCATCAACACACGCTTTAAATTCTTAAATATTATAGTATAAAAGAAAAATTGATTTTTGAACGAAACATTAACTTTAAAATGTTAAATATTTTTTTTTAGTGACCAAAAAAATGATCTCCACAAAATTTGAGCGAAATCGGTTATTATTAACATGTGGCCCAAAGTACTAAGAGTTGCTCATGCAATTAACATGGGAAAAGTATTGTAAAATTTCAAATGCAGGTATTTTTTTATATTTCGCCGAAATCCTTTGGCTCTGTACAATTATGATCTTTAGACTATATTAAAAAAATATATCTACACGAAAAAATTTTTTTTTTCAATTTACAGAATGGTGGACCCCTAAATTTGAACCAAAATTACAATTTTCACAATTAATAACAAAATGTCGTCAAATTCTTACAAGAGGCAGATTTATTTATTAGAAAGCCCATGATGATAATGAAAACTCAAAATTTTGAAAAAAATTCAAGATGGCCGCCCAAAGTATTTTTTTTAACTCATTATTTCTTTGCTTCTCGATCACAACTTTTCAGGTGTCAATTAAAAGGCTCCATTATTGTAAAGAAACACATTTCGTAATGCATGAAAGTCAAAATTTTGAAAAATTAAAAATGGCTACTCAAAAAACTATACTCAAAAACTCGTATTTTTTATGCTTTTCGTCAAAGATCTTCAAATTTTGAAGAAAAATCAATTCTATTATTACAAAGTGTATGGTTGGCAGTAGATCTCGAAATTTCAATATAGTAAAAATGGCGCCTCATTACTATTTTCAAAAAGTAACATAATTTTTACAAATGTGATATGATGAGAACCTCAAACAATAATTTATAAATAATCGATTAACATAAAATATTTACGAAAGAAAAATAACTTTTTTTCATATTACAAAATACAATAATATCAACTTGGGAACTTTTCTCAGAATTTTAAATTTTGAGAATCACTAAATCCTTTCCGAAAATGTATTTCATATTTTGTTTAAATTTGTAAAAATTATGTAACTTTTTGAAAATAGTAATGAGGCGCCATTTTTACTTTAGTGAAAATTTCGAGATCTACTTCCAACTATACACTTTGTAACAATACAATTGATTTTTCTTCAAAATTTGAAGATCTTTGAACAAAAAGCATAGAAAATACGAGTTTTTGAGTATTTCATAAGGCGCCATTTTCAATTTTTCAAAATTTTGAGATTTCATTGTCATCACGTGCTTTCTAATAAATAAATCTGCTTTTTGTAAGAATTTGACGAGATTTTGTTAATAATTGTGGTAATTGTAATTTTGGTTAAAATTTAGGGGTCCGCCATTTTGTATATTAAAAAAAAAATTTTCGCGTAGATATATTTTTTTAACATAGTCTAAAGATCATAATTGTACAGAGCCAAAGGATTTCGATGAAATATAAAAAAATTACGTGCATTTGAAATTTTCCTGTACTTTTCCCCATGTTAATTGCATGAGAAACTTTGAGTGATTTGGGCCACATGTTAGTATTAACCGATTTTGCTCAAATTTGGTGGAAATCATTTTTTTGCTCATTCCAACAATATAGGAGGGTGAGACCAAGAAGAATCCAAAATCGAAAAATAAGGACCAAACTAGTATTCAATTTAAGAATTTTAAATTAGATTAAAATCAAATTCAAAATCCTATTTAACGTCCAATACTCAAGGTAATGTATATAGAATTCCTGAAAATGAAAACAAAAATCCAACGACCAAATTTGGACAACCACCATAAAATGCTCCTATTGTAATTTGAAGAAAAAAAAAAATTTCAAAAAAAAAAAAAAATTTCCTTTTTCCTTGAACAAAAAATAAAAAAGAGGAAAGAAGAATGAGAAGGCAACCAACCAAATCCCCTTCCTTCTATTTTTTTATTTCTTTCGTTTTTTTAAATTTTTATTATTATCTAATCACAACACAAAAACATTCATAATATTTACCAACATTTCGGCGCTTATCAAGGTAAGAAAAATTAGATAATTAAATAATAATAAAAATAAAAAAGACGAAAGAAATAAAAAAAGAGAAGGAAGGGGATTTGGTTGGTTGCTTTCTCAATCTTCTTTCCTCTTTTTTATTTTTTGTAAAATAGGAGCATTTTATGGTGGTTGTCCAAATTTGGTCGTTGGATTCTTGTTTTTATTTTCAATAATTCTATACATCACCCTAGTATTATAATCACCAATTACGCAAATTTCTTCTTATCGTGTGTTTGCAAAATCCACGCTCGGATAAAAAGACTGTTTCACTCCTAGGTACACAATATACTATTATTATTCACAGAATTTAACCTATTTAACATCTAGATAGCTGTCCTATAGTTAAACATAAAATAGGTAAATCATAAATATCTAGATGTTAAGTGTGATCCATTTTTCTCCGTGTGAATTGGAGACGTTGAACATATGAAAATTTATTATTATTATTATACCATTAAGCCATTTCTCTTTCGGGATAGGCGTGACTCGCTTGGTTGGAAAATAGCAATGTGGGGAAGGAGGTATAGATTTTTTAGGCTGATCTAGAATTTTCACGTTATTTATTTAGATAACACATTCGTTCCGCAACACTGCTCCGACCCAGGTTGCTGATCAATCTCTCTAGCGATCACCCCAAGTGAAGAGCCTCTCAAGGTTCTTATGTGAGGTTCCCCACTCGGGCCCATTAGTATCCAATGTCTTTTGTTTCAGGCGTCATTCACTCTACTCACATTCTTTTTATAAACTATTTGTCGCCAAAGTTTTCAGTCCTGGCATATATCTCTAGCTTCCTTCACGTCCATGCATTTTTTCATGCAAGCTCTCCTGTTTCTATGGCTTCTTATATCTTTTCGGATTAAGGTCTCATTCACACATTCTAACCATTCTTTCCGCGGTCTGCCTCTGGGCATACTGCCATTTACTTTACCTTTCTACACTTGTTTCGTTAGTCGTTCATCTTTCATTCTTTCAACATGTCCGAACCACCTTAATTGATTTCTTTCCCATGTTGTCAACTATTGTCTCTGAAAATTGATTTAAAAAAAAAAACCTAAATCAATATTTACAATGAGGTTTGATATTGTTAAGCTGAAAATAAAAATAAGGTCGTCAGATTAAATAAGAAAAGAAGACGTTAACCTGTTATGTATTAGTGGTGCATGATAAACGCTGCGGGTGGTGTCGCAATGAAATGAGAGTGGCTGAGGGGATGGAATAGATTGAGAGGATGCTGGGGGTACGAATAAAACAATTAGGGGTGCGTCGACGCACACTTGAACAGGCACCCCTCGTGTATCCAGCTATAGGGGCAAACTGTTCGTTAGCAATCGACGACGCACTGAAATCTGTGCTTTACTCATAGGTATATACCTACTAGATATAAGTGCAAGTACACCTCCCAATGACATCATGTCAGCCAATTCAACCCTCACATAGAAAATTATATACAATTGCACACATTTAAATTATTTTGCACGACCATCAAATTCAAAAAATGTTATCAAATACCGCAAAAAGGGGCTAAGCGGCGCGTTTTTTCGTATGTTTACAACAAAGTCCAAGAAGGACTTTAAATTAGTAGTGATGCACTCGAGGCGATTTCGAGAAAATACGAGAAAATTCGAGCTTTTCTTGAAACATGTTTAGGTGAACTCAAAACTTCATGAAGATCTAGGATCTCTAATAACAAATTTCGAGACTGTAACCTAAAGTTGTTCCAAGAAAATCTCGAATTTTCTCGAAATCGTCCCGAAATTATTATCATTTTGATTTGTAATATTATTTATATTTTGAAGTACCTATTCAAATAATAATATCTGAATTTACCAATCTAATGCGGAAAAATAAAATTCTTCATTTGAATTGTGAAAAATTTGTAATTGAAAATAAAAAATTAAAGACACTGGAAATAAAAAATAATTAAAATTATACGTATAATTCAAAAGTTGAGGCCATCAAAGTTGAACTATTTTTATTTCGAAGTCTTCAAACAGAAAAAAATTCAAATTCAACTTTGAGCCTTGAAACACTGAAAACTGTTCAACTGTTAAGAATTTTAGCCTGACATTGAATCACTTATAAATAACTTTAAAGACTTTCAATTATAAATTGTTCTCGTTCATAAATTTTTTATCTAAAATTAATCAATTTTTCGCGGACAAAATTGTCTTCGAAATCGAAAAATATTAAATTGAAAGACTTGTTAGTTGCACTATTTTCAGTTTAAAGGAATTTTAATGAAACAATTTGGAATTAAATGCCTCCATAATTAATTTAAAACAATGCAAAATTAGGACAATTATTTCGAAATTCAAGCCTTACAAATTAGCAGATTTTAGAACCAGGCATTGAAAATTGAAATATTTTTTAATTGAAAATCCTTCAAAATTTCATACTCAACTTACAAAAAGAAATTTCCAATCGCACTGCTTAAAAATGTGCAATTTAATTGGAATCATATATATTTTATTGAAAAATTTCAAAAATTAACAATAATTCTAAATAAAGTGTCAGAAATTACAGGGTTTGAGAGTAAAATGTTAGGTACACATTGTGTTGCTCAAAATCAAAATAGATCAAAAATAAAAATATCTGAAATTGATATCTCAGTAATTAAATAATTTTTGAATAGCTACAATTTTAATGTTCTGAACTGCCATATTGAACGCTAAATTTTCAATTTTTCCATCTCATAAATTTTAATTTTACAATTAAAATTAAAGTTTTTGAATTTTTCAAAGTATAATTAAAAATTTGAAAATTCTTTATTTTATACGATATTAAATTTATTAAAAATAATTGAAATTTTAAGCAGTATAAAAAAGTTTTAATATCACAATTCTTGTTGACTAAATTTTTTTTTTCGTTTTAAATGAATATCTTATTTTTGCTTAAAAACATTTAACTGTTGGTGGAAACAAATTTAAGGATGGAAATAAAATTCTGAAAGGAAATTGAGTATCAGGTAATTAATTACAAGAATTTTTTACCAATCTTTAATCACGCCTAGCAGTATTTTGTTTCTTTCCCCTCAGTAGGATAAATTTATTTGTACCAGGATCAATTTTTGAAAAAAATGAACCTCTAGCTAATCATTATTAATATTTGAATTTATAACCAAGAATATATGACAGTTTTCTTCTGCGGCGTCACTCGAGATTTGTGAATTAGCAACTTTACAATTAAAAAATCAATTTTTAAACCAATTTTTAAATATTATATTTTAAACATTTTTGAAACCATAATTAATAATTTCGAATTAAAAGCTTTTTAAATTAAAAAACTATATATTGAACGATTTTGAATTGAAAACGTTCAAATTCAAACTATCTTAGATTAGGTAACATTTTGAAAAAATGACAATATTTCGAATGGAATGAATAAAAGGAATTAAACTTGAATCATTTCTTAATAAAATCGTTTAAAATTAGATAAGTTGAAATTGAAAGTGTTTGAAAGAAAAAAATTTGGAACCAGATGCTCTCAAAATTTAAAAATTTCAGAGTAAAATTTGGAATTTTGAACAATTCCATGATCAAGGAGTTGAACTGCATCATTTCTATTTCAAAGAGTTCAAAATTGAAAATTTTTATTTCGAATTGAAGAATTTTGAAATTAAATTATTTCAGAATCAAATTTCGAAAATAGGACAATTTCAAAATGTTGAGAATTGAATATTTTCAGATTCAAATTTTGAAAATTGAATCATTTAAAATTCAAGGAAATTGAATTGTATCATTTCTAATTAAAACCGTTCAAAATTAAACTTGACAATTTGAAATTGAAAACTAAATTGAATCTTTCAAAGTCAAAGCTTCTGAAATTCTAGAATTTTAAATTGTTATCACATAAAAAAAAATTATAATTCAACATTAAAATTGATGAGACAAATATTTCAAAAATCAAAAAATAACTTGAATTATTATTTGAATTATTATTATTATAATTATTATTCAACCAATGCAATTTTAATTGCAAAATTAAAACTGATGAACGGGAAAAAATGAGGATTTAGTGTTCAACATGAAAATTGAGAACTCTAAAATTGTAACCATTCAAAATTAAGGAAATTTTTCAATTAAAATTTTTAATTCTTTAATTTCAAATCTTTTAATTTTTAAAACTTCCTGTATAATCATTATTCTTACTTGAAATTTTCCAATAAAATATTTTTCAATTTGAAATATTTTATATATTTAAATTTTTAACTAAAAATCGGACAATTTTAAGATATTACATTGAAAATTAAAAATTAGAAAAATTAAAAACAAGATTGCTGTAACATGATTCCAATCTTTGAAATTGCAAAATTTTAAGCTCTCCAAAATTATTAAATTTAAAGCTGACCATCAAGACTTTTAATATGAATTTTTAAAGCAAAATTTTGCTGACATTTTTAGTATTTGAATTTGAAACTACGAAATTGTGAAATTTAGCTTTCGAAACCTCCAAAAATTAAAAAATTTGGAATCAAAGGTTTTCGAATTTAAGCTTTTGAAGCAAAAAAACTTTAGTTTCAAGGCCTCAAATATTAAACTGTTTTAGAATTGCGCATTCAAAACTATATTTTTAAATTAAAATTATAGAAAAACCAGTTCTCGTCAGATCACTGAAGTTAAGCAGCGTTGGGCGCGGTTAGTACTTGGATGGGTGACCATTCGAGAATACTGTGTACTGTTGGCATATTATGGGTGTGGTGAGCCCAAACTTTGTAGTTATTTATAACTACAAGAAAACTATCCACCTAGAAACACTACCCGAATCGGGTAGTGACACGCCTACCCTGAAAGGGAAATGGCTTAATGGTATACATCATATCATGTAGTATCAAGTGACATTCAAAGTGACTGGATAGATTATTTACTAAAAAATTTCATTTCCATAAAAAAAATCACAAATAAACCAAGGTCATACCTCAGATAACTTTCAACGAGGAATCCAACGGTGACTTTGTATTTGACCTTGAACCTCATTTTCGAGGTCATTTTGAGGTCAGCTTTGTTTTTACATTCTCATTCTAATGAGAAGGTATTGGTTTTATGTAAAATTTGACATAGTCGGTTTTCATCAAATCTCCACGTTTTGAGACCTCCTGAGTCAGAAAAAACGATTTTTACGAAGGTGTCTGTCTGTCTGTAGTCTGTCTGTCTGTCTGTCTGTCTGTCTGTCTGTCTGT
>CAKNYM010051847.1:273359-284254 GCA_932195095.1 Andricus curvator | reverse complement strand
AGAGGAGAGAAATAAGGGGAAATTAGGGGAGGGAAAGTAGGAAAATAGGGGAGTCAAAGTAGAAGAAATGAGGGGAAATAAGGGGAGGGGTAGTAGGGGAAGCGAGGGGATATTAGGGGAAGGAAATTAAGAAAAATGAGGAGGGAAAGTAGGGGAAATAAGAGGGAATGAATATGGTGAGTAATGGAAAATAAGGCAAGGGCAAGTGAGGGGATGAGAAGTAGGAGAAATGAGGGAAAATAAGGGAAAGCAGGGAGAAGCGTTGGGTAATAAGGAGAGGGGAAGTAGGAGGAATGTAGGGGAATGAGGGGTGGGGAAGTAGTGTAAGTGAGGGGAAAATAGGAAGGGATATCAGTATAGAATAGAGGATGTATGACATAGGATATGAATGAAAGTAGGGGAAATGATGGTGAGTAGGGGTGGGGAAGAGAGGGCGGAGAAGGGGAGTGTCAGCTGGGGAAGCGAGTCAAAAGCAGTCAAAGCCTACTTTGACTAATTTTTAATATTTGTTTTTATTTGGACAGGCTATGGAACAGGAAAATCGAGCAAGGATGATCAAATCAAGAAGTGACGATTTTCAGAACAATGTTTTCAGTCTAGGAATGAATTTCAAAGAGCTGAAGGAACAAGTTGAAGGTACTTTATGATTTGAAAATCTTACATACAATTTAATTATTTAGTTAAGTTCATGTATCAGATTCAATATTCTACATTACCTACATTAAATTTGTTCGTAATTATAAGCAAACCTTAATTGCAAAATAATTATTTAATTTTCAGAAACGATTTCTCAAATAACTCGATATGGGAACGAGAATAAAAAGGTTGAATTAAAACAATCTTTGCAGGAAGCAAAATCAATTTTGAACGAAATGAAAAATCTCGACCTTTCTCAAAGAACGAAAATCCTGGAAAATCTTATAGAGTAATTATCTTTATTTCTACTCAACATTTTTTTTTTATTTCAAAAAATGCTAAAATTTATTTATTTCTGCAGGGATTGTGCCGAATATGTCGAATGGTTGAATTCTTTATATAATGCGAGTGGAGATATTGAAAAAACGAAAGAAGCAGCTGCGAAATATTCTCAAAAATTGGATGATTTTGAAACCAAAATAGAAGAAACGATGGAGACTTTTTTCACATACGATGGTCTTTACAGTGAATTAAATAAATCTTTTGGAGAGGCTGATTATAATCGTAATCAAATTAAAAATTTGAATTCTGATATAATAAATTCGATAGAAGAGGGAAATAATTTAGTTGAAGAAGCTCGAGGGTGTTTGCTAGACGCCCAAAATAATTTTCAGGTTCGTTTTTTATAAATTGAAAATAATGTGCCATTTTTAAAAATTATTTAACTATGATAAAAATGATATTTATAGGATTTTCCGGAGGAGCAGAAAAGACTGAATTATCTGACTGAAAATCTGAAAGACAAGGAGGAAATTCTTTATAGATTAAATTTGGAATACGAGAACAAGTTTGTGATCCCAGCTATCGATCATGCGAGAAATCTTTCCGATTATGTGGACCGTTATGTCGGGTAATAATAAATTATCAAAATTAAAAATAAAGTAATCAATTTAAAGTTTAAAAATTAACATTCGCTTCAAATTTCTGTCGAGAACAGTCTTTTTTCAGAAACTCGAAACCAGGCAGCAAATCCTTTAAAGGCAAGCCAAGCATACAAAAATATTTTTGATAGTTTGCAAGATGCCGAAATTGCAGCGAGACAAACGAACGAAATTGCCGACGACGTTTACGAAATGGTAAATCCGCAAATAACATTATTTTATTTAATATTATTATAGAGACATTTTATATTCAATATTTTCTATTCGAAACCACCACTTTATGAGCCTGCAGCGCCCCCTGAAAAGTGAGCGCCCTTTACCGAATGGTGCCAGCTGGTGACATAAAATTAGTTCCAAAAGCGCCACACTGAAACGTAAATAGTTCCACAAATGGCCACTGAATAACGCACAATGTTTTCTCTAACCGTACTGTTGCGAAAAATAATTTCACCAGATGGCACTATAGCTCGGACCGAACCACATTTAAAATTTCGCGCCATACGAGATTACCAATCACAGCCTAAGCAGATGACTGCCGCGCCAGTCTTACGTTTTCACGACTCACTTTTCAGTCGGCCCTGCATTCTCATAAAATGCTGATTTCGAATCAAATATCACTCGTAGTGTTACACACGTTTCTTCACGTGGAGCTCAATGTCATGCAAATATTGATCTCCCCGTAAAGACGTAAAGACACTACTAGTGATGAAATATACTATTATTTATAAAATAATTTTTTTTTAATAAAGGTTTATCCTAATGGACCACAAGCGAAATCTCTGGTCGATACGACACGAGAAATGATGGAAAAATCTACTCAGCAATTGAATAAAGTAAATGAATATGAAGTTCCTTTATCGAAAGCGAGACAAAAAGTGGAAATGCAAAGACAATCTGTTGCTGATTTAAAAAATTCTCTAAACAGCACAGGAAACAAAGATAATGAAATAAATATTAGACTTCGTGAATTGCATATCGAGAGCAAAAAATGTAAGTATTTTCTTTTATTACAAAATAATGTGCTTCGTGGTCTAAATTCGAAACTTAATCCTTTATTGCTTAGTGCACGAAAGTCTGCAGACAGTTTTGGAAGATAACGACGAAGTTATGGAATCGATAGAGGATTCGAATAAATTAATTACTGATTACAAGGAGGGAATAGCTAATAGCCTAAAACCAAAATTGCAAGAATTGAAACGCGAGGGTGATTCAAAAATCAGTCTTGCCAGCGAACAATGTTAGTGTAATTCAAGAAAATAATCAAGACTTTAAACAAATGTTTTTATTTAAAAATTATAGAAGAATATTTATTATTTTTAGTAACTGAGGCACAAAATAATATTAAGAGAGCAGACGAGAAACTTTTAAGTTTAGCAAATGCTTCTGCAAAACGCCAAATGGAATTCGAAAAATGGAACGGAACCCTCGCAGAAAAATTGCAAAGCCTAAAAGACAAAATTAAGGAGGCAAAAAATACCGCTGACGGGGTAATAATCCCAGAGATATTATATATATATATATATTTCTTTCCTAGGAATTCGATATTAATTGAAAGCTTTTCAGATTCGTATATCCTTGAAATCTGCGGATGGTAAAAAATGTGTAAGATCTTATAGACCTGGAACTTTACAACCTTCTTTAACAACAACGATTGTTATGACGTTCGCGGTTGCGAAACATAGAAGAGATGGTTCTCTATTTTATCTGCCAAGTGGATTAAACGTACGTCAAAAGAAATTAATTAAAAATTTTAAATATACAATAAAATAGTTTAATCTATAAAATAATTTTCAGGACGATTTTATTGCACTCGAAATGGTCGACCGAAAAATCAGATTTGTCTGGAATGTTGGGGGTGGAACAGGAGTTGTAACCCATCCGGAAATTCTCGAAAGTGGTGACTTTTCCAATGACGAATTTTGGTATCGAATTGAAGCTGAAAGGTATTTCAAATAGCAGAAAATAATTCATAAGAAACTCCAAAAGATCTAGTCTAATTCACAATATTTTTTAATTTATAGAACAAGAAACGTTGGTAAATTGAGTATTCGGAAACAAGTATCGTCATCAGGGGGCTATCTTCCAGAAATAAATTCAACAAGCGTAGAGTTTGGACGGCTTGATGTCTCAGTTGTCGATAGAGTTTGGCTTGGAGGAATTCCAGAATCTCAGAGAAGACCTAGTGAATTAATGGCGTCTAATGGACTTCCCGGTTGTGTTCACCAAGTTATTCTGGATGGAAAACCCATCGGACTTTGGAATTTCGTTACGACTGCTCCTGATATGGCTTGTCAGGCTTGCGTCGAAGGGTATGTCTACTTATTGCATATTTATTACTATTTCGCGCCTGTAACTGACATAGGACTCTACTGCGCAGCTATACATAACATATAACTCTACTGCGCATCCATAAATACCACATAACTCTACTGCGCAGCCATACATACCATATAACTCTACTGCGCAGCCATAAATACCATATAACTACGGTGCAGCCATTAATAATATAGAACTTTACTGCGCAGTCATGAGTACTGCAGTATTCTACCCAGTTTAATTAAATTATAATAAAATTGTATTATAAGTTACGCTGATGTAAATTCAACTATTAATTTCATCAGCTAAAAAAGACAAAATTTAACGTAATAAAATTAATTTTATTAGAATTAAATTCCTGATACATAATAATTTGACTAAGTTCATGGAGAGTAAAATACAGTAAAATACCCATTAATAACATAGATATATATCTATGTTATTAATGGGTTCATATGAACTTGATGTGAAAAAATGATTTTGTTTAATGATGCGCAGTAGATTTCCATAGCATGTCCTCCGCAGTAGTGCTCGTTGAGACTAGCGCCTGCGTATTTCAGTCTTACGTATTTATAGCTGCGCAGTGAAGTTGCGTGTCAATTATGAATGCGCAGTACAGTCCTAAGGCACTTATGACTGCGCAGTTGAGTTCTCCTACACTTATGGATGCGCAGTGAAGTTCTATGACAGTCAAAGCTACACATTAAACCATTAAAAACTTCATTATTCCTTTTTTACAGAGTTGACGATCCCCGAGACGACATTGCCTACAGCTTTAACGGAGAGGGCTACGCTGTCAGGAACAGAGTAACTTCTGAACTTTACAATAGATACACTTTTGGCATATCTCTCAGTTTCAGAACCTACGACGAAAACGCTCTTCTTTTCCTTGCCATTAACCCAAAGAATGTAAGCAACTTATACAAAGAAATATTTGCAATCTTCAAAATCTTTCCCTATTAAAAATTATTTTTTTTCCAGAACCAACATGTTATGATATTCCTTCGAGAAGGTCGTATATTTTTGCACATTGGATACGGAGGAGATATCAGTTTCGAAATGTATTCGAGCTTAAAGTATAATACCGGAAATTGGACTAAAGTTGATGCCTTCAGGCACTTCCAATCTCGAGAAAATAAAGAGCGATGCAGTCTGAGTGTTGGTGGTGATGACAAAAAAATAGGAGTCCCTATGCCTCAGCCGAAAAAGGAAGACATTCCTGATTTCGAAGAAGCGAAATATTACATTGGTGGTGTTCCACCAAGTTTTAGAAATGAATATTTAAGTCTCCCAAGACCGGTTTCCTTCCTTGGGTGCATGTCTAGTATTATCGTTCAAGAGGGCTACGATCCCATGGGTGAACAATATTACGGGATTGAACCCAGTTGTGGAAGTAAAGTAGGTTTTTTTTTTTTTAATTATAACTCGGATCATGAATTTATATTCTAGACTCAACTAATTTTCATTTTATTACAGCCTCTTCGAAATGTTGGATTCTACGGAGATGGGTATCTGGAACATCCAGCCTTCACTCTCAAAAAGATATCTTCTTCGATTAGTTTTTCGTTCAGATCATTGCAAAAGGACGCAATGATCTTGTTGTCCACCTTCCAAGGTCAAGAAGATAGGCTTTCTGGTCTCAAAAATTCACACAATGATGCGACTGTAAGTTCTATTTTTGAGTAACTTCTGCACTGAAGAAAAAATTTCTTGAAGCTAACCGTACATTTTTCCAGAGGGATAATTATTACTCTGTCGTCATGTCGAACGGACGAATCGAAGTCAGATTAAATGGAGGAAAAGGAGAACTTGTCCTTCGATCTAATGGAACCTACAATGATGGAAAATATCATTCAGTCTTCATCAGCAAAAAAAGAAAGACTGTAGATTTAAGAGTTGATGATACTTTTCAAGGAAATGGAAAGCTTCCAGTCGGAACTGCGATCCAAGCTCCAGATTCGAACGGTGGATTGTATTTCGGAGGTCTACCAGCTTTGATAAATAACACGAAAATGGTTTCTACTTCTGTTCCTCTATATGGTTCCATCAGAGACGTTATGATCAATGACGAGTAAGTAGACACAAAGTATCCAACATTTTTTATTAATAACAAAAAAAGTTGAAACCAAGACTTAAATCTTTTCCCTTTCAGGATTATCAAATTCGATGATGCAACATCTTTCGATCACGCCCTGATAGGAAGATCTGGTCCCAGCATGGGAAAAGATCCCCCAGTGTACATATCTTCCGCATCTCTTTCCCGAGGAATGTCAACGCAGCCCGAAGGTTGTCAAAAAGTTCCCTATTATTCCCTCGAACCTGGGGCTCTTAAATTCGGAGACAAGCCTCACAGTCACACTCAATTCTACATTTCAATCAAGAAATTCTGGGAGAAGAAATACGCTATTGAGTTCGACTTCAGGACCTACTACCCTAATGGAATATTATTCATAACTCCTGTAAGTGTTTGATGTTTTATGGTATAACAGGTTATGGGCCCAGGCTGATGAACGTTCCAACCTCAGATCTTTTCTTATTTTCGTTTTATCTTTCAGGGAATAAGACAGAAGCCCTATTTCCTGGTCGTTCTCCGAGATGGTCAACTTGCCCTCCAAATAAAGACTCGCCGCAAGAAGGAGGAGCTTTTATTCCAATCTCCTTTCAACGATGGAAAGTGGCACCATGTTGTGATCAGACACGAGGAACGAAAACTGACTTTAGTCGTTGATTCACAAACACCCAAGACAATGAAAATCCCCAAAAAAATTGGTCTCGCTTCGATGATGTACATCGGAGGTCTCCCGGAAAGTGGAACTCCTCTTCCTGAACAAACGGTCGTCAAACTTGAGACACTGAAGGGCTGTATTCGAGGTCTGCGACTCAATGGAAACATTTTCGACATGGTTGGGCCAACAAGCAGAGCCTACAATGTTGGCCAGTGTTTCCCAAGTGTGGAAAGTGGGGCCTACTTCCAGGACGAGGCTTATGCTATTTACAGTAAGTGGAAATTCTCTAGAAGATGTTAGTTGTTAATCTAAAGAAACTCAAATTGTATCTTTGTCTTCAGAGAGGGACTTTGAGTTAGGAGCTGTTTTGGAACTTCAACTCGAGTTCAAGACATCTGAGCTGTCGGGAGTTCTTCTATCGATAACAGCACCAAGCGGATCCCCTTCACTGAGTTTAGAATTGAATAATGGAAAAGTGATTATGTCTGCTGATTTGGGAGACAATAATCCTTTGTATGTGGAGCAACGTTTTCCGAGTCATTATACCATCTGCGATAATAGATGGCACAAAATTCAGGCAATTTATAATGACGAGGAACTGGCACTCAAGGTTGATGACTTGGATCACAAATACGGACTTCCGGCGAATGTTAATTATCATATAATGGATGAAACGGAGTCGAGTCCTCTCTTCATTGGTGGATTACCTGGTGAGTTTATCCAAGGAGTGATTTTGGTACCATTTGATGCAATTTTTTAATAATCTTTCATCCCGCACATGAATGACAATTCCACTTTTCTATACTTGTAGAGCGAGAAGAAATTTGCCGTTTACAATCCACATAGGCAATTTCACTGTAATATTTTTTAGTTTGTAAGTAGTGAATAAAACTCGTTGCCGTGATTTTCCCTTAAGTGTAGAAGTTATTTTAAAAATTCCGTGCTAAAAAATATTTCTGTGAAATTCCCTAAGCCAACGGGGCATGACGTCATGCTAAAGTGCCTAATTACTTTCTTCTCTAGAGGCAGGGTTGAAAGAAGTTTCTCCCCGCTAAGGAATTAGCTGTTTCACTAGAATCAGCGCCATCGCACGGTATAAGCGGTTAACTAGTGATGTACTGTCGGTAATACAGATTGATGCGCATGCGTAAAGATTGCTTTGACGTCCGCGGGTTACAAATGTCAACTTTCTTCTCGCTCTAACCAGACTAAGTGACATTTTCGTACATATCGACACTTTCATTCCATACTGCTCCACGTGCCGCTCAGGCGGTTTACAGCGCCACGTCGTGTTTGGTCGTTTTACAGCTCTCCTTCGTCGCGTTTGGTCGCTGTATATATCAAACGTTTTCTATTTTTTACAACGAAAACTAAAAACAACCTTATTTTCAAATTAAAGAACCAAACTGTTTTGAAGAAAAATCGTCTTCTTTCTTTTGGTTGAATTCAACTGTTTTTGATTAAAATTTTATCAGTTGAAGTTTCTTCTCTTTGGTTGAAAATTTAACTATTTTGTTGAAAACTTGTCTTTTATTTGTTTTTATTTTTGGTTAAGAACTGATCTTTTTATTCGAAAAATTACATGATTTGTTGAAAATTCGTCCTTTTTCCTTTTGGGTTGAATTCAACGACATTTAATTACAAATATTTTTTGGTTGAAATATCAACTATTAAATTTTACGTTATTTGTTGAAGATTCATTTCTTTGGTTTGAAATAAACTATTTTGATGAAAATCAGTTGTTTTTTTTTTCGTTAAAAATTGATTAACTGAAAATTTAACTTGTCCGTTGTTGGTTAAAAATTCGCCTATTTCAGTTTACAAATGAACCGTATAGATGGAAATTTATGTATTTTATTTAAAATTCGTCTCTTTTGGTTGAAACTTAATCTTAATGCTTAAAAATTAATCTTTTGGTTGAAAAATCATTTTTCGGCTGAAAATTTAACTCATGTATAAAAATTCGTTTTTCTTTTCTTGAGAATTGATCTTTTTAGTTTATAATTCAACTTTTTTTTTTAAGATTGACTTTTTTTTAGAAAATTCTTCTTCTTGTTTGTAAATTCATTTATTTTGATTGAAAATTCATTTCTTTGGTTAAAAATTTAACTACTTTGTTAAAAATATTTTTTTTTATTAAAAATTAATTTTTTAGTTGAAAATTCGTTATTCTTTTATTAAAAATTTAGGTATTTTGTTGAAACCGCTTTTTTTTGGTTCAAAATTATTTTTTCAACTGAAAATTGAACTTTTTATTTTTTGTTACAATTTTTTTTCTAGTTGCAAATTCATTTCTTTCGATTAAAATTTAACTATTTTATTGAAAAATTGTTTTATTTTTTGTTAAAAAGTAATTTTTTAACTTAAAAATTGAGTATTTCTTTTAAAGTTTGTCTGTTTTGTTTAAATTCAACTGTTTTTCATTTAATATTAAAATATTTAACATCTTTTTTGTATAGAATATCAAATATTCAATTTTTTGTTGAAAATTCATTTTTTGTTGAAAAGTAATTTTTTTGGTTGAAGATTCATCACTTCAGTTAAAAATTCATCTTTATGACTGAAAATTCAACAATTCTATTAAAAAT
Source organism: Andricus curvator (assembly GCA_932195095.1). Taxonomy (NCBI): domain Eukaryota; kingdom Metazoa; phylum Arthropoda; class Insecta; order Hymenoptera; family Cynipidae; genus Andricus; species Andricus curvator. Next base: position 275,047 of record CAKNYM010051847.1, on the reverse strand, counting down.
TTCGCTTTTTTCGGTTAAAAATTAATTTTTAAGTTGAAAACTTGACTTTTTGGTAGAAAATTAATCTTCTTATTTGAAAATTCATCTTTTTGGTTGAAAGTTCATTATTTTTTGTTGAAAATTTAAGTATCTCGTTTAAACCTCCTTTTTCTTAGACAATAATTATTTTTTTAACTGAAAAGTGAACTATTTCATTTTAGGTTATACATTTTTTTTGTAGTTGCAAATTAATTTCTTTCGATTAAAATTTAACTATTTTATGGAAAATTTATTTGTTGTTGATTATGAACATTAATTTTTGAACTTAAAAATTAAGTATTTCATTTAAAATTCGTTTTTTTTTTAATTCAACTTTTTTTTATTTAATATTAATTTTTTTTGGTTGAAATATCAACTATACAATTTTTTCTTGAAAATTCATCTTTTTTGGTTCAAAGTTATACTACTTTGTTAAAAAATAATTTTTTCGGTTGAAGATTCATTACTTTAATTGAAAATTCATCTCTATGGCTGAAAATTCAACTATTCTATTGAAAAATTCGCTTTTTTGGTTGAAAAATTATTTTTTAAACAGAAAATTGAAATATTTCATTTTTGGTTGAAAATGTTTTCTTTTTTATTTGAAAATTCACTTCTTTTATTACAAATTGAACTATATTGTTGGAAATTCAATTTTTTTTAAACGAAAATTGCACTATTCCATTTTTTGTTGAAATTTCTAGCAGAAACTTATTTTCTAGTAGAAACTTAATCTTCTTGTTTGAACTCATCATCATGGTAGAAAATTGAACTTTTATTTTTGGTTCAAAATTTATCTTTCTTAGTTGAAAGTTCTAAGATTTGGTAAAAAAAAATAGAGAATGTTATCAAAACACGTACTTTGAATTTTTTTTCAGTAGAAAATAATGTTATGCTTGTAAAATTCAGAACTGGGCAAGAAAAAATTACAAGTAATTAATAGTATATTGCGGGACAAGGGTCGGGTAGGGTATCGATTCGCAGAACTCGAAATTTGCAGAATAAAATTTTGTCAGAGGAACGATAATTTCAGAGCGTATGAATTTAAACATGCAATGAAGAATAGCAAGATTGGTTCGCGGTTTTAATAATGAACGAAGGGATTTTTTTTAGAATGATGAATAGATGGCGCAGCGAAAATTGTCCTTGTGCGATGGCAAAAGCAAAACCTACTCAATAAAAAATTATTGAAACCATTATTGAAATTTATATTGAAGAAAATAACAAGGATTTTTCAGCAGAAATGGATATTTTTGAACAAAAAGCATCAAGAATTGATGTTCTTATATATGTTGGCCACATTTCAGGTAATGTTTGGGTTTCCTCAATTAACGGAACTGGATATTTCTATACAAAAATCATCAGATCGTGATAAATTCTAACTAGTTTGTCGTATTTCAGGTTATGTTTAGGTTTTCTCAACGAAAATGCATGTTTCTAAACAAAAATCGGTAAATATTAATTAAGGATAACTAATTTCAACTATTTCAGGTTATGTTTGGGTTTCCTGAACAGAAATGAATATTTCTATACAAAAATCATCAGATAATGATAAATGCTAACTAGTTTGTCGTATTTGAGGTTATGTTTGAGTTTTCACAACGAAAATTGATATATCTACGAAAAAATCGTTAAATATTGATGCAGGTCAACTAATTTCATATATTTTT
>CAKNYM010051847.1:259122-273349 GCA_932195095.1 Andricus curvator | reverse complement strand
AAAAATATATGAAATTAGTTGACCTGCATCAATATTTAACGATTTTTTCGTAGATATATCAATTTTCGTTGTGAAAACTCAAACATAACCTCAAATACGACAAACTAGTTAGCATTTATCATTATCTGATGATTTTTGTATAGAAATATTCATTTCTGTTCAGGAAACCCAAACATAACCTGAAATAGTTGAAATTAGTTGTCCTTAATTAATATTTACCGATTTTTGTTTAGAAACATGCATTTTCGTTGAGAAAACCTAAACATAACCTGAAATACGACAAGCTAGTTAGCATTTATCACGATCTGATGATTTTTGTATAGAAATATCCAGTTCCGTTAATTGAGGAAACCCAAACATTACCTGAAATGTGGCCAACATATATAAGAACATCAATGCTTCATGCTTTTTGTTCAAAAATATCCATTTCTGCTGAAAAATCCTTGTTATTTTCTTCAATATAAATTTCAATAATGGTTTCAATAATTTTTTATTGAGTAGGTTTTGCTTTTGCCATCGCACAAGGACAATTTTCGCTGCGCCATCTATTCATCATTCTAAAAAAAAATCCCTTCGTTCATTATTAAAACCGCGAACCAATCTTGCTATTCTTCATTGCATGTTTAAATTCATACGCTCTGAAATTATCGTTCCTCTGACAAAATTTTATTCTGCAAATTTCGAGTTCTGCGAATCGATACCCTACCGAAGTGCCTGTGGAGCGGGTCGACAATCGAATTTTCAACCCGCTCCACAGGCATCGAAAGTCGAATTTTCGATTGAGGTATGATGAAAAATATTATATTTTTTCTCTTCAAACTGAATGACTTACTCTTTTACTACATTTTACAAATGAACTATAAACTTTTACTAATAATTTTTATAGAAAAAAGCTATTTTTCACGTATTAAATTTAAATTTTCGCAGAACTCGGACCCGAACAGATCGCGCACTCTGGTGAGTGGTAAAGTCCCCCATTCCATACTGCTCCGCATCACGTTTCGGCTGTGTACGGCGCCACGTCGCGTCGTTTAAACAGTTTACAGCCCTTTGTCGCATTTGGTCGCTGTATAGCTTCAAGTCCTGTGTATAAGCGTAGCACCTGGATCTACACAGCAACCATTCGCTTCCATTCCATTCCGCTTCGCGTTATAATGGTCCATTGCTTATATACAGGACTTGGAGACAAAACGCCGACCAAACATAACGTGGCGCTGCATACCGCCTAAAGGTGTTCGCACAAGAAAATCCGTTGCAGTGCGCTGGAGACGTCTCACGGACGTGCCGTCCGCGCACGAACGCCAACCAATCGCGTGTAACCTGCCGTGCTGCTATGGTCCGTGGCAGCCCTTACTCAAGTGCGTCGCGAACTAGCGTAAGTAGCGACGTACTTGTGTGAGTCACCGCTCGGACCGCAGCAGCACGACAGGTTTCACGCGATTGGTTGGCGTTATATGTTCGTGCGCGGACGGCGTGTCCGTGAGACGTCTCCAACGCACTGCAACGGATTTTCTTTGCGAACACCTTAAACAAGATGTGGAGCAGTATAGAATGGAGGCGCCGAATTGGTATTTTCTAACTCGTGGAAGTTTGCTGTCCACTCGTTCGAAAAGATCAACTTACCTCCCTCGATAGAAAATATACTATAATTCCACGTTTTATGTCAGAGTCGCCAGAGAATTGTGATTTCTATTGACGTCTCTTTATTTTCAGATTCAGCTCCAAAGGGAACCTTGATGACACGTGACTACTTCAACGGATGCATAAGGAACGTCATTATTGGTGGAGAGAGAAGAGACTGGACCGACATGGCAGAATTACACAATATCCATCTTAGTTCTTGTCCCGTTCAGTGAAAAAAAAAGTTCTTCCAATTTTCCAAAGACTGCACTGGAGAGATCAAACTTTTTAATTGAAAATAGTGCCATATCACATACAAACGTCGGAAAAATTACGCAGACGTAAGACTAAGCGAAGCCAAAAGATGCTAAATCATAATTTTCTTTTAACCGAAAAATTATTTGAGTAGGAAAATCTACTTTTTAATATTTTACGTATTCGGGTAAAGTAAAAATCTCATGTATGCGAGATACTAATATTGCAAAATTTAAAAAGAAGCAGATTATGTAATTAGCAAGGTCACTGCCATAAGTACATGTATATATATGATGTATGTGTATGCATGTATGTATATATTTATATTATAAACATTACGATTAACCTTAATTTATACTAAATGCATAATTCGTAGATTATTGTTCATAAGCGAGAAGTTGTAAATCAGTATTTAATGTTGCTATTTATTCTTGATAACGTAATTTAAAAAATGAATGAAAAGAGAAAAACAATAGGAATTTAGGGAGAGACTATTATGTTTTGTACTTTTTATAATAACGTCGGAGTGCCGTTACCTGCATAATAGCGATTATCGAAAATTTACCATTTTTTAGGAGTTATACCGCAGAGAGAAGAAAAGCTAATCGTCGCAAAAATGCATCACTGTTAGAAATAATTCACTTCGCTATTATTGTATGTAATAAATAAAACATAAAAGTTGAAAAAGAGTAGAATTCTTTTTTTTCTGAAATTTTCCTGCTTTTTAAATTATATTTATAACACATGCATGATTTTAGCAGTTTTTCGTGCATATGAAACGGGTGCTACGAAAAACGATTCCTTGTTCTTATGAAAATTTTTTTTATTGAATTTTGGGTCATTTATGATAAGTTTCCACAAATATTCGTGGTAAAAATTCTTAAAATATCAAATACACATTGTGGTAAAAGGATTTTTTTTAAATATCATTTTTTGATGCAATAATTTTAAAAACAATGCATTACAAATATTATTTACAATTTAGTCACAATTTAAATGAAGTAATAATTTGTTCAACCTCTTAGCATTAATATTTCTTGAAATTATTATCATTAACTGAAAAAAAATTATTTTTTTATGACACGTGCATGATTTCAGCCCTTTTCGACGCCTATGAAGCGGGGCTAAAGCTCTACTTTTTACTCCCTAGGGACTAAAAAGTGACGTCAGAGGTGAATAATGAAAATTATGCATCTATGAGCTCGCATTTTATGGTTATCAGCACACTCACCGTAAAAATTGTGAGGAAATTTTGGTTGCAGATGATAGAATTTTGCGGTTATTTATGGAAAGTTACCATATATAACTGTAAAATTACCATAAATGAACGAAATTTTTCATAAATTTCCGGAAATTTCTAAAAATGAATTTTGGGCAATCCATGGTAAGTTACCATATTTACCTGTAAAATTACCATAAATGACCGAAATTTTTCATAAATTTCCGGAAATTTTTTAAAATTAATTTTGGATAAGTTACCATATTTACCTGTAAAATTACCATAAATGACCGAAAATTTCCGGAAATTTATGGAAATTTTTTTAATGAATTTTGGATAAGTTACCATATTTACCTGTAAAATTACCATTAATGACCGAAAATTTTCATAAATTTCCGGAAATTTATGGAAATTTTTGAAAATGAATTTTGGCTAAATTACCATATTTACCTGTAAAATTACCATAAATGACCGCAATTTTTCATAAATTTCTGGAAATTTTTGAAAATGAATTTTGGCCAAGTTACCAAATTTACCTGTAAAATTACCATAAATGACCGAAATTTTTCATAAACTTCCGAAAATGTATGGAAATTTTTAAAAATGAATTTTGGGCAATCCATGGTAAGTTACCATATTTACCTGTAAAATTACCATAAATGACCGGAATTTTTCATAAATTTCCGGAAATTTATGAGAATTTTTAAAACTGAATTTTGGGTAATTTATGGTAAGTTACCATATTTACCTGTAAAATTACCATGAATGACCGAAATTTTTCATAAATTTCCGGTAATTTATGGAAATTTTTCAAAATGAATTTTGGATAATTTATGGAAAGTTACAAATCACCTCTAAAATTATCATAAATTAGGTTAACATTAATTTCATGCTTCATTATACAAAATCTATTATGGACTGGAATCATGACTGTATTTCGAGAAAGGTCTGAAATCATCCATTTGTTATAAAAAATATCGTATGCGCCAAGGGGAGAGGCACTTTTTCAACTCGTGTACCTTTTCAGTACTCGTCTCCGGCTCGCGCCAAAAAGCACCTCTTCTCCCCCTAGGTGCATAATATACTATTTTCCCATTATTAGCAAAAAAATGCCTGTCATACCGTGATATCCCGATTTTTATTTTCTCGAAGCAGAATAATTTTTTTGGATCAACAATTTTTTATTCTCATTCAACATCCCCATATCTCGGGAGAAGGTTTTTATTTCTACAATAAATTAAAAATTCGTTCATTAATGGCTATCCAAAATCAATTTTTCGGAATTGGCCAAATTTTCTTTTACGTAAAACTGTGTTTACCGGTATGCAGAAACTTAGTATCTTGGAAGCATGGTTTTATTATATTTTTAAACTGAAAATTGTATTTTTTTATCGCAATCCGCAGTAAAGCCTAGTCCTATTTTGAGTGTCACTTTGCAATTGTCTAATTAATTTTTTTTTTTAAATGTATATCCAATTCCTCGAATCTGGATTTTTTTATCCAACTTTTTCTATTTCAATTCAACAACACTTCAACTCGGGAATGGATATTTGTTTCATCTTTAAATATCACTATTTAAACAGTATTGGATAAATAAAGAACTAAATTGATAATTAAATAAATTTTTTGAAATCTTTAAAATCTTTGGATTTTTTTTTATATTCTGAAATCATTTAAATTGTAATTGGCGAATGACAACTGGAAAAATAAAGAACTGAGCAAATAAATAAATTGTTTGCAATCTTCTAAATCTTTGTAAAATATGTTAAATTTTGTGCAATATTTTAAATTTTAGTAAAAACTTTGAGATCTTTGTGAAATTTTTTTAAATGCTCTGAAATATTTAAAAATTTTAATTGGTATTGTCTATTGGATAAATGAAGAACTAATATATAATTTGAATTCTTTGACATTTTTGTGAAATCTTCTGAAATTATAAGTTTTCAATGACTATTGGATGAATAAAGAATTGAATAAATAAATCTTTTGAAATCGTCAAAATCGTAATGACATCTTTGGAAAATTTATTTTAATCTTTAGAAATTGTAATTGTTGAATGACAATTAGATAAATAAAGAACTAAGTAGATAAATGAATAAATTTGGTGAAATGTTCTGAAATCTTTTGAAATTGTAATTGATCAATGATTATTGGATAAACTAAAATCAAAACTAAATCAATTTTGAACTTTTTTTAAATCTTTTAATGTGAAATTTTTTGAAATTGTACTTGATAAAAAATTAAATCCTAATGAAATATTTGTTAATTCTTCGAAATATTTTGAAATTGTAACTTTTCAAAGTCTATTGAATTAATAAAAAATTACTAAATGAATCTCTTAAAATCTTGAAGAAACTTTTGAAATTTTTTTGAAATCTTCCTGTAATTTTTGGAAATCTGAAATTATAATTGGTGAATTACTAACTCTGGTTGAAATGTTTCACAATAAAACAAAAGTTTCACAGTAGAATACAGTAAATAACAAAAAACTTAAACAATGTGAAAATTCCCATTTTTTGTAAGAACTTGTAATTATATACTTGTAACAATTTTTAAAAGTGCCCTAATTCTAGCCAAAATTTTTAGTTTTTAGTAGAATTATTTTTCTACTTATCTGATCGGTAGTAAATTAATTTTTTTTGAAAATTCAACTGTTTTATAGAAAATTCGTCTGGCTTGAAAAATCAATAATTCGGTATAAAATTCAACTACTATTTGGTTGAAAATTTATGTATTTTGTTGAAAATTCGTATTTCCTGGCAGAAAATTAATCTTTGTAGAAAATTCAACTATTTGGTTAAAAATTGATGTATTTTGTTGGATTCATCTTTTTCTGTAGAAAATTAAACTTTTTAGCCGAAAATTCATCTTTTTGATTAAAAACTTAACTATTTAGTTGAAAAATCAACTGCTTTTGTTGAAAGCTTACCGTTTGGCTTGGAAATTCAACATTATGGATGATTTCTTTTCCTTATTGTCTGAAAAATCTTTCATGGATGAAAATTCGTCTTTTTAATTTGAAAATTCGCCTCTTTTGGTAGAAAGTTAATATTTTTTGGGTAAAATGCAACTTTTTGCCTGAAAATTAATCTGTTGTGGTCGAGGAATCAACGATTCTGTTAAAAATTCGTCCCTTTTAGTTTAATTTAACTGTTTTATATTTAAATTGAAAATCTCTTTTGTTTAAGCGAAAAAGTAAAGAAATAGTGGCATTAGTGTGTTGAGGCATGTTTCCCCCTCCAATGGTCTCCGCTGTACCGAAACAATTATATTTTCATGGGGCGCGAAAAGTTTGAACTGTGTAATTTTTTATTACTTCTTTTGTTTATGAAAATGTTGGTGTATATATGCTTCGAATTAAATATTAATTCATTACCTTGCCAATCATTTACAATATTTTTATTATCGATGTTGTCTCTATCCATATTAATCAAAATTGTGACTTGAAAATCGCACCAACTCAACTCAAGGCAATAAAAGTTCAAGTACAGTAAACTTCCCCCTATTTTAACGACCTTAAAACGTACACGACCAGGGTGGCGATTCGGCGGACGATTTCAAATTCCCGGTCATTTCCCGGTTTTCCCAGGTCAAGTTTTTCAATTTTCCCGGTCAACTCAAAGTAACATATTTATATTTGCCGCAAAACGCAAACATTTATTTTAATTCATGAAGTTCGTTCTAAACATCTTTTAATACAACAGAGCAAAACGTTGCAAAATAAATGAATTTTGAAAAAAATACTTAAATTTTCCACTAAAAAATATCAATTTTTTACAAAAAAATGGAATAGTTAAACTTTTAGTTGAAAAAATTAATTTTCAACAAAAAAACGGATTTTCAATAAAATAGTTCAATTTTCAACCAAAGCGATGAATTTTCAAATCAAATTATGAATATTTATCTGGAATAGTTAAATTTTAAACCAAAAAGATATATTTTCAACTAAAATGATGAATATTTAACTGGAACACTCGAATTTTCAACCAAAAAGACGAATTTTTTAAGAAGATTACATTTTAAATAAAAAGATTAATTTTCTACCCAAAAATACAATTTTTTAACCAAATACATTAACTTTTAAAGAAAGGTTTGAAGTTTTAATAAAAGAAGACAAATTTTCAAACAGTTTAATTATTAAATGAAAAATATCGATTTTCAACCAAATAGTTGAATTTTCATCAAAAAAAGATAAATTAATTTTTAACAAAAGTTGAACTTTTAACCCAGCAGTTGAATTTCTAACTAAAAAACGATGAATTCGCAACGAACAATGTAAAAAAAATTTCTATTATAATTCAGAAATATTTCTTCTTTGAAATTCTCCTTCTACTCTGAAAACTGCTTGAAGTACTTTTATTACCTAAAATTTAGAAGAGGGAACTTTCAAATTGTGACGAATTCCGACTTGAAAAACATTCCCTGTTCCAAGTGAAATTATATTTCTTGAATTTTGCTATGATCAGAAGTAAATTCCCGGTCAATAAAATTCCAGGTCATTTCCGGTCAAGTCGCGACCCTGACGACAAATTATTTTAAGGCTGGAGGGCCCCCACCTCTACCGCGATTCGTCAGTTTATTTTTGTCAAGTGACGTTCATTGGCTGCCCCGGCCTTGTATCGATGCGCCCCCTGTAAGCAACTTTATCAACTGTGCATGTACCGAAAAGCGCGGGTCGATTTGAAATGAATAAATGCTATTATCAAGACTAATACAGACAAATACAACCGACATTCCTAAAACTGCTGGCCCACGCAGTTCATCAGCTTAAGGACAAGTGATGAGTGGGTCACGCGACCAGATTCGACCTTACCGGCACTTTTTTTTATTTCTTAACTCATTTTCACACGAAGCGCCACATCGAGTTGAAAATTTGGGATACTAAATAAGAAGCACTAAGAAAGGTGGGTCTCGTCCTGAACTTTTATAATTATGAAAAGCTTTTTTTGTAAATATTTTTTTTTGCTTTTTTCATGATTACTAACATTTAGGACCATACCCACCTTTCTTAGTGCTTCTTATTTATTATCCAAAATGTTCAACTCGATGTGGCTATTCGTGTGAAAATAAGTTAGGAAATAAAAAGTGTCGGTAAGGTAGGAATTCGGTCACGTGACCCACTCGTCACATGGCGGTTGGCGAATCTCGCCTCGGAAGGGCCGCAGAGCGCGATTACTCAGTCGAGTATATGGCGAAATATTATGCATTCCAATTAGAAACGGTTCAGACGATCCCGACTTATTGCGCAGTTGAAAAAGTCGCGGTCCGTTAACCTGCTTCCATGCATCAGTGTTTTTGTTGACGTACGACGTGAAAAATATAACATTTCCTGGAAATGGTACAATTTTCCTACTAAAAATCAATATAATAGAATCAAAAAACGACTCAAATATTTCGCGGAATAGGGAGTTTTGCAGCATGACGTCGCGGTCATGGAAGGATAGGTGGAAACGTCAGCCGTCAGGAGGTTAGTACACGGTACTGCCTATGCCTTTTTGGAGAAAATCTTCTAAACGTAAAGGTAAGTTATAAATGTCTAAATATTTTTATATTTTATTTCATGAAACTGAAAGGTCGTCAATGGACAAAGGAATGGAACATGACTGAGAAAATAGATTCTACACTTGAAAAATATTACTATTCGTATATTTATGACTTACTTTTACGTTTAGAAAAAGTCGTACGACGTATTCCCATGACGTCATGCTAAAATACTCAGTTCCAGGCTTCCCGCTCTTCGGGCCTCTTTTTTTAATAAGTCAGCCACTGACGGGACAGTGGTGGGAGGCGAACGAACTGCCCAAATTAAAGTAAGCGTGTATAGGGGGGTTAAAATAGGTGAACTTTAAAATAGGCGGAAGTTTACTTTAGTTCCGGTAGGGCTGCACCAATCAGAATTAGAATACCCCATGTCTCAACTCTCCGTTGAGGATCTGTAGAACATTCTGTTGCAGATAAAATTTGTTACCTTCAGATTTAGTGTGTACTTTTTCTTCCAACACGAAACATACCTGGTGTAATATTTCAGTCCCAGCTTTCTTCCGGGTGGGTGACCACTCTGTAGATTTATCCTTAGAATACCTTGACTTAAAATACGAGAGAAGGAATAGGTTTTTTTTAAATACGTAATTAAAACAAATAATAAATCTTTTATTGAACAACAGATATACGTGAAAAGTTACAATTTCCGATTGTATAAACTTCATTCTAATTGCACTAAAACTATACAAAGGTTCTAGGAAATGAAGATTCGAATAATTTCAAATGGCAGTAATGGGCTGGCAAAGTAATTCCTAGTCAATATGAATAAAATGTTGTTTGAGATAAAATAAAAAAAGAACTAAACTAAAAACTATGATACAGTAATTACAAAAATAAGTGTATTTGTTAAAAGAACATCAAAGTTTTGGGTAAATTAAAAAGTTTTACACTGAATATAAAAAATAGATTATGGTACACTTTTAAAGAAATACACTTATTCTTTGACATTCAATGACGACGGTGTGGTAAATACATTTATATACACAAGTTTACAAATTTACAGAAATATATCATGAATAGCCAGCTCATACTTGAGGTTCAATAAACAATTTTGTGGTCACTGAGAATCGTAAAATATTCAAGAGTAAGCCTTTTCTTCACTAGAAAAGCTTTTAGTATTTCGTCATTAAGTATTACAATAACTATATCCGTAAATTACATTAAAAATTGGGTTTTTTAGTTCTTATAATTCCAGGGGACATTCGAAAATTATACATGAGTGAATAGGATATTTCGAAAAAGTAGTCGTTAGAAGACCAAATCGTAGTTACGAGAAAGATAAAATGTTACTTTGACTTCCTTCTAATAACGAAATATCGTATAACAATGTACAAACATTTACACAAGTTTATAAATTTACAAAAAATATAGAATTTGAACAGCCAGCTCATACTTGAGATTCCTTAATCAATTTCGAGGTCACTGACAACCACACGATATTTAAAAAATGTAGTAAAATATTGAATATTGAAGATCTATGAATAATCGAGGGTTGGGATTTTTATTAATTATGTGGTTTATAAATTCTTTGCATAATAGAATCCTTCCGTTTTATGCATCGAGATTCAGGGTGTCAAAGTATGTTAAGGAATTTGAGTAGGACTAATATTCTTTCTTTGCAATCTTGAATTAAAAATGATATAAATCATTGATATTAAAATTCAATTCAATTAATTTCACATTTAAAATACCACATACATATCAATACTTTCTTTCCTATTACATGAGGGAACGCGCCTCAAAATGAATAATTACCTAATTCTAACGAAACTCTATTTTACTAACAATTATATAAAACACTCAAGAGGGATTGCACCCCAAAATGAATAGCTAACCAAGGCAATTGTAATAAAACTGTACTTAACCAGCGATTAGCTAGAACATTCAAGAGGGAGCGCGCCAAGAAATAAGTAGTAAATTAGGGAAATAAACCCATGTACGGAACATTAAACTTTTAACACTGTAACGAAAATGTATTTAACCCGCCATCGACAAAATGTCAATCAGTCTTAATTTCGCCGTCTTACCTCGCGTTTTTCTGTCTGTATTTCGTCAGTCTGTAATCAATTATAAAATTAGTCTGTCGGTCTGTTTTTCTGTCTCCGTTTCGTCTTACACGCAGTTTAGTGTTTGTCGTCATAAATTCTGTGTAAGGTTAAAATTTGTATCACGTCGGTGTTAGTGCACAAAATTGGAATATGTGTGCTTTGTTAAGTGAAATTTAAATAGTGTGGCTAAATGCCGAAATTGTCTCTATCCCTCATCCAGTAAAAATTTCTTGTCAATTATCGTCGAAAAATCCCTGTCACAATTGGATCCCCGGAAGGCGTCCGGCCAACAGAATAAATTCATGAACCCTCAACCCTCATCGATAACGCTGAGGACCCTCCAACGCTGACTGAAGAAATCGAGTCGTCACATACTTCTCCTGGAGGAAATCATTAAATTAACCATTCTCGAAAATTTCCCACCTGAGGAATCCCTGACGGATCTGTTGCCCTCTCAGCAAGGATCATTTGGAACTAGCCGGAAAATTCCACAAACAACTAGCGGAAATTCTTCTGGCTTTAAGCACGTATCACAACGGGTATAATTTGGGTAAGTAATCAATTAGATTTTCATTTATTTTACTGCCATATTTCTTTTCTTGTTGCCTAGACCATTACCCAGTATCTTAATTTTCTCTTTAAGGCCATGTTAAGAGTGGGTCACGTGACCGGATTCCTACCTTACCGACACTTTTTTCAAAATCAACTTACGTTCACACGAAACGTGATATCGAGTTGAAAATTTGGGATAATAAATAAGAAGCGCTAAGAAAGGCGGCTCTGGTCCCAATTTTTTATAATTATGAAAAAAGTTTTTTTTGTAAGTAATTTTTTTTTTTTGCTTTTTTCATGATTATTAAAATTTAGAACCAGAGGCCGCCTTTCTTAGCGCTTCTTATTTAATATCCCAAATTTTCAACTCGATATCGCGTTTCGTGTGAACGTAAGTTGATTTTGAAAAAAAGTGTCGGTAAGGTAGGAATCCGGTCACGTGACCCACTCGTAACCTGGCCTTAAGCTGCCTTTCTGGGATATACTAGATGACATTGGGACTCTGACAATCTCTACGTATTTTGACAAGACAATCCACGTAGAAAACTAAAATAAATAATTAATTTAATCTGAAAATGGTTTAGTCTCTCTGCCTCTCTCTCTCTCTCTCTCTCTCTCTGTCCACCTCAACTCCCGCATCGATTGGAGTTCTTAGCTGAGTTTCTCTGAATGAGAAATTATGCTAATTATTTAATCGAGCAAAAACGAGGAATCTGATTCTAATTATTAGGTAAGTGATGTAATTAAATAATCCAGACATCACACCTGTGATATTTCAAAAAAATAGTTATTAGAAGACCAAATCGTAGTTATGAGAAAAATGTAATGTTACTTAAGATATTTCGAAAAAATATTTATTAGAAGACAGAATCGTAGTGATGAAAAACATGAAATGTTACTTTTAAAGATATTTCGAGAAAATATTTATTAGAAGACCAAATCGTAGTTATGAGAAAGATAAATTATTACTTTTAACGATAATAATCACTGGGGAATTCAATTGACCCTCAATAATAATTTTGTTAGAACTTGTTGATGTATGTTGTTGGCTTTAGCCCTAAAGCCAACAACGTGCATCAAAAATTTCTACAAAACTTTGAACGATATTTCATCAAACAAACAAAATAGTTACCAAAATGAAAAATGAAATATAACTTTTAACGATTGTAATGTGATTCTTTTTTTTAACATGTAAAAAAACAAAACACTCACGCTGATCCACTCGACTGATGTTGCACGGGGAATCTCACATTAGTACATAAGGTAGTTTTAAGAACAAATTTTATTTACCTTTCAGGATTACGTTCGAAACATTCGTTTTTATTAAGTAAGGAAGGTTTGGTCCGGGACGTGAGGTGCTGTCACTTGCCTGATTGTCAAGTGCTGTGCCGTTGGACCGAGACGAAGAATCTCTCTAGCACTGGGACATTCGGTTATGCCTCTATCACTATCAAACAACGTCAGCTGTTACCTCACTGCTTTTTCCGGTGGACGTTGGGTATCATTTTCTCGCTAAGCAGTTCTTGTGCAACTTCTGCGTTGAGAGCATCAGCAGGGCGACACTCCAATATTTAAATAATAATTTGGAATCACCGAGATATTTGATTGAACTGAGATACAAAGGACCATTTAAAGAGTTCTTCAAATCTACGAGCAAGGATTGAAATCAGATGGGTGCCAGTTTTCCTTCCGTCTCGGCATCGTTTATTTTAACATTGTGTAAGGTCGGCCATTGTTTTGAAAACTTTGATTCTTTCTCTTTTATTATTTATTTCGCGATCAATTGTAATGAATTGTTAATCTTATTTTTAATAGAATTTAAGTTTTACTTGCCGTAATGTCTCATTTAAATCGAATTGCAATTTTCATGAATTGAACTTAAGGTTTTATTCTCTTGATTTTCCAAGTTCAATAATTCTAACGATGTTGTTCGCCATTTTACGTTCGTGCTTGATATAAAGCGTTACCAAGCATTTGGCCTGGTCTATTTTCTTCAAGTTTTTTAAGTCGCGAATTAGGCCGATTAAACACGTTGAGCAGCCAAGTAACGGGTATGTAAATTACGTATTTCATTAAAAATACCGTTACACGATATGTAGAAAAAATAGTTATTAGAAGAGCAAATCGTAGTTGTCTAGTGACAAGCTGCAATCTCCCACCAGGGTTTTGGGTGGTTTTTTACTCCCGGTATCTGAGGGTGTTTTAAATTGCGCCGAGACTGTCAACGGTTGCAATGAGCCACCAGATATTCATCAACAAACGCAAGCTTAATGGATAATAAATCCTGAAAAAATAAACGGATCTTCATTACTGGATTATCGGACTCGTGAAGAGTTGCGGCCCCGTGGGACCTCCTGAATTGCGGAACTTCCGCAAATTCCCCAAGACTTCAATTGGATCAGGAAAATTTTAAATCTATATTTTGTGTAGTGATTTTTTTCTCGTCTTTTGTAATGTAATGTTACTCATCGTATCGGAACCTCTCTTCAGCAGGTATGACCAATAGAGGATAAATTTGGCTTCTGCGAGAAATGACTGGCACTCTTCACATTAGTGAAAAACGAGAAAAAGATATCCGCCAAGATATTTAAAAAAAAAATTTATTAGAAGACCAAATCGTAGTTGCGAGAAAGATAAAACATTACTTTTACCGCTATTTTGAAAAAATAGTTATTAGAAGACCAAATCGTAGTTACGAGAAAGATGAAATATTACTTTTAACGATATTTCGAAAAAATATTCATAGTAAGACCAAATCGTAGTTCCGAGATAAAATGAAATATTACCTACTTTTAACGATATTTCGAAAAAATAGTTATTAAAAGACCAAATCGTAGTTATGAGAAACATGAAATGTTACTTTTAAAGATATTTCGAAAAAATATTTATTAGAAGACCAAATCGTAGTTACGAGAAAGATAAAATATTACTTTTCACGATATTAAGAAAAAATAGCTATTAAAATACCAAATCGTAGTTTTGAGAAAGATAA
>CAKNYM010051847.1:241594-254394 GCA_932195095.1 Andricus curvator | reverse complement strand
TTGTAAGTGGCAATAAACCACTATATTATTTCTTAACCGACGACTACAACATCCCTTGTAAGTGGCAAATAAACCACTATATTATTTATTAACCGACGACTACAACATCCCTTGTAAGTGGCAAATAAACCACTATATTATTTATTAATCGACGACTACGACGTCCCTTGTAAGTGGCAATAAACCACTATATTATTTATTAACAGACGACGTACCTTGTAAGTGGCAATAAACCACTATATTATTTATTAACCGACGACTACGACATCTCTTGTAAGTGGCCAATAAACCACTATATTATTTCTTAATCAACGACTACGACGTCCCTTGTAAGTGGCCAATAAACCACCATATTATTTCTTAACCTACGACTACGAAATTTGCTAATTAATCTCGACTCGTTCCTTTTAAATTTAATGAAAGTGTCACTCTAATTCGATTCTTGTAAATTTTATTTATAAATTGTCAGCCAGACGTGGCCTAAATTATTGTGACGTAATTTTTCTTTTTGATTAACTCTTATTCTTTCACCAAGTTGAACCAGGTTCAACTTCAGAATGCTAAGTTACGTCGGAACAGTTTTTTTAGTTCAAAATTATCTCTTCTTCATTTTTCTTAAGGGCGGCAAGTTGAGACTTGCCTGACGCCATGTTATCATAACTTTAAAGCCCTCAGAAAAATTTATTTATTTTCTCCAAATTGGAAATGTTGTTTATTCAACTTTATTATTATTATTTTTTTTTTTTTTTTTTTTTTTTTTAGTAAAAACAAAATGAGGAATTAGGAAACCTCGTTTTAAAGGAAAACGGATTTAAGCCTTTTTACGATACTTGGTTTCCCGTTCAGTTAATTAAAATGGATTAGAAATTTAGACAAATAACTGATAGTGGAAGTCACACTTTAATATTGTCCAAAAGTTAAGTTTAATTAAGTTGAGTAAAGTTATGCCTGAAGAGGCAATGCTTCTTTTCATCGAACTAACAATTTTGTGCTACGATGAAGAAAGTATTCCGGAATATTTTTTTCCAAATATAAGATGTTAAATTCCGGCAAGAAAGCCACTAACCTACATATATGGTAATTTGTTTATCGGCAAGCTCAATGGTCGAACAGCACACAGGACAAATTTTATATTATTAATTAATTGGTAGGTGACACCCTCCGGCACACATCAAAATAACACTGAAAGCAAAACCCCACACTACACTAATTCTATTCTCACATAAAGTTTGTTTGCAACAAAAATGGTTTTATTTGTAGACCAAAACGTAGTTTCATGAACGATAAATCGTAATAAGGGACGTCTTGGATCTCAGAAATCTCATTATATATGTAATTGCCACTTACTAGTAAAGTACTTGACAAATTTTCAGTGGATTTATGTATCTCGATATTTTCAATCAAAGTGGTTATTTTAGCCATATCGTAGTTATATGGAACGGAATAGAGCGCAGGAAGCATTTGGTTATTCTAGCCATATCGTAGTTAAATGGAGCGAGATATTGAGAAAAATTCGTTTTCTATCAAAGTGATTATTTTAGCCATATTGTAGTTATATGGAACGGAATATAGCGCAGGAATCATTTGGTTATTCTAGCCATATCGTAGTTATATGGAACGAGATATCGAGAGAAATTCATTTTCTAGCAAAGTGGTTATTTTAGCCATATCGTAGTTATATGGAACGGAATATAGCGCAGGAATCATTTGGTTATTCTAGCCATATCGTAGTTAAATGGAGCGAGGTATTGAGAAAAATTCGTTTTCTATCAAAGTGGTTATTTTAGCCATATCGTAGTTATATGGAACGAGATATCGAAAAATATCCATTTTCTATCAAAGAGGTGAAAGTTAAATCGTAGTTAATTGAAGGGCGATACTTCTTCTCTAAACGTCTCGTTGTCAGTGACCCGTCAATTATAAGGAAATAAATACGCTTCCTCTGGCTGTTCATGAAAGATTTAAATTATAACTAATAATATTTTCCCTTAATTCTCAGTGACCTTGTTTAAGGAATCTCCGTTAAATACATTAATAATAATTAAGAAAATATATGATTTTTGGACAATAATTTGCGAAGTGTCTTAATGGATTAAAAAAAAATACCTGAGGTAGAAATCACAGCCCTGATTCAGCTTGGATTGCATTCATTTTGTCGAAACAGCACAATGTTGTTCCACAAAGGATCAAGAACATTCCAATGTAGGTGTCTAAAAAAAAATTAGAAAGTGTTAATTTTTTTATGCTAAATTTAAAATTATTTGAATCAATAAAAAGATAAAAAAGAAAATGTCAAATTTAGAATGTATTACAAAAAAAAATTGGAATCTTACTTCTGTGCGTTTTAGATTCGCCCAAAATTCTTCCGGTTATTGCAGTACAGAGGAATGTGAGTGAGTTGGCAACCGGAACTGCCAAGGATAAATCCGTTGTTTGAAGAGTAAAGTAGTAAAGAACGGATCCGCATTGGTTAATCAGAAAAGGTCCCATATACTGGAAATAAAATCGTCTTTTAGTTCTCAAGAAATAGATTCTAAATTTAATATAATTACTTTAAAAATAAATATTCACCTTATAGTTAGTGAAAAGAAATTTTATTTCTTTGAGAAGTTGCATAAAGCCGGATCTTGCCTTAACTTCTTCGATTCCAACTGCTCCTTTTTTCATAAAAGGATTGGTGGCGCCCCAAAAAATGGCGACGAGAACGAGAAGCAAGATGGATTCTACACAAAAAAAAAAAAATATTCTCATATTTTTCTATCATTCGCGAATTAAATCATGATTTACGAATGAAATTCAGTTGTAGAAATTGAATGCAACTACAATTTTTTTCGTTTGTAACTTTTGAAAAATTTTAGAAATGAAATCAATTTTATTGATAATATGATCAATATTCAGAGTTAAAAAAAAATTGAGATAAAAGGTTTTGAGGAATTTACACAGATGAATGCAGACAGGCAGTAAATCTCTCAAGGCCAGGACACTATTCACCAATAGGATTAGGGATTTCTGAATATTTAAGTTTCGAGGGAAAGCAGGTGAGCAGTACATTTTGCTAGAAGAAATATTGGCAAGTATTGGTATACAAAAATTTCTAAGAAATTCTTGGGAATGAACGTAGTATGCTTTATAAAATATATTTTCTTCGTAAACGTACTTGTTGAAAATTCCCGTACACACTTGATTTAAATATTTATTTTCTATATAACAAGTGATTTTTGTAGGTCCGTTAAGGTGGCAGGACCACATTGCAAAAATTGACTGAAAACCTATAGGGAATTTAGGGCTCATTTAGGGCTAATTTAATGCCCTATTGCCAAATTTAATGCTCTGCATTTAAACAAAAAAACCGGTCTTCATGCTAGCTTAACGTTCAGCTAGCAGGACCACACATAGAAAAAAACTACTTAGAAAATATTTCTTTGCAGAATAATTTAGGGCCCATTTAGGGCTCACTTAATGCCCTATTGCCGAATTTAATGCTCCGCAATTTTTAGAAAAAACATGTGGTCATGCTAGCTTAACGTTAAGCTAGCAGGACCACACATAGAAAAAAACTACTTAGAACATATTTCTTTGCAGAATAATGTAGGGCTCATTTAGGGCTCACTTAATGCCCTATTGCCAAATTTAATGCTCCGACTTTTTTTTTAACCTGTGGTCCTGCTGGCTTAACGTTAAGCTAGCAGGACCACACATAGAAAAAAACTGCTTAGGCAATATTTCTTTGCACAATAATTTAGGGCTCATTTCATTCCTTACTGCCAAATTTAATGCTCCACAAGTTTTAGAAAAAACATGTGGTCATGCTAGCTTAACGTTAAGCTAGCAGGACCACACATAGAAAAAAACTACTTAGAAAATATTTCTTTGCAGAATAATTTGGGGCTTATTTAGGGCTCACTTAATGCCCTATTACCAAATTTAATGCCCCGCCTTTTTTTTTAAACATGTGGTCCTGCTAGCTTAACGTTAAGCTAGCAGGACAACACATAGAAAAAAAACGACTTAGGCAATATTTCTTTGCACAATAATTTAGAGCTCATTTAGGGCTCACTTCATTCCTTACTGCCAAATTTAATGCTCCGCAATTTTTAGAAAAAACCTGTGGTCATGCTAGCTTAACGTTAAGCTAGCAGGACCACACATAGAAAAAAACTGCTTAGGCAATATTTCTTTGCACAATAATTTAGGGCTCATTTCATTCCTTACAGCCAAATTTAATGCTCCGCAAGTTTTAGAAAAAACCTGTGGTCATGCTAGCTTAACGTTAAACTAGCAGGACCACACATAGAAAAAAACTGCTTAGACAATATTTCTTTGCACAATAATTTAGGGCTCATTTGGGGCTTACTTAATACCCTATTGCCGAATTTAATGCTCCACAATTTAAAAAAAAAACCTGTGGTTCTCATGTATATTTCTTTCCAAGATTTGTCATTTCCTTACTATAATTAATACTTGCAATGTAAATTTCATCGAAATTTTAAACTAAACTCTTCAGTAGAGCGAAGTAAAAATGCTAAAATTAATCGAATCGTCTGAGCTGAGGGATAACAATTTGTGGGTCGACATCCGAAACTAGTAGAGAAAACAATTTTGAAATCGGTTAATATCTTCTGTTCTTTTTCTTAAATTTACAATTACACGAATTTTGCTTTATTTAAAATTTTTTGAAAATAAACAAAAATATTTTTTTTTAGTGATTCGAACCTAAAATTGCGTCAGCTTGAACCAAAGAAACATGTTATTATTTTTTATTCATGGCAAACATTTTTTTCGTGGTGTTTATAACGTTCCAAAATTGCAAAAAAGATATGAAATCCCAAAAATCCTAACTGACGACAAAATTTTTTTTCCGAAAAAGGAAAATGGAAAAATGTTTCTTTGGTTGAAACTGAATAAATTCCAGATTCGACATATTCAACTTTTTTTAAATCTGTGCATATGACTCAATAAAAAAAACATGTTTTTGTACATTTTCAAAAAAATTGTAACTGAGCAAAAATTTTATTTTTAATTTCGCAATTTTAAATTTTTAACAAACAAGATAATTTTTCAACAAAATAGTTGAATTGTTGAATTAAGAACATCCGTTTTTAACCAAAAATCGAATATTTACATTTTCGTTTCAAAAAATTAATCTTCAATTGAAAAAACTGAATTTTCTCCCAAATTGTTGAATTTTGTAGCCTGAAAGAAGAATTTTCTACAATGCAGTTGATTGTTCAACACGAAAAATATGAATTTTCAATTAAAAAGTTAATATTCAACCAAACATTGAAATTTTTAGTTAAAACCCCTAGTTTTTAACAAACAAAACTTTTAACTAAAATAATGCATTTTTGACTACAAAATGAATTTTTAACAAAGTAGTTCAAAATTCGACCACTTAGTTGATTCTCTAACAAACTGATGAATTTTCGAGAGAAAATTCAAATTTTCTACAAAGAGCTGAATCTTTAATCCGAAAACACGAATTTTCAACAAGAGTTGAGTTTTCAACCAAAAAAGATTTTTTAGTCAATAAAGAAAAAAAATTGCATTCAAAATGTCGAATTTTAAAGCAAGAAGATTAATTTTCTACAAAAAATGACGAATTTTTAACAAATTACATCAATTTTTAACCAAATAGTTGGATTTTCAAAATAAAAAAGATCAAATTTGAACAAAAAATGGAATTGCTACATTTTCATTTCAAGAAACTAATTTTCATTTCAAGAAACTAATTTTCAAATGAAAAAAAAACAATTTTCTACCAAACTATTGAATTTTTGAGCAAAAAAAATATATTTTCAACCAAATAGTTAAATTTTTAACCAATTTTCTGCCAAAAAATATAACTTTTGAACGAAATTCATAAACTTGCAAACAAATAGTTGAATTTGGAATATTACATTTTTAATTAGGTATCTAACTTTGTAACTTATAACTTTTTGCAATTGCCAACGGCGATACCATGCTGAAAACACCAGTTCTCGTAAGATCACTGAAGTTAAGCATTGTTGGGCGCGGTTAGTACTTGGATGGGTGACCGTTCAGGAATACTGCGTGCTGTTGGCCCGTCGTGGGTGTGGTGGGCCCACATTGGTAGTAAATATTCCACCTAGAAACACTACCCGAATCGGGTAGTGAGGCAATGAACTTTCGAGTTCGAACTGCTAATCAATGTAATGTATCTAACTTTGTACATTTCAACTAAAATGTGTTAATCTTCTAACACTTATTTAAAAAATACTATATATTTTGTAACTGTTCCAACTTTATATTGGATAACAACTTTTGTCTCTAGTTTTCACATTTTCAACTTGCTTCAAAATGTTTCATCTTCAAATTTTTTTAAAGAGCATTTTTAATGGCCAGCACTTGAAACGTGTACCTTATATATTCATAAATTATTTATTCAAGTGCTATAATTTTTTTAATTATTATTCAATAATGGGTACAATTTCAAATATTGTATATTGAAAGAGAAAAGGGGAAGTTTTTTAAGAATAGTGGAAAAAAGGGGAATATCCAGAGAAAAGGGGAAACTAAGAAAAAAAGAGGAAGACTGTGCACCCTGAATTTGACAATAGGGCATTAAATGAGCCCTAAATTATTCTGCAAAGAAATATTTTCTAAGTCGTTTTGTTCTATGTGCGGTCCTGCTAGCTTAACGTTAAGCTAGCATGACCACAGGTTTTTTCTAAAAAGTGCGGAGCGTTAAATTCGGCAATAGGGCATTTAGTGAGCCCTAAATTATTCTGCAAAGAAATATTTTCTAAGTAGTTTTTTTCTATGTGTGGTCCTGCTAGCTTAACGTTAAGCTAGCATGACCACCGGTTTTTTTGTTTAAATGCAGAGCATTAAATTTGGCAATAGGGCATTGAATTAGCCCTAAATGAGCCCTAAATTCCCTATAGGTTTTCAGTCAATTTTTGCAATGTGGTCCTGCCAGCTTAACGGATCTGATTTTTGTGATAATTTATTGGGGGTTTCCAAAAAAATCTCTAGAAAATAAATAATGCTAATGAAGTAAATTTGTCAAATACTGAGTTGTGTGTTAAAAAAAAAATCTCTTTAACTGAACTTAACAAATATTTGTGATATTTGAAGGTTTTCTATTTAACAAAATATACTAGAAAAAATCGACAAGCCGAAGGAATCAAAAACGGAGAGGAAACGTTTTTTCCAGTCTTTTGGTGAGTTTAAAAATTATATTTTGTTTATCAAGCTTTAAAATTCAAACACCCCTGAACATCTGAATGCCAGAAAACGAACACCAGAAAAAAGTTAGAGTTGAAAAAATAATAAAAAACAGATAAAACTAAAAATTGAACATTTTAAATTCTGCTACTTATCTAATCAAATTCGAGTTCCTTGATCAGTTGAGGATCCAAGATAGTCAAGACTTTTTTAAATAAGCTAGGGAAAAAATTTCAAAATTGAAAATGAAATAGTAGTACTTTATTTTCATTTCTTTCAAACTTCTTACCTTATTTTCTAATGTTCTTTATTTATCAGTATAAAGATGCAAGGTATTTAAAATAATTTTTAAACCTAGCCAGTAGAAAAATGATTGAAGATCCCAAGACAATGACTATGTTAGCTGCATTTACAATTTTTATATTCTAGACAAATCACATTTTTTTAGCAAATTTTTATCAACAAAAAGTCCTCAATATAACAGAAACGTCTGGCATGGTGCCGAAACAATAAAAAATTGACATCTACGAAAATAACTACACAAATTGTGAAAATAATAATTTTCTCAGAAAAAACTCAATAAACTTCATATTTTTTTAATGAGGTCTTTCTTTTTAGTTACAATTTCTGTTACGAAAACTTCCTCATCTTATTATCATACTTATAATTATTTTTAAATCAAATGATTTTTTTATTTTCAAATGAAAATAAAATGATGAATCTTTAACCACAGACCTCACAGTCCCTATGGGATAAAATATAGGGACCAAAGGGTACTTCATATAAGACTTCGAAACAATTCAAGTTAAATTCAAATGAATTGGAGCAAATTTTGAAAAATAAAAAAAATTCTGATGTATTTCGTAAAATTGGAATGAATTTCAGGAATTCAAAAGTGAATTCAAAGAAAAAAATTATTGTCTTCAAATATTTGAAACACTACTAATTTTTAATCAAGGAAATAACTAATGACTAAAAAACAATTCAAGATTCAAAAATATGAAAAAATGCATTGAATTGAGTAAGTTTAAAATGAGGTTAAGAAAAATTAAAGAGAAATTAAAACAATTTAACGAAATGCCTACGAACTTAAGGTGAGTTTAAAAGATTTTAAGACGAATGAAACAAAAAAAAATTTTAAATCCATTGTATTGAGTAGAATTAAGTGAACTTAGAAGAACTCAAAAGAATTTTAAGAATTCAGGGCAAATTCAAAATTAATTGCAACAAATATATGAAAATCTCTTGAAAACTTTAAAGCCCTATGAAAAACTTCATTGAGCTCCGTAAGTTTCAAGCGAGCTTAGAAAACAAGCGAATTTTAAAATGATTTAAAATTCAAAAGAATTTGATGAAATGCCAAAGAATTCAAGGTGAGGTTAAAAGAAAAAAATACATTGAGGGGTTTAAAATCTCTTCAAATTAATGAAATAATTTTTAAAAAACCTTGGAATGTTTTAAAATTCCCTAAAATATTTAAAAGTGATTAACCCATGAGATAATTTATTGAAAGAAAAGTGACAAAAAATGATATTTTCATTTGAAGAAGTGACTAAAAACTAATTTCAGAAAAAAGTGACTAATAGTGACTGTGTGGCAGCCCTGATTATTTTCAGGGTGGCCACTAGTTTTTAAATCTTTGTCTCCCGGCTTTCTCCCAATAAATATTCGTGATTTCTCTCCCCCGGTCATAAGCATCAGCAAACTTTTTTGCAAGAAATCTATTGACTTTGAATCATATAAACAATTCAAAAATCCACTAATAAACCAATTTTTAAACATGATGTCTTAAACAATTAAAATTTGACAATTTGAAATTTATAACTAAATTGAATCTTTCAAAGTCAAAGCTTCTGAAATTCTAGACTTTTAAATTGTTATTACATAACAAAATTATAATTTAACATTAAAGCTGATAAGACAAATTTTTCTAAAACAACAAAATTAATTGAATTACACATTAAAAAAAAAACGATCAAAATAAATATTAACTTTGAATGGGAAACACTAAAAATGAAAAAATTTCTACTTTGAAAAAAATTGTAATTACCAAAAATTGTGATATTAACACTTTTTTATACTTAAGCCCTTTGAAATTTCAATTATTTTAAGTAAATTTAAATCGTTAAAAAAATTGAAAACTTTAAATTGCTAATTATTCTTTGCAAAATTCAACCAATTCAATTTTAGTTGCAAAATTAAAACCTATGAAAGGGAAAAATAAAAAATTTAGCGTTCAACATGAAAATTCAAAACTCTAAAATTGTAACTACTATTTGAAATTACCGAAATTATTCAATTACTGATGTATCAATTTCGGATAGTTTAATTTATATCTTTTTTTTTATTTTCAACTCAATTTTTAATTTTTTAACTTCAAATCTTCCTTTAGAATTATTATAGATTCTTGAAATTTTCCAATCAAATCTTTTTCAATTTGAAATGATTTATTTGTTTAAATCTTTAACTACAAATCGGACAATTTTAAGATACAGCATTACAAATTTTTTAAATAACACAAAATTTTTAAAGACGATAAATATATTATTAATAAGTATCATATAATGTATATTTTTCAGTTACTTCTTATAAAAATTCCCTGATTTTTGCTACTTTTTGAAAATGCCTGACCTGGAATTCTTTTAAAATATCTTAAAACCTTATAGGCGCTATAAAATCGTTTCATGCTTTCCGAAATTCTAGTTAATTCTTTATCCGAAAATATTTCAAACGCTTTGAAATCACTTCAAATTAATTAATAACTCCTTGGATTATTTTTAAATTACCTAAAATATTTCAAAGTCTTCGAAATCCCATTAATCTACTACAAAAAATAAAAGTTACTTGGAATCTTTCAAAATAACCTGAAATATTTTTAATCCTTTAAAATATTTTGAAATCCCTCGAAATTTGTTAATGCTCTTGAAAGTGCCAATTATTAAAAAATTTCTTGGAATCTTTTAAAAATTCCCTAAAATATTTCAAATTAAAAGCTCTTAAAAATGCCTTAGAAGTTTTAAAAATACACTCAAATCTTTAAAAAGCCTTCAAATTATTGAAATCTATTACAAATTCGGAATCTTTAACAGGGTGTCTACTAAAATCCTGGAAAAAACAATTCCAGATTTTTTCCAGGTATAATTTTTCATAGTACCAAATAGTTGAATTTTCAACCAAATAGTTTAATCTTTAGCTAAAAAAATAATAATTTCCCACAAAAAAACAACAAATTTTCAACCAGTGATGAATTTTCATACAAAAAAATGAATCTTCAACTGGAATAGCTGTATTTTCAACCAAAAGATGAATTTTCAACCAATAAGATCAATTTCTACAAAAAAAAAGACGAATTTTCGATTAAAAAAAGATAATTAACAAAAAATTGAATAGTTACATTTTTAGTTAACAAAAAATAAAGATCAATGAATGAGATGAATTTAACTAAAATGATTGAATATCCCACTTAAATAGTAACAATTTCAGTTTAAAAAGAACTGATTTTCAGTCACAGAAAAAAAGAATTTATAACAAAATAACTCATTTTTCAACTAAAGAGATGCATTTTCAACTAAAATTATGAATCTTCAACTGAAATAGATGAATTTTTAACAGAGAACGTGAATTTTTAACAAAAGAGTTTAACTTTTAAACGAGTAGTTTTATTTTCAAACAAAAACATGCATTTTTAACTAAAATGATGAACATTTAACTGGAATAGTTGAATTTTCAACCAAAAAGATTAATTTCTACCAAATAAGACGAATTTTCAACTACATACATGAATAGTTAGATTATCGGTTACAAAAATTAAAGTTAAACCAAATAGATGAATTTTCAACTAAAATTAAGAAATATTCAATTTGAATAGCAACATTTACAGTAAAAAAAAATTCAGTAAGAAAGATTAATTTTAAAAAAATAGTTACATTTGACAAAAAAAATGATGAATTTTTAAGTAAAATGATGAATCTTGAACTGAAATAGTTAAATTTTAAATCAGAAAGATGAATATTTAACAAAAATGACGAATGTTTAACGAATTTTCAACTAAAAAAGATCATTTTTCAACCAACAATAGAAAAATCGGAACGAAAAATATAGCAATTGATATTTCAACAAAAAAACATTAAAATTATGAATCAAAAACAGTTAAATTCAACGAAAAAAGAGGATTTTTCAAGAAGAGTTGAATTTTTTATTAAAAAAGATTTTTCAGAAAAAAAATTTGCAAACTGTTCATTTTTCAAGCAAAAAGAACAATTTTCAACCAAGAAGATCAATTTTCTACCAAAAAGATCGAACTTTAAACAAAACACATACATTTTCAACCAGATACTTGAATTTTGAACGATCAATGTTCAACTAAAAATAGAATAGTTACATTTTCAGTTAAAAATGATTTCAAACCAAACAAAAAAGAACGAATTTACAAAAAAATAGTTAAATATAGTGATATAAAGCTACTTTTATGAATGAAGAACCATTGTTATTCAATTTTACATTGCAATTTAAAAAGAAATTAAGCTGGCTCCCGAAAAAATGCCCTGACATTTCCAGGTATATAAAAATTCCCTGACAATTCCAGGTTTTCCACGTAGGGTAGACACCCTGTTTAAAAATAATTTGAAACATTTCAGAAGAATTCAAGACAATTCAGAAACAGGTATCGACCTGAATTGATAAGTGATTAACATATCAGTTAATTTATTGATAGAAAGTGATTAATGTGATATTTTCATTTAAAAAAGTGACTAATAGTGACTGTCTGGCAGCCCTGACTGTTTTGTTACTGTTACTTCTTACAGGAATTCCCCGATTTTTTGTTATTTTTTCAAAATGCTCTTGGAAGCTTTGACAGGTTGTCTACCCAAATCCTGGAAAAAAATTCCCTCACAATCCCAGGTTTTTTCCAGGTATCTCAAGATTCTTCCAGGTTTTTTTCATAGTAAGGAAGCCATTCAAATATTTCGCATTTTTTAAATTTTAAATTATATTACAATATATTCTTAAATACAAAAGTACCAGCGATTAATTAAATAATACTAAAAACATACTTAATCATTTCCCGAATTTTTCCCTAAATTTCATGACTTTGAATAATAATTCAAATAAATTTTTGTTATATCGTCTTACACTTAAAATTCAGTACATATTTAGATAAAATGAATGTGGGTACTATATTAAATTCAATTTAAACCGCTTCAAATTCCTAATTTTTAAAGTAAAAATATTGCGTTTTAACACGATATATGGGTTTTTAACAAAATAGGTAAATTTTCAACCAAAAAGATTAATTTTCTACGAAAAAATACGATTTTTCAACAAAATACATGAATTATTAACCAGTAGTGTAATTTTCAACTCAAAAAGATCAATTTTTAACCAAATAGTTGAATTTTGAACTAAAAAAAAAACCAGCTTTGTACCAAAAATGGAATAATTTAATTTTCCTTAAAAAAAATTAATTAACCACAAACAAATTTCAACCAAAGTGATGAATTGTCAACTAAAACTAAGAATCTTCAACTGAAATAGATGATTTTAAAACTAAAATAATGAATATTTAACTGGAATACTTGAATTTTCAATCAAAAATATTAATTTCATACCAA
>CAKNYM010051847.1:219695-231594 GCA_932195095.1 Andricus curvator | reverse complement strand
GCTGCCCGCTGCATTGTCGCCTCTATACCTATCTTCCCTCTACGGTAGAGGCACGAGAGTGACGCGAAAAATTACTACAGCGCCAGCAGCAGGCAAAAAATCGAACTTTCGATTCGCCAAGTTTAATCCAATTTTCGTAGATTTTATCGACAAAAGAGAATAAATTGTATAAAAAAAATATCTATTTAATAAAAAAATAAGGTATATATTAACATTCAATTATTGTTAATATGCTTTAAAAAATGTTCTCAATCATAAATAAAATGCGAGGGAGTTTGACTGACCAATCAGAAATTTCGCAAAGGGTGGGAGCTAAAATGGCGACTAATCGCGCGAAATTAAAAATTGAAAATAAGAGAAGTTCATTTTATGGGTTTTATTTCATCTGAAAAGTGTTTATTACAGTTTTATAGAAATAATCACGAGCTATTCGATTGAAGAAACATTACATTGTAGATATACAGTGTAGCTTGCTTTCAAATTCAATCTAATTGTTAATAACAAATTTATTTTCAAAATTGTGTATCAAACTCGCGCCAAATCGATTCGAGATTTCGATATATTTTTCAAGGTCAACTGTGAAAATCAACTTTGACAGTGACAATACCTGTTCTAGTGCTCTCTCTTTTCCTATATAAACATAACCTCTCTTTGTTTCTGTTTCGAACTTTAAACAACTTTGAACATTTATTTTGTGTGTTTTTTTTAATGGTTTATGTGAAATTATTAAAAAGGAAAAATGTTCGCTTTGTTGAGCGAATTAAAATTGTGGACCTTGGATGAGAATGTTTGTATTAAGGATACGGATTTTGGAGCATTTAGGTATATAATGTTATTGAATAAATGCGAAATTAACATTTTTTCTATTTGTAAACAAAAATGGTTTTTATGAGATTGCAGTTACTGATTTATTTGAAACAAAGAATTTTTCATATTATATTTAATTTAATTTTGGAGCATGAATGTGACGACCACTTGTGGAATGTGAGATCGTTTTAAATTTAAATAATAAATTTAAAACAAAATATTTTTATGTATAATTGTAAATATATATTTCTATTTTAACTCAAAATATGACATTTGCATTATTTTTTGAGAAAATATGTTTGACTTTAATTTATAATTGTTCTTTTAATTTTCGCTGAGGGATTTTGTTGAAAAAATGTCTTGAACCAAATTTTTTAAATAATTCTTTAACTACAAATTTGGTCAATTTTGTATTTTTACTGCAGTGTAAATTAGTACATGTCTGCGGAGTAATAATTTCTAATTATAAAGGGATATTCATTACATTTTAATTTTAAAATGACAATTTTTTTAAAACACATTTTTTTTATACAAGAAATTAAGGAAAAAGGTTTTCAAGAAAATTTTAACTATAATGTTTTTGACCATTTGTATTCTTGTTAGATTGTCAATGTTTTCATCAAATATTCGTCGATAAAATTGAAAAAAAAACTACAATGTTTTTGATTATTTCATATTTTTACTACAGTGTTATTTTGAATGGAAAAAAGTTTACTTTCGTACAAATAATTTCAAATGATAACAGAAAATTGATGACATTTTAATTTTTTTAAATTAAAAAATGTAATGGGAAATGTTTTTTAACCAAATTTTTTTTAATGTTCTCATCTAATCTACGTCGCTAAAACTATTTTTTTAAAGAATTTTTTATCGAAAATTTTTTTGTCAACTTTGTATTTTTTGTTACTACAGTGTAAATACTTTGAATAATAATGTTATGAATAACTGAAAATACCCAGATAATAAAATTCTCGACAGAAAATTGCCGAATTATAAAATATCCGAACTAGAAAATTTCCGAATAAAACAATTTCCGATAAAAAAATTCAGGAATAATAAAATTCCCGAATGGAAAAATTTTTAAATAATCAAATTCCCGAATAATAAAATTCCGGAATTGGAAAATTCCCGAATAATCAAATTTCCGAAGAGTTTATAATATGATCGAACTTGAAAGTTCCCAATTAATAAAATTCTCGTAAGAAAATTGCCGAATTATAAAATTTCCCAATACAAAATTCCCGAATAAAAAAATTTAGGAATAATAAAATTCCCGAATCGAAAAATTCCCATATCATAAAGTTTCCGAATAGGAAAATTCCCGAATAATAAAATTTCCGAAGAGTTTATAATATGATCGAACTTGAAAATTCCCAGCTAATAAAATTCTCGAAAGAAAATTGCCGAATTATCAAATATCCAAAATATATTTAACTACAATGTTTTTGATAATTTCATATTTTTACTACAGTGTTATTTTGAAGGGCACAAATTTTACTTTCGTACAAATAATTTCTGATGATAACAGAAAATTCATGGCAATTTAATTTTTTTAAATTAAAAAATGTAAAGGAAAATGTTTTAAAAAAAAATTGTTAGAAAAAATGTTCTCATCTAATCTACGTCGCTAAAAATATATTTTTTAGAATAATAATGTTATGAATAATTGAAAATTTCCAGATAATAAAATTCTTGACCGAAAAATGCCGAATTATAAAATATCCAAACTAGAAAATTTCCGAATAAAACAATTCCCGATAAACAAAAAATTCAGGAATAATAAAATTCCCGAATTAAAAAATTTCAAATAATAAAACTCCCGAATTGGAAAATTCCTGAACAATAAAATTTCCGAAAAGTTGATGATATTACCGAACTTGAAAATTCCCAAATAATAAAATTCTCGACAGAAAATTGCCGAATTATAAAATATCCAAACTAGAAAATTTCCGAAAAAAAATCCAGAAATAACAAAATTCCCGAATGGAAAAATTCCCATGTAATAAAGTTCCCGAATAATAAAATTCCCTAATAATGAAATTCCCGAATAATAAAATTTCCGAATAATAAAATTCGCGAATGAAATAATTCCCAGATTGGAAAATTTTCGAATAATAAAATTTCCAAATAATGAAATTCCCGAATAGGAAAATGCCCAACAGAAAATTTCCAAATTATAAAATATCAGAAATAGAAAATTTCCAAATAATAAAATTCCCGAATAATGAAATTCTCGAAAGAAAATTGCCGAATTATAAAATATCCAAACTAGAAAATTTCCCAATAAAAATTCCCGAATAAAAAAATTTTCAAATAATAAAATTCCTGAATAATCAAATTTCCGAATAATGAAACTCCCAGATTGGAAAATTTCCGAATAATAAAGTTTCCGAATAATGAAATTCCCGAATTGAAAAATGCCTAACAGAAAATTTCCAAATTATAAAATATCCGAAATGGAAAATTTCCAAATAGAAAATTCCCGAATAATAAAATATCCGAAATAGAAAATTCCCGAATAATAAAATATCCGAAATAGAAAATTCCCGAATGATAAAATTTCTGAATAATGAAATTCCCGAATTGGAAAATTCCCGAATAATTAAATTCTCGAACAGTTTATAATATTACGTAATTGGAAAAGTACCGAAAAATAAATTTCCCGACAGCTTACAATGTTACCGAATTGTAAAAACCCCAAATTGGAAAATTTCCAAATAATAAAATTCCCGACTGAAAATTTCCGAATTATAAAATATCTGAAATAGAAAATTTCCGAATTGGAAAATTGATAATAATGAAATTCCCGAACAATTTATAATATTACCTGATTGGAAAATAACCGGGGAACAAAATTCCCGACAGTTTGTAATATTACCTAATTTGAAAATTCCCGAATTTAAACAATTAAAAAATTTTCTTTTATAAATATTATTTATTTATTAAAAATACAATAATGAAATATTTTATTGTAAAAAATATATGTTTAAAGTTTCTACAATTAGTGTTTGAATTTAAAATAACAATAATTGAAAAAAATATATTTCTGGATGAACATTTTTTTTCAATTATTTTTATTTTCAATTCAAACAATAATTTTAGAAACATTAAAAATATTTCATAATTGGATTTTTAATAAATTAATAAAATTTATTTAAAAAAATTTAATTGTTCAAATAAAGGAATTTTCTAGTTCGGATATTTTATAATTCGGCAATTTACTGTTGGAAATTGTATTATTCGGGAATTTTAAAAATCATTAATATTATAATCTATCGGAAATTTTCCCATTCGGTAATATTATAAATTGTTCGGGAATTTTGTTATCAGGGAATTCTCCAATTTGAAAATTTTATTATTCGTAAATTTTATTATTCCGGAATTTTATTATTCGGAATTTGACAATTCGGGAATTTTATTATTCGCGAATTTTATTTTTCGGGATGCTTCAGTCGTCCCAATTCCTGAACAGTTTATAATATTACTGAAAATGCTCGAATTATAAGAATCCCGAATTTAAACAATTAAACATATTTTCAAACAAACATCATTTATTTATTAAAAATACAATAATCAAATATTTTATCAAAGAAATTTGTTTAAAATAATAAATGTTTTTTAAATTGTAGTTTGAATTTAAAATAACAGTAATTGTGTACAAATTGTATTTAAAAAAAAATTTTAACACGTGCGCATCGAACGAAAAAAAAATCTCTCCCTAAATTTGTTCCAAACCTTATAACATTTTCCAAACAAAATGTACAGGATTCAACTCAGCACTGATTTATCTCGAAGTTAAAAATTTTTTTTTTAATTTAACATTTCGATTTTTTGAGAACGTTTTTTGTTAAAATATAAATTAAAAAAAATACTATGCACATTTTCAAACCAAATTTTCCATCCAGAAATATATTTGTTTCAATTATTGTTATTTTAAATACTAACAATAATTAGATAAAAACTTTAAAAATTAAAAAAAAATGTCTTTGATAAAAATATTTGATTATTTTATTTTTAATAAATAAATAATATTTATTAAAAAACGATTTTTTAATTGTTTAATTTCGGGAATTTTCTAGTTCGGATATTTTATAATTCGGCAATTCTCTGTCAGGAATTTTCTAATTCGGTAATAATATAAACTGTCGGAAATTTTATTATTCGGGATTTTCCAATTCGGAAATTTTATTATTCGGGAATTTTCCTATTCAGGAATTTTACAATGTGGGGAATTACATTTTTTGGGATTTTTCAGTAATCCCTCGGGAATTTTATTATTCGGGAATTTTATTACTTAGGAATTTTATTATTCGGGAATTTTCCGCCGGAAATTGTATTTTTCGGGAATTTTAAAAATCAGTAATATTATAATCTGCCGGAAATTTTATGAATCAGAAATTTTCCTATTCGGTAATATGATAAATTGTTCGGGAATTTTGTTATTCGGGAATTCTCCAATTCGAAAATTTTATTATTCGTAAATTTTATTATTCCGGAATTTTATTTTTCGGAATGTTTCAGTCGTCCTAATTCCTGAACAATTTATAATATTACCAAAAATTTTCGAATTATAAAATTTCAGAATTTAAACAATTGAACATTTTTTCAAACAAGCATTATTTATTTATTAAAAATACATTAATCAAATATTTTGATCAAAGAAAATTTTAAAAAATATCAAATTTTTTTTAAATTGAGGTTTGAATTTAAAATAAGAGTAATTGTGTATAAATTGTTACAAACAAAAAATTTTAAACATGTGCGCTTCGAACGAAACAAAAAATCTCTCCCTAAATTTGTTCCAAACCTTTGAACATTTTCCAAACAAAATGTATAGGATTCAACTCAGCACTGATTTACCTCGAAGTTAAAAAAAAAAATTTCAATTTAACATTTCAATTTTTTGAGAACGATTTTTGTTACAATAAAATTAAAAAAAGTACTATGCACATTTTCAAACAAAACTTTCCATCCAGAAATATATTTTTTTCAATCATTGTTATTTTAAATACTAACAATAATTAAATAAAAACTTTAAACATTAAAAAAAATTTCTTCGATAAAAATATTTGATTATTTTATTTTTATTAAAGAAATAATATTGATTAAAAAACGATCTTTTCAATTGTTTAAATTCGGGAATCTTCTAGTTCGGATATTTTATAATACGGCAATTTTATGTCAGGAATTTTCCAATTCGGAAATTTTATTATTCGGGAATTTTCCAATTCGGGAATTTCATTATTCGGGAAATTTATTATTCGAGAATTTTATTATTCGGGAATTTTATTAGGAAATTTCATTATTCGGGAATTTTCTAATTCGGGAATTCTACAGTGTCGGGAATTTTATTTTTCGGGATTTTTCAGTGATCCCATTTTTTAAATTTAATTGTCCAATAATAAAATGTTTTAGATATTATGACAAACGAGTCGATAATGTATATGAGGAAGCCAAGCGTTCCTATTGTGAATCACGAGGAATGATTTACGCTCCACAAAACAAGAAAGGATTCAAGCTAAAAGAGTCGCTCAAATATTTGGAGGTACAAAATATTACATCATTAATTAATAATTGATAAATTGCAATAATTTGTATTCAAAATTATTTAAATAAAAATATTCTTAAAATTTAGGAGCAACTAAAAGCTCATTCGACAATATATTGCCAATGGAACGATCATTGCACAGTCAGTTTAATGCTTGGATCGGGTTTACTTATTTATATACAAATAGGTCTTCAATCGGGTGATATAGAAAAAATAGTTTTTGACAAGTATCTCGTCGGAAAAGTCTCCGATCACATTTCTGATGGTAGGTTTAAGAATTTATAGTAGATTTAATTTTATGAGTTCTAATTTTGTAGTATAAAAATTTTCTTTTCAGTTCTTATTACGAAAAACCACGTGGTTTGCACTTACAATGACAGTCAAGTGACTTTTGTGCACTTTACAAAATCAAAAAAAAATCTTTTCGATAAAATAAGTCGTCTTGAGCCGAAAATAAATACTTTCGAGCTTTGCGGCCCAAGCGGGCGCAGACTTGATAAAAAAATTCAGCTCAATCGTTCCGGTGATTTAGTAAGTATTTAAATATCCATTTTAAATATTATACATTTTTAGTAAAGTGATCTACTTCATGAAATATTTTTAGAGGTAAAAAATCTGAATTTTATATATTTGTTAAGTAAATGTTACATAACGGTTACGTTATAGTTATATAACCTTCATGTATCTGTTACGTAATCGTTATATGAACGGTAAATATCTGTAACAATAGTTATGTAGCCGTTACATAAATGTTGCATAACTGTTACATAAACCATTATATAACTAACATAACAGTTATGTAGCTGTTACATAAATGTTGCATAACTGTTACATGAATGTTACAAATATAATATTACATTTATGTAACATTTACATAACATCTTCATAGCAGTTGCATAAATGTTGCAATATTTTTCTTTTAACCAACTAGCATCATCAATGTTTTTCGATTGAAGGGGAAAAATAATTTTTATTGTTTATTTATCTATTGTTTAAAGGTTTTAAAGAACCTAAATTCGAGCTACAATTATATTCTAGGAAGAATTTTTCTTTATTTTACCAAATTTTATGTAAAAGTTCGACTCCGTTTATAAGATATTTAGGACTTCTAGAAGTTTGCAAGGAATTTATAAATATTTGATAAATTTTCGGAAATTTTTCAAAGTTTCAAAATATTTGTAATCTTTTCAATAATTCCTCAATCTTATTCAAACTGACTCTCATTATTCCTGAAATGTTTAATAATCTTTAAAAATTAAAAAAGTTTCTTTTAAATCTTGCAGATTTGACTATTTATTTATTATTTAAAAAAAATGTTAATTGTTTCGATTCGGTAATTTAAAAATTCTGTAATATTATGAACTGTCCGCTATATTATTATTCCGAAATTTAGTAATTTGGGAATTTTTAATTTTCGGCAATTTTATAATTTTGGGAATTTTAATATTTTGTTTTCAGCAATTTTACAGTGTTGAGAATTTTATTTTTCGGAATTTTTCATTCGTCCCATTTTTAGAAATGATTTGAAATCTTTTTAACTTTTCTTTAAAAATTTATTTTCAAAATAAAAAATTATAAAAAATTTTCCCAGGAATCTTAAGAAAAGTTGTTTATTATCATTCTTGAAACCTTTCAAAATCCTTAAAAGCCTTTAAAATTGTATTTCCAAATCTTCAGAAATTTACATTGTGTTTTTAATTTTTTGAAATTATTTTTGAAATCTTTTCAAATTTTAAATTATTTTTGAAATTGATTCTAAACTTCTAACTATCTTTTAAAATTATTTACATTTTTCTTAAAATTAAAAAATAAATAAAAAATAAAAAAGTTGCCTTAAAATCTCTCTTTTTTTTAACAATTTTGAAAATATTTTGTATGTTTTAAAATCTCTTAAAAACTTTTAAATATCTTTTAAAATGATTCAAAGTTTTCCTAAAATTTTGTAAAATCCTACAAAATTAACAAAAATTGCTTTAAAGCCTTCCTGATTATTTTTTCATAATTTTGTTAATCTTTTGAAATGTTTTGAAATCTTTTCAAACATTCTCCGAAAATTAATGTTTTTAAATAAACAACATTTAAAATTTTCCCTGGAATCTTACATTTTTTCAAACCTTTCAAAATTCTTAAAAACTTTGAAAATTGTATTTCGAAATCTTCCAAAATCTACATTTTGTTATTAATTTTTCGAAATTATTTGAAATTTGTTTCTAAATCTTCAAATTTTGAATTATTTTTTAAATATTTTAAAATTTTGAATCATTGTAGAATTCTTTGCAAATTTTAAATTATTTTTGAAATATTTTAAACTTTTAAAATATTTTTGAGATTTTTTCGAAACTTCTAAATATTTTTTCAAATTATTCGCATTTTTCTTCAAATTTTTTTAAAATGCTGCAAAATTTAAAAAATTGCCCTAAAATCTGGGAGATTCTTTTTCAACAATTTTGAAAATCTTCTGTAATGTTTTTAAATCTTTTTAAATATTCTTTTAAAGCAAATTTTTCAAAATAAAAATAATTTCAAAATTTTCTAGGAATTTTTAGAAAATTTATTTTTCCTGTTGAAACCTTTCAACATTTTTAAAAAGCTTCTATTTTTTGTTTTGAAATCTACAAAAATCAACGGAAATTTAAAAAAAATTGCCTTCGAATTTTCCAGATTCTTTTTTGACGACATTTTTTATTATTATTTTGAAACCTTTAAAAATTCTTAAAAGCTTCAAAATTTGATTTCAAATTCTTCAAAAATTTACATTTTGTTTACAATTTTTTGAAAACTTTAAATTATTTTTGACATCTTTTCAAAATTTTAAATAATTTTTTAAATCTTTTTTAATTCAAAATTATGTACTTTTGAATTGTTTTCGACAATTTCGGAAATATTTTTGAATTTTATCTTAAAATTAATTTTTCAAAATAAGAAATCTTTAAAATTTTCCTAGGAAGATCGAGAAAAATTTGCTATTCTCTTGAAGACAGACATGTTTTTGTAAAATTTTGTAATATGTATTGCAAAATTGAAAGCTTTGCTTTAAAATATACTACATTCTGTTTCAAAATTTTAGGAAATCATTTTGAATGTTTTGGAATCTTTTTTACTTTTCTCTAATAAAAAATCATTTTAAATTTCCTTAGAAATCTTATGAAAAAAGTTTTATTACCTTGAAACGGTTGAAAATTCTTAAAAAGCTGTTTTTTCGAAATCTTAAAAAAATCTACATTTTGTTTTAAAAAGTTTTGAACATTTTTTTATTATTTAGAACTTATAAAATTTTGTTTCAAAACTTCTTAATATCTTTTAAAATGATTGAATGTTTTCCCATAATTTTTATAAAGTTCTGTAAAATTTCAAAAATCGCTTTAACGTCTTCCAGATTCTCTTTTGTCAATTTTTCAATTTTATGAAATGTTTTAAAATCTTTTTAAATGTTCTCTTAAAATTAATTTTTCAAAATAAAAAGCCATTAAAAATTTTGACAGGAATCTTACAATATTTTGTTTATTTTGAAACCTTTCAAATTCCTTAAAATGCTTCAAAATTTTATTTCAAAATCTTAAAAAATCTACGTATTGTTAAAAAAATTAAAATGTTTTCAAATTTAAAATTGTCTTGCAAAATAAAAAAAAATTGCTTTAAAGTCTTCCAGATTCTGTTTCGACAATTTTGGAAATCTTTCTTAATTCTCCTAGGAGCCTGAAGAAAAAATTGTTATTCTCTTGAATATACGATTTTTTTTAATTTTGTAAACTTGCAAAATGAAAATTTTTGCTTTAAAATTGTCTACATTCTGTTTCAAAATTTTAGGAAATTATTTTAAATGTTTTCAAATGATACACCAATCAAAAAATTTGAAAATTTAATTTCCCTTTCAGGTATTAATCTGGTGGAAATCGACAATGAACGAAGTTTATCCCTGGAGTCCCATGATAAAAGAGCACGATCGAGCAAACGTGCAAATTTATCGACTAACCGGGTAAGAACTAAAAAAAAGCCATTTTTAAACGCCAATATTCAATCACAAAAAAAGAAACACCATTTAAAAATAAAGTACGAGCCCACTCTTATATTTTACAAGTTTGATGCAAAAGGCACGCGACCTTATTTATTTTTTCCTCCTCTTGAGAAAATTCCGATTTTGATTTTGAATCAAAAATCTCAGATTCGAGATTTTTGAGCTCAGATTTTAAATCAGTTGCGTTGGACTTCGAGCCTAGGTCTGAGTCCTTGGATTTGAAGTCTAATTCGGATGTTGGTTTTGGTTTTGCTTTTGGTTTTGGGATCTTTTCTGATTTTAGTTCTTCTTTTGAAGAATCACTACATACGGCATGATGATGGGCTTTGTGGACTTCCCAAGAACGCTTTTTGTATTTTGGCGGTGCTGATAATTCTTCGGCTAGACGTCTGTCAATTTTTTTAGGTAGTTCCCACGTTGTCTGATTAAAAATTTGATTAGTTGCATTTCCTGGTATTAATAATCGGGTTTCTATTAACATTTCCTCTACTTATCAAAGTTTCTTATCAAAGCCTTACCAAAAATAATATCTAAAATTTAAATAACTGTTACTTACAGAGTTGGGTAGTAACTAATTACAAGTAACTAAGTTACTCAAAATCAGAGGCGGCGGTGCCCTAGGGGGCACGGGGGCAATACCCCCCCCCCCCCAGGAATCGACCAGGGAGGGGAAAAGTATTGGTTTGCACTCCTCTGAAATCGAATGATTAAATTCAGCGGATCGTTTGAATTTTTTCAAAAATTTATCTGAAAGTTTTGTGAAATAATTGAAGTATTTGTGAAATCTTTTATTTGACTCTAAAATCTTTGAAATTTTTGGCAATTATAATCTTTCTAAAATATTTGGCAATATTTGTGAAATTATTGAAATCATTGAAGTCTTTGTGAAATCTTTTAAATCTGTCCGAAATCTTCAAAATCTTTATGAAATCCTTGGGAAATCATTGAAATCTTTATGCACTCTGAAATCTATCTGAAATTTTTGTGAAATGATTGAAATCTTTTAAATCTATCTGAAATCTTTTGCGAAGTATTTGTAATCTTTGGGAAATCATTAAAATCTTTGTAAAATCTTACTGAAATCTTTTCAAAATATTTGAAATATTTGGTTATATTTGTGAAATTATGGAAATAATTGAAGTCTTTGTGAAATATTTCTAATCTATCCGTAATCTTTAAAATCTTGATGAAATCTTTGGGAAATCATTGAAATCTTTTATGTCTACCTGAAATCTTTGTGAAATATTTAAAATCTTTGGGAAATCCTCAAATCTTTCTGAAATCTTTACAAATCATTAGAAATATCTGATAATATTTGTGAAATTATTGAAATCTTTGTGAAATCCTTGGGAAATCGTTGAAATCTTTGTGCACTCTTTGAAATATATCTTAAATTTTTGTGAAATAATTGAAATCTTTTAAATCTACCTGAAATCTTTGCGAAATATTGGAAATCTTTTGGAAATCATTAAAATCTTTGTCAAATCTTTCTGAAATCTTTACAAATCTTTAGAAGTCTTTGAGAAATA
>CAKNYM010051847.1:197959-211130 GCA_932195095.1 Andricus curvator | reverse complement strand
CTTAATTCGGTAATATTATAAACTGATCGGGAATTTTTCTTATTTGGAATTTTTCCCATCCGGGAATTTTATTATTCGGAAATTTTATAATTCGGGAATTTTTCAATTCGGTAATATTATAAACTGATCGGGAATTATTGTTATTTGGGATTTTTCCCATTCGTGAATTTTATTATTCGGGAATTTTATTATTAGGAAATTTTATTATTCGCGAATTTTCCAATTGTGTAATATTACAAACTGATCGGGAATTTTCCAATTCGGGAATTTTATTATTCGGAAATGTTCTAATTCGCGAATTTTACAGTGTCGGGAATGTTATTTTTCGAGATTTTTCAGTCTTCCCGGGAATTTTCCAATTCGGTAATATTACAATTTGTTTGGGAATTTTATTATTCGGGAATTTTCCAATTCGGTAATATTATAAACAGTTTGAGAATTTTATTATTCGGGAATTTTATTGTTGAGGAATTTTAGAGTGTCCGGAATTTTATTTTTCGGGATTTTTCAGTCGCTCCGAGAAATCAAAGGGACGACTGAAAAATCCCGAAAAATAAAATTCACGATACTGTAAAATTCCCGAATAATAAAATTCCAGACAGAAAATTATAAAACATCCGAACTAGAAAATTCCTGAATTATAAAATTTCAAACAATTTAAGAAATTGTTTTTTTTAATGAATATTATTTATTTTTAAATAATACAATAATCAAATACTTTTATCAAAGAAATTTTTAAAAATATTTGCAGTTTTTAAAATTGTAGTCTGAATTCAAAATAACAGTAATTGTATACAAATTGTATGCAAAAATAAATTTTAGAACCAGCAGGGTTTTTAAAAATTAAAAATTGGATTTTTGAGAACGTTTTTTGAAATTAAAAAAAATACTACGCACAGTTTTAAACAAAGTTTTCCATCCTGAAGTATATACTTTTCAATTATTGTTATTTTAAATACTAACAATAATTTTGAAAAACTGAAAACATTAAACAAATTTTTTATATAAAAATATTTGACTATTTTATTTTTAATAAATAAATAATATTGATTAAAAAACGATTTTTTAATTGTTTCATTCGGGAAATTTCTAGTTCAGATATTTTATAATGTGGCAATTTTCTCTCGGGAATTTTCAAATACGGAAATTTTCCAATTCAGTAATGTTATAAACTGGTTGAGAACTTTATTATTCGGAAATTTTCCAATTTGGGAATTATATTGTTCGGGAACTTTATCATTCGGGAATTTTTTTATGCGGGAATTTTCCAATTCGGGATTTTTGTATTTCGGCAAATTTATTATTTCGGGAATTTTATGATTATTCAAAAATGTAAATGCCGAATGTATTTATTTATAAAATAGACTAAAATGTGAATTCTATATTGTAAATATTAGTATATTTTATTTTCGAATGATTTAGATAAATGATATTAAATATTAATGCCAGGGTGTGCAAGAAGTTTGTGTTTAAATAGAAAAATAATCGAGAATTTAAATAATAATACAGGATCAATTTTCAGGACAAAAATGGATTTGATCTGTTATCTACGGACAGAGTTCGATCCTCTCTGTATAACATTCAACACTTTGCATGAAAATGTAATTCACTCGGTGGAACAAAAAGTTTCTCGAAAGGTAGTATATTTTGAATTACAAATTTATTTCTAAAAATATTATATATTTGTTACATAACTGTTATATAACCATATTACAGAACGCATACAATATTACATAACTTTTATGTAACATTTATATAACAGCGGTATATAACTTCTAGGTAACATTGATATAATGATTGCATATAACAATTATGTAACAATTGTCTAACCATTACGTAACAGTTATATAAAAATGGTATTAACTGTTATGTAACAATTAAATTAACCGTTGTTACTATTATATAAAAATTATATATAACCGTTATATACCATTCATGTAACAATTATGTAACATTTATGTAACCATTTTATAACAATAATATAACATTTAAATATCAATTTTTCCTAACATCAAAAATATAAACAATTTCAAAATCCATTATTAAACACATTTTTAAATATTAGGAGTTTTACGAATTGTTGAAATAATAATTGAAGCAAGGAAAGTTAAACGGTGCCATACA
Organism: Andricus curvator; assembly: GCA_932195095.1. Classification (NCBI taxonomy): domain Eukaryota; kingdom Metazoa; phylum Arthropoda; class Insecta; order Hymenoptera; family Cynipidae; genus Andricus; species Andricus curvator. Next base: position 209,006 of record CAKNYM010051847.1, on the reverse strand, counting down.
TTTTTTCTTACAGTGGTTATTAAACTGATTCATTCACCTACAAAAAAAAATTCAATCGGTTGTGAATTGTTTTGCATTCAAAGCGTTTGAAATAAAATAATATTAAACAATTTTGAATTGAAAACGTTCCAAATCAAAAATTTTTAGATCAGGTAAAATTTTGAAAAATGTACAATATTTCGAAGGGAATGCAAAGGAATTGATCTTGTATCATTTTAAAGTAAATGCGTTTAAAATTGAATAATTTGAAGTTTACAAATTTTAAACCAGGAGCTCTCAAAATTGAAAAATTGCAGACTAAAATTTGTTTAATTGGGCAATTTATTCATAAGAAATAAGCTAAAATTGTATGATTCCTAATTAAAAGCATTCAAAATTTTTTTTTCAATTGAAGAATCTTGAAAGTGTACGATCTTACATTAAAATTTCGAAAATAGGATAATTTCAATACATTTAATATTGAATAATTTCATATTAGAATTTTGGAAATTTTGGAAATTCAAAGAAATTAAAATTTTAGTATTTCTAATTAAAAGCGTTCAAAATTGAATAATTGATAATTGTAAACCTTTGAATTTACATCAGTTTCAATTCAAAGCAATTAAAATGAGACAATTTGAAATATAAAACTAAATTGAAGGTTTCAGAGACAAAGCCTCTAAAATTCTAGAATTTTGAATTATTATTACATAAAAACTTATAATTTAACATCGAAATTTATGAAACAAATTTTTCTAAGATCAAAAAATAAATTTACATACCGTAATTTCACTGTTCGAAATGGAAACATTTTCAATCATAAACTTTTTAAATTGAATTATTCTAAAAAAACGTTTAGAGTGAAGTAATTTTAAATAGAAAAATTAAAAATGAATAAATTTCTAAATTACTTTAAGTAAATTTAATTTGTTTAAAAGTTAAAAATTTTTTAATTGTTAATTATACTTTCAAAAATACGACCATTTAAATTTTATGTGTAATAGTTAAAACTTATGTAAAGGAAAAATTGAAAATTCAGCGTTCAACATGAAAAAATTGTAAACAAAATGAAGATTTTAAAAAATTTTGAGATAAAATTTTGAAGAATTTTTTGTATGGACTTTGAAAGGCTTTAAGAAAACATGTCTTTTTAAGATTCCAGGAAAAATTTATATTGATTTTTTATTCCGAAAAATTAATTTTAATAAATTATTGAAAAAGATATTAAATTAACACATTTCAAAAGATTTCCCAAAATTTCGGAAAAGAATGTACAAGATTTTAAAGCACAATTTTTCAGTTCTGCAAGATTAAAAAATGTTATAAAAAATATGAATAAGTTTAATAGATATTTAGAAGTTTTGAAAAGATACAAAAATAATTTAAAACGTGTTGAGAGAATAGAAAATTTTCTTAAGATTTCTGGAAAAATTTCTAATGATTTTTTTATTTACCATTTATTTTAAGAGATCATTAAAAATAATTTCAAAACAGTCCAAAAGATTTCGAAAATTGTCCAAAAAAAATCTGGTATATTTTAAGTCAATTTTTTAAATTTTGCAGCATTTTTTCAAAATTTTAGGAGGAATATAAATATTTTTAAAAGATCATTAGAAGTTTTAAGAAAAAATTTTAAATAATTTAAAATTTGTAATGATTTCTAAAAAATTAAAAGCAAGATGTGGGAATATTTAAAATTCCGACCAATTCAGACCAACATTCCAAGGGCAAAAAGTCCTAAATATTTTTTAAACTTACTTAAATTTTTGCTAAAATTTGGTAAAATCCTGTAAGATACAAAAAAATCTTAGAATTTTTCTAGATACTTTTTCGCCTAAGATTTTTTTTTATTTTTTGATTGAAAATTTTGTTTGATTGAAAATTCAACAATTTTTTGGAAAATTTTTCTTTTTGGTTTGAAAATTCATCTGTTTTGGTAAGAATCTCATTTTTCTAATTAAAATTGCAACTGTTTAGATTAAAATTAAAATAATGTATATAGAATAATGAAATTTTCAACCTAATAGTTGAATTTTCTAACAAAAAGGTTAATTTGCTATCAAAGAAAGACAAATTTTGAACAAAACAGTTGAATTTTCAACTAAAAAAGATAAATTTCCAAGAAAAAATAGAATCGTTTCATTTGAAGTCAGAGAAATAAGTTTTAACCAAATAAAATAAATTTTTAACGAAATATTTAAGTTTATTTTAACTGAAAATATAACTATGTCATGTTTTTTTTTAACATCAGTCTTCTTCAGTTGAAAATTCAACTATTTGGTTGAAAATTTCTGTATTTTGTTGAAACTTTATCTTTTGTGATAGAAAATTCATGTAATTTGATAAAAATTAAACTTTTGTTGGTAGAAAATTAATCCTTTTGGTTCAAATTTCATTGCTTTGGCTTGAAAATTAATTTTTTAACTGAGAATTTAACTATATCATGTTTGAAAATCAATCTTCTTCAGCTGAAATGTCAACTATTTGATTGAAAATTTCTTTATTTTGTTAAAACTTTGTCTTCTGTGGTAAAATATTAATCTTCTCGGTGACTGATTCATCTTTCTGGTTGAAAATTCAACTGTTAGGTTAAAAATTCCATTAAAAATTAAAATATTTGGTTGAGAATTCATGTATTTTATTTAAAAATATTCTTGTTTGGTAGAAAATGAACCTTTTTGGTTGAAAATTTATTTCTTTGGTTGAACATTAGTTTTTTATTTGAAAATTTTTTTTTAACTAAAAACTAAAACTGAAACTAAATTTTTTGTCGAAAGTTTTTTTATAGACATTTAATCTTTTTGGTAGATTAAATTTTAATTTGTTTGGTTGAAATTTAACTATTTCGTTGAAAATTTATTTTATTTGCTTAAAAACTTATTTCTCTAACTGAAAATTAAACTATTCTATTTTTTGTTGAAAATTTATCTTTTTCTAGTTGAAAATCCATCTTTTTCTAGTTGAAAATCCATCTATTTTGATGAAAATTTATCTGTTCTTGGTAACAAATTAATCTTTTTAGTTAAAAATTCAACTATCAGGTTGAAAATTCCATTAAAAATTAAAATATTTTGTTGAAAATCATGTATTTTTTTAAAATTATTTTTGTTTTGGTAGTAAATCAATCTTTTTGGTTTAAATTTCATTTCTTTGGTTGAGAATTTATCTTTTTTAGTTGAAAATTAATCTATTTTGTTGAAAATTTGTCTTTTCTTGGTAGAAAATTCGTCTTCTGGGTTGGAAATTCAACTATTCGGTTAAAAATTTATCTTTTTGATTGAAGATGCATCAGTTTAGTTGAAAGTGTATTTTTTGATTACAAATTTAACAAATTCTGTTGAATGGTTTTTTTTGTCAAAAATTATATTCTTTTTACTAAAAATGTAGCTCTTTCGTTTATGCTAGAAAATTGATCTTTTTCAGTTGAAATTTCACTTATTTTGTTGAAAAATCGTCTTTTTTAGTCGAAGTTATATCAGCTATAATTAAGTTGAATCTATAACCCTTAAATTCAACTTTTTTCCAAAAATTCGTCTTTCTGACTTAAAAACTGAACATTTTGGATGAGATTTTTTTTCTTTATTGATTGAAAAATCTTTCTTGCTTAAAAATTCAGCTCTTTTGTTGAAAATTCGTATTTTTTGGTTTCATTAAACAGTTTTTTTTATTGAAAATTAAAATATTTTTTGGTGGAAATATCAACTATTACACTTTTTGTTCAGAATTAATTTTTTGATCAAAAATTGATCAGTGTGATTGAAAATTTAACTATTTTGTTGAAAATCCCCTTTTTCTGGGTTGAAAATTCTCTAGCAAAAGCGCGCTACGCGCAGCTTTATATTACTGTAATTCACTATTTTGTTGGAAAATCTTTTTTTTTGTTGGAAATTAATTTTTTTAACCGAAAATTTTACTTTTACTATATTACAGGTTGAAAATTGATCGATTTTAGTTGAAAATTCATGTATTTTGTTGAAAATTCGTTCTTTGTAGTAGAAAATTAATCTTCTTTGTTGAAAATTCATCTTTTTGCTTGAAAATTCAACCGTTTGTTAGCAATTTTTTCTCTCTCTTGACTGAAAAATCTTCATTAGTTAAAAATTCAACTCATGTTAAAAAGTCTTCTTTTTTTGGTTGAATTCAACTCTTTTGTTAAAAATAATTTTGTTTGATAAATGATTCATAATTGGTCGAGAACTAAGATATTTTGTTGAAAATTCGTTTTTTTTTTGGCTGAAAATTAATCTTCTTTACTAAAAATTTAACTAGTCCAGTTGAACCTTGAACTATTTTGTTGAAAAATTGTTGTTCTTTTTCTTAAAAATTAATTTTTTTAATTAAAAATGTAACTATTTCAGTTGAATATTTAATTAATTTTGTTAAAAAGTCATCTCTTTTGTTGAACATTAATCCTTTTAACCAAAAATTTAACTGTTCAATTTTTTGCTAAAAAATTATATTTTTTAGTTGAAAAATCGTCTGTTTTAGTAAAAATTAATCTTCTTGTTTGAAAATTAATCATTCCGGTTAAAAATTCAAATATTCTGGTCAAAGATTCATAATCTTCTTTGTTTAAAATTTAACATTCCAATTAAAGATTCATCATTTTAGTTGAAATATCATCACTTTGTTTGAAAATATAACTATTGCCTACAAAATTACTTTTTTTTTGTTGAATTTTTTTTTTTAACTGAAAATGTAACTATTGCAATGAAATATTTCATCCTTTTAATTGAAAATTCATCTCTTTTGTTGAAAATAAATCTACTTGTTCAAAAGTTAAACTCCTTTGTTAAAAGTTCATCTTTTTTATATGAAAATTCAACTATTTGGTTGAAAATTAATTTTTTTAGTTGAAGATTCAACTATCTGGTTGAGATATCATATATTTTGTTAAAAAATCGTCTTTTTTGACATAATATTCATCTTTTTGGTCGATAATTCAGCTTTTTGGTTAAAAATTCATCCATCTTGTTCAGAATGCAACATTTTTATTGAAAAGTTAGGAACCTGAAACGATTTAAATTGAATTTAATATAATACCTATATTAATTTTACCTAAATATGCAATCAATTTTAAGTATAAGAAGATAAAATAAAATTTTGTTAAAATTCTTATTCAAATTCATGGACTTTAGAGACTGGAATAGTATATTGTGCTACAAGTGCGGAAAGTAGGCAGTTCCACACGAGTGTGAAGTTTGCTGTACGAGCCAGAGGCGAGTCGAAGGGGAGCTGTAAACGAGCCGAAGACAAGCCGGAAACGACCCGAAGATGAGCCGATGGCAAGTACTGTAAACTTCACAAGAGTTGCGACTGTCTACTTTCAGCACCTGTTGCACACGATATTTTTTGTAACAAATGCAGGAAATTTTCGATTTGAGAATCAATAAGAATACATTTTTTATAAATTTATGGTAACTTTTGGAAATTTATGGTGAATTTGTATATTACCGAAAATTTCCAAAAATTCAAGGCATCCAAAGGTTTTTGGAAAAAATCCGAAAATTTCAAAAATTTCCGGAAAATGGAAAAATGTCTAAAATTTCCGAAAATTTATGAGAAGTTGCTAAATCATCGGAAATTTCAGGTATCCAAAGCTTTTTGCAAAGATTCCAAAAATTTCCAGAAATTTATGGAAAATTTCTAAATTTCCAGTAATTTATGGAAAATTGCAAAATTACCGGAAATTTCAGGTAGCCAAAGCTTTTTGGAAATTTTTTTTAAATTTCCAAAATTTCCGGAAAATGGAAAAGTGTCCAAAATTTCCGGAAATTTGTGAGAAGTTTCTAAATCATCGGAAATTTCAGGTATCCAAAGATTTTTGCAAAGATTCCAAAAATTTCCTGAAATTTATGGAAAATTGCTAAATTTCCGATAATTTATCGAAAATTGCAAAATTACCGGGAATTTCACGTAGCCAAAGCTTTTGGGAAAATTTTTTTAAATTTCCAAAATTTCCGGAAAATGGAAAAATGTCCAAAATTTCCGGAAATTTATGAGAAGTTACTAAATCATCGGAAATTTCAGGTATCCGAAGCTTTTTGCAAAGATTCCAAAAATTTCCAGAAATTCATGGAAAATTGCTAAATTTCCGGTAATTTATGGAAAATTGCAAAATTACCGGAAATTTCAGGTAGCCAAAGCTTTTTGGAAAATTTTTTTAAATTTCCGGAAATTTATGGAAAATTGCTAAATTTCCGGAAATTTATGGAAAATTGATAAATTACCGGAAATTTCATGTATCCACAAATTTCTAAAATTTTCGGTAATTTATCGGTAATTGATGGTAATTTAACAATCATTTATGTTAACTTATCACTTCGAGTTTGTCCAATCACTATTCACTACTCACAATCAGTCTCTCAAGCGTCAAATCATAATAAAGTGAGGTTATTGTTACGGCAATCCTGGAAAGTAAATCTGAATCGAAGTGCGCAAGCGCAACAGCAAGAAAAAGTAATCTGGCTGGAACTGCGCAAGCGCAGCAGCTAGAAAAAGTCTTTTTATAACTGCTTTTTACCACGGCTTTGGAATTGGTCACTTCCCGCACGCAATACATGCCTCGAAAAGCGAACATTTCGTGCGTGCGTTACAAAAAAATTATTTATAATAAACTCGCGAAACTGTATGCATTATCCGAGTCTATTGTTTTGAAAAATGCAAAATATTTGAATGGCTCCGTACTGTGAAAAACTATTCCTTAAAAAAACTGGAAAAAACTTTTTATTTTGTAAAAAGCTATACGAATTGAGAAGACTTGATCGTAAATATGATAAAAAAATTACGTGTTTTAAAGTTTGTCTCGTATACTGTATTTTTAGGTCAAAGAAAAGGCATACCAAATTTTTATTTTTTACGAAAAACAGAGTATATCTTCAGTTTCTACATAAAAACATCAACTGTAGAGTAAAAATATATTTTCTCAATTCCTAATATCTGTAAATGTAGGAAAAATGTTTGCTAAAATCACAACAACTTTTGGGTTCCTTTATTCGAGGCTGAGGTTTGTCTTGAAGAAAAATTTTCATTTATTAAATAAAACTCATATTTGAGTGCGAATAGATGTATTTTGGATGCTGAAATGTTTAATTTATTATTCCTTTTAAAAATTTTGAAATAGTTTATCCAAAAATCTGAATTATCGCTTGAACGTTAAAATAACTTGAAAAACTTTTTATTTTAAAAAGTTTAAAGGTAACTTTTCACATCATTTCCAGGTTTGTCAATTGAAATATTAGAGAAAAATATGTTTTTTATTTTATTTTTCCGTTTGATTATAACTAAAAAGAATGTCTCTGGCCTCTGAAAATTATTACCAAACATTTTTTAGTTGAAATTTCTAATTTTTAAAATCTAGAAAATTTGAGAAATTGCATCGCTAATATGGTAAAATATTTAATTTTTAACATAGTATAGTGCATAAACTTTATAAGTTACTTTAAATTTAAAAAATGCAATTTTTAATTTTAATCGAGTTTATAAAAGTCATATTATTCGTAGTTAAGCCAACGTCACAAATTTATAAACATTTTTAAAAATTGGACCTTTTATATGGTTAATATGCAAGTTTTTTTTTAATTGTGGGTTGAAAAATTTATTTTAAATAACGTTGACTACTTGGATTCCATGTTATATTGCTTGAACTGAACAAATTTTTAAGTTTATTTGTTATGAAAGTTAAATAAATATATAATTTTCCTAATATTTCTTGAGAAAATTAAAAAAAAATTTTGAAGCTTCCAGATATGTCGAAAAATTATAATTTTTTCTTTTTCTGGATTTTGAAAAATTTTAGGAAAAATTCGAGTCAGTTTGAAAGATATTTAGACTTTCAGAAGTTTGGAAAAAAAATATCTCTTAAACTGACTCGAAATATTCCTAAAATTTTGAAAAATCTTTCAAAATTGAAAAAATTTCCCTTAAATCTTCCAGATATTTTCGAAATTTGTAGAATTATTTCGAAATTATAATAATATTTCGAAATATTTTGAAACTTTTTCAAATTTTCTTGAAACCTCTCAAACTTCTCAAAAAAATTCGAAATTTTTTTCGAAATCTTACAAAATTTACATTTTGTTTACAATTTTTTACAATCATGTCAAACTTAAAATCATTTTTTAACAACTTTCAAAACTTTTGAACCTTATAAATATCTTTTAAAATTCTTCGAATTCTTCCAAATTTTTTCTTGAAATTCTGAAAAATTAAAAAACTTGACTTCAAGTCTTCCAGATTCTGTTTTGACCATTTTGGAAATTTTTTGAAATGTTAAATTAAAAAAAAAAATTATTATCTTATAATTAATCTTTCAAAATAAAAAATTAGTTTAAATTACCCCATGAATTGTGAGAAATATTTTTTATTATCGTGAAACCTTTTACATTTTTTTTTTCAAATTTGGTATAAAATTTCGCAATCTTGCTAATGGAAAGATTTTGCTTGAAAATCTTTTCCATTCTTTTTCGAAACTTTAGAAAATAATTTAAAATCATTTGAAATCTTTGGCAATTTTCACTTAAAATTTATTTTCAAAATAAAGAATCAGTTTACATTTTCCCAGGTATTTTAAGAAAGTTTTTTTATTTTCTTGAAGCCTTTTAAACTTCTTAAAAAGCTTCGACATTTTTTTCGAAATCTTCAAAAATTTACATTTTGTTTTAAATTTTTTGAAATATTTTCAAATTATCTTATCTTTTAAAATAATTCGAATTTTCTTAAAATTCTGAAAAATTACAAAAATTGCCTTAAAGTCTTCCAGAATCTGTTATGACGAAATTAGAAATATTTTGTAATCTTTTAAAATGTTTTTAAACATTCTCTTAAAATTATTTATTCAAAACAAAGAATCAGTTCAAATTTCCCCATGAATTTTAAGAATTTTTTTTTTATTATCGTGAGTCCTTTCAAAATCCTTAAGAAGCTACACAATTTTTTTTACAAATATTCAAAAATGTACATTTTTTTAAACTTTTGAAATATTTTCAACTTTTAAATTAATTGTGAATCTTTTTAAAATTTCGAAATATCATAAACTTACTCGCATTTTTTATAAATCTTTGTAATCTTGCTAACTACAAGATTTTCCTTGAAAATCTTTCCCATTCTGCTTCGAAATTTTAGAAAACTATTTAAAATCTTTTGAAATCTCTGTCAATTTTCTCTTAAAAATGTTCAAAATAAAAAATCAGTTTACATTCTTGAGAAAATTGATTTTTATACGATTACAGATATATCGAAAAAGTATTATTTTTTTATTTTTCAGGATTTTGCATAATTTTAGAAAAAATTCTAGTTTGTTTAAAAGATATTTAGGACTTTTATAAGTTTTTATGATAAATATCTTTTAAACTGATTCGAACTATTCCTAAAATTTTGAAAAATATTCGAAAATTAAAAAAAAATGTCCTTAAATCTTTCAGATATTTTCGACATTTGTAGAAATCTTTTAAAATGTTTCTATACTTTTCTTAATTCTCTTTAAAAATTTATTTTTCAAAATAAAAAGTCATTAAACATTTGTTGCCAGGAATCTCTTTTTGAAATTTTCGAAAATTTACTTTTCATTTTAAGTTTTTGGAATTATCTTCAAATTACAAATTATTTAATTATTTTTTATAATTTCCGAAACTTTTAAACGTTTTAAATATCTTTTAAAATTACTCGAATTTTCTTAAAATTTTCTTAACATTTTGAAAAATTTAAAAAAATGTCTTCAAAACTTCCAGATTCTGTTATGACAATTTCCCCATGAATTTTAAGATTTTTTTTTTATTATCGTGAGTCCTTAAAATTTTTTTCCAAATATTCAAAAATGTACATTTTTTTAAAGTTTTGAAATATTTTCAACTTGAACTTTCAAAATGAACCGATTTTTTTATGTATATAAAAATATATATAAATAATATATATAATATAATATATGAAAATTGCATTCAGCGTTTTAGTATCGTTATCTAACAATGGTATATAGCTTTTATATAACAATGATTTAAGAATGGTATATAAATTTGATGTAATAGGTTTTTATAAAAAATTACGTAACAAAGTTGCATAATACGATTTTAATTATAAACAGGGTGAAGTAACGATCGAATGGCGAACCTACGAAGTTTCTCAACAAGACAAATTGCAACGGATCGCTGTAGTTTCAGTTCCACTGCCAACTCATACAAGTTGTGTAAAGTTCTCCCCGAATCAGGAAATGTTGTTACTTTGTTGCATCGATGGTTCCATGACGTTACACGATCAATCCAAAGGCACGAGTAACACCGTTAAAGCAGCTTTTGTACGTAAAATAAAATTGTTTTTAGTTTTTATTGTTAGTTCCAGTGGTGTAGTCCTGAAAGAAAAAGAGGCCTGGCGGTACTTTCCATAAACTACGTTACCAGTTTTATGGGGGGGGGGGCGCCCGGCTAAAACCCGAATAAGAAAATTGAACTATATTTTTTGGTCAAAGTTCTTTTTTCTTATTAAAAAGGCTACTATTATATTTTTGATTCGGAATTCATTTCGCTTGGTTAAAAATTCTATTATTTGGTTGAAAATTTAATTATTTTGTTGAAAATGCAACTATTTTGTTAAAAAGTAATCTTTTTTTATCAAAAATTCAACTATTTTGATGAAAGTTCGTTTCATGTTTGGTTGAAATAAAATTTTTTAAACTGGCAATTAAACTATTCCAGTTTTGGTTAAAAATTTATCTTTTTCAGATGATAGTTCAACTTTTTTGTTCAAAATTTATGTATTTTGTTAAAAAATCGTGTTTCTTGGTAGAAAATTAATCTTCTTCGTCGAAAATTAATCTTTTCTTGAAAATTCAACGACTTTGTTGAAACTTCTTTTTTTTTGGTTAAAAATTATTATTTCTTAATCTGAAAATTTAACTATTCCATGTTTAGTTAAAACTTTATCCTGTCTTTCGGATAAGTTAAAAATTCTTTTCTTTTTTTTTGTTTTTTTTTTTATAGAACCTTATTCTTTTTGGTCGAAAATTCATCTTTTTGGTTTGAAAATTCAAGAATTGGGTAGAAAATTAAACTTTTTGATGGAAAAATGATATTTTTGC
>CAKNYM010051847.1:172685-197949 GCA_932195095.1 Andricus curvator | reverse complement strand
TGTCTTTTTGGCTTTAAAATTAAACAATTTTTTTGGAATTTCATATACTTTGTTCAAAATTCGTCTTCTTTGGTAAAACATTAATCTTCTTGGTCAAAAATTAATCTTTTTTTGAAATTTTAACGACTTTGTTAAAAATTCATTTTTTTTTTGTTAAAAATTATTCATTTTTAATCTGAAAATTTAACTATTCCATGTTTAGTTAAAACTTTATCCTGTCTTTCGGATAAGTTAAAAATTCTTTTCTTTTTTTTTTTTTTTTTGATAGAACATTAATCTTCTTGGTCGAAAATTCATCTTTTCGGCTTGAAAATTCAACAATTTAGTAAAAAATTAATCTTTTTGGTTGAAAAATCATATTTTTGCTTTGAAAAATCATATTTTTGGGGTAAAAATTCAATTTTTTGTAGATAATTCGTCTTTTTGGCATTAAAATTAAACAATTTTTTTGGAAATTCATATCATCTGTTCAAAATTCGTCTTCTTTGGTAAAACATTAATCTTCTTGGTCGAAAATTAATCTTTTGTTGAAAATTTAACGACTTTGTTAAAAATTCTTTTTTTGTTATTGTTAAAAATTATTCTTTTTTAATCTGAAAATTTAACTATTCCATGTTTAGTTAAAACTTTATCCTGTCATTCGGATAAGTTCAAAATTCTTTTTTTGTTGTTGATAGAACATTAATCTTCTTGGTCGAAAATTCATCTTTTTGGCTTGAAAATTGAACAATTTGATAAAAATTAAACTTTTTGGTTGAAAAATTATATTTTTGCGTTGAAAAATCATATTTTTGGGGTAAAAATTCAATTTTTTGTAGATAATTCGTCTTTTTGGATTTAAAATTAAACACATTTTTTTTAAATTCATATAATTTGTTCAACATTTGTCTTCTTTGATAGAACATTAATCTTCTTCGTCAAAAATGTATCTTTTTGGTTGAAGATTTAACACTTTTGTTGAAAATTCGTTTTTTTTTTGTTCAAAGTTACTTTTTTTTCATGAGATTTTTTATCTGAAAATTTAACTATTCCATTTATCGTGAAATTTTATCCCGTATATTGTATAAGTTAAAAATTCAACTATTTGGTAGAAAATGCATATAATTTGTTAAAAAGTCATCTTTTTTTTATAGACATTTAATCTTTTTGGTAGAAATTTAATTTGTTTGCTTGAAAATTTAACTATTTCGTTGAAAATTTATTTTATTTACTTAAAAACTTATTTCTCTAACTGAAAATTAAACTATTCTATTTTTAGTTGAAAATTCATCTGTTTTGTTGAAAATTTATTTCTTTGGTTGAAATTTTGTTTTTTTTATTTGAAATTTTTTTTTAAACTAATAATTAAACTAAATTATCTGTCGAATTTTTTTGTATATACATTTAATCTTTTTATCAGTTTAATTTGTTTGGTGGCAAATTTAACTATTTCGTTGAAAATTTATATGAAAAATACTATTTTTGGGTTAAAAATTCAATTTTTTGTAGATAATTCGTCTTTTTCGCTTTGGTAGAATATTAATCTTCTTGGTCGAAAATTCATCTTTTTGGTTAAAGGTTGAAAATTTAACTATTCCAGTTTTCGTGAAATTTTATCCTGTATTATGTATAAGTTAAAAAATCAACTATTTAGTAGAAAATTCATATATTTGGTTTAAAAGTCATCTTTTTGGTTAGAAAATTAATCTTGTTTATGAAAATTCAACTTTTTGGCTTAAAAATTCAAAAATTTGGTAGAAAATTAAACAATTTGGTAGCAAATTAAACTTTTTGTAGATAATTCGCCTTTAATCTTCTTGGTCAAAAATACATTTTTTTTTGAACATATGACATTTTTGTTGAAATATCATTTTTTTTTGTTAAAAATTTTTTTTCATGTGCAAATTTAACTATTCCATGTTTGGTTAAAACTTTATCCTGTCTATCGGATAATTTCGAAATTCTTTTTTTTTTATAGAACATTTCTTCTTGGTCGAAAATTCATCTTTTTGGCTTGAAAATTCAACAATTGGGTTGAAAATTAAACTTTTTGTAAATAATTCGTCTTTTTGGCTTTAAAATTAAATAATTTCGTTGAAAATTCATATAATTTGTTTATAATTCATCTTTAACAATTTTGTTGAAAATTCGTTTTTTTTTGTTCTGTTCAAAGTTACTTTTTTCATCAGAGTTTTTATCTGAAAATTTAACTATTCCATTTTTGGTTCAAACTTTATCCTGTATATTGTAGAATTTAAAAATTCAACTATTTGGTAGAAAATTAATTTATTTTGTTGAAAAGTTGTCTTTTTGATAGAAAATTAATCTTGTTTGTAGAAAATTCGTCTTTTTGGTTGAAAATCATCATCAGTTTTGATCTGAATATTTAACTATTCCGTTTTTGGTTGAAACGTTATCCTGTACATATATTGTAAAATTTGAATATTCTACTATTTAGTAGAAAATTCATGTATTTTGTTAAAAAGTCATCTTTTTAGGTAGAAAATTAATCTTGTTTATAGAAAATTAAACTATTTGGTTAAAAATAAAACTTTTTGGTCGAAAAACCATATTTTTGGTTCGAAAATTCAACTTTTTGTAGGTAATTCGCCTCTTTTGGTAGAATATTAATCTTTTTGGTCGAAAATTCATCTTTTTGTTTGGAAATTCGTTTTTTTTCGTTTAAAGTTTTTTATCAGAGTTTTTATCTGAAAATTTAACTATTCTATTTTTGGTCGAAATTTTATTCTGTATATGGTAGAAGTTAAAAATTCTAATATTTGCTAGAAAAATAATTTATTTTGTTGAAAAGTCAACTTTTTGGTAGAAAATTAATCTTGTTGGTAGAAAATTCATCTTTTTGGCTTGAAAATTCAACAATTTGGTAGAAAATTAAAATATTTGATTGAAAATCAAACTTTTTTGTTGAAAATCATATTTTTGGGTTGAAAAATCAACTTTTATGTAGATAATTCGTCTTTTTGCCTTTAAAATTAAATAATTTTGTTAAACATTCATTTGATTTGTTCCAAGTTCGTCTTTTTTAGTAGAATATTAATCTTCTTGTTCGGAAATTCATCTTTTTGGTGCCAAATTAAACAAATTTGTTGAAAATTAGTTTTTTTTATATTCAGAGTTGTTTTTTTTTGTTTTGATCCGAATATTTAACTATTCCATTTTTGGTTACAATTTTATCCTGCATGTTGTATAAGTTAAAAATTCCACTATTTGGTAGACAATTAATGTATTTTGTTAAGAAGTCGACTTTTTGGGTAGAAAATTACTTTTGTTGTTGTTGAAAGTTCAACTTTTTGGTTGAGAATTAAACTGTCTTGTTAAAAATTCACCTTTCTTGATTGAAAATGATCTTTTTTGTTAAAAATTTATCTTTTCCTATCTAAAAGTCTACTGTTTTCTAAAATATTTGACTTTTTAGCTTAAAAGCTTTACTCTATTGTTGAAAAATCATCTTTCATGGTACAAAGGACATCTATCTTGGTTGAAAATAAACTTTTTTGATAAAAATTCGACTGTCTTCTAAAAAATTTGTCTTTTTGTCTTGAAAATTCAAATATTTGATTGAATTTTAATCTTTTTTGTTTGAAAATTCGACCACTTGATTGAAAATGCATCTTGGTATGCTCAAAATTTAACTATTTGGTTAGAAATTCAACTATTTTGTTAAAAATCTAATCATTTTTGGACAATTTAACTATTTTGTTAAAGTCATAATTTTTGGTCGAAAATTCAACTATGTTGTTAAAAATTCATACTTTTGGATTGACAATTCATCTCTTATGGTAGAAAAGTAATCCTTATTGGTTTAAAATTTATCTTTTGTGGTTGAAAAGTAACTTTTTTATTAAAAATTCAACTGTCTTCGAAAAAATTCGTCTTTTTGGCATTACAATTTTACTATTTGGTTAAATCTTTAACTATTTTTTGAAAAACTCGTATCTTTTACTAGAAAGTTCATCTATTTGGTTATTAATGCAACTTTTTGGTTGAAAATTCGTCTTTTTGTGTCGAAAATTCATCTCTTTGGGTAGAAAATCTTTTTTTGTTGAAAATTCAACTATTTTGTTCAAAATGCAATATATTTCGGCTTGAAATCTTAGGAATTTAAAGTTTTTTGTATCAAATTCAATGCGCCAGGCCTTCAAAAAAAGTACGCAGGCGGCGCCAGGTCCCGCCAAGCCTCGACTGTACCACTGGTTAGTTATATAATTTAAATTTAAAAAAATTGTCTTATAAGAAGAAAAATTTCAGATTCCCACACTCGCCAGTTGGCACAGCGATGGGACAATTTTTGCAGTTGGAAACGAAAGAGGACAATTTCAACATTTCGACATTGCCCTCTCTTGTATAAAAAATCAAATGTTAAGCGAGGAAGCCACACCGACGAATATTCTGGACCTTTCCTCCTATTTCAGGTACAAAAAATAATATATTTTATTGTTATTTTAACTAGTTTCATTAAATTCAGGGTGGCCACTGAATAGGGAATTTTTTGAGACAGGGAAAAACCGGGAAATGGCAGTAAATTTATATTTTGACCGGGAATTTGACAAATTTTTAGAAGGAAAATCTACCAAGGTAGAAAAATCTGTCACTTGATATATTACAAATTTCATATAACGTGGTATAATGCAATTTAAAATAAGTTTGATTTCAACTCTTTTTTTTTGTTAAGTTTATTTGTTAACTTAGAAGAAGACCTAAGCAATTAAAAATTAAAAGCGTTTAAAATGGAAAATTTGGGATAAAAGAAATTTTGAGTTGATCAACTGTAAATATAAATCAATGATTTTTAAAATTAAATTGTAGTTCAAGTATTAAGAATTGTATAATAATTGATTTTACAAGATGTTTCTGAATCTGTTCAAAATTAAACAATTTACCAATTTTATCGTTAAAAATTGAATAGTTAAGGTAATTGAATTTTCAACCAAAGAGATGAATTTTCAACTAAAATGATGAATATTCTGTCAAAAAATGAATTTTTAACAAACTAACCAAAAACAAAAAAAGAATTTTTAACAAAATAGATTAACTTTTAACCAAGTAGTTGGATTTTCAACCAAAAACATAATAGTTGATATTACAATAAAAAAAATTAAATTTTAAATAAAAACAATTGAAGTTTTAACCATGCAGTTGAATTTTTAACAAAAAATAAATTTCTACTAAAACAGATAAATTTTCAAACCAAAAAGTAAAATTTTCATTCACATAGTTAAATTTTAAACTAAAAGAGATCAATTTTCAACCCAAAATGGAATAGTTAAATTTTCAGTTGAAAACATTTATTTCCACGCCATACACAAAACTAATTTTTAACAAAATAAATGAATTTCCAACCAAATAGTTTAATGTCTAACTAAAAATATCAATTTTCAACGAAAAATGTAGTAATTAAATTTTCAATTAAAAAATCTAATTTTGAACGAAATAGTTAAATTATTTTCAAACAAAGTGATGAATTTTCAAACAATAAAATTAATTTTTAACAAACTAGTTCAACTTTTAACCAAGTAGTTGAATTTTCAACCAAAATAGATGAATTCTCAACAAAAAATATATTTGATATTCCATCCAAAACAGATTTTAAATTTAAATGAAAAACAGTTGAATTCTACCAAAAAAGATGAATTTCCAGCAAAATAGTTGAATCCTCAACCAAAAAAGTTAAATTGTTAACCATGCAGTAGCATTTTTAACAAAAAAAGAAAGAAATTTTTACCAAAACAGATGAATTTTCAAACCAAAAAGACGAAGTTTTATCCAAACAGTTAAATATTCAACTAAGAAAGATTAATTTTCAACCGAAAATGAAATAGTTAAATTTTCAGTTGAAAAAATTAATGTCAACCCCAGAATAAACGAATTTTTAACAAAATGAATAAATTTCCAACCAAATAGTTTAATATTCAACTAAAAAAGACCAATTTTCAACAAAAAATGTAATTGATAAATTTTCAAATAAAGTGTTGAATCTTCAACAAAATAATTAATTTTTAATAAACGAGTTCAACTTTTAACCATGCAGTTGAATTTTCGACCAAAAAATATGAATTCTCAACAAAAAATATATTTGATATTCCATCCAAAACAGATTTTAATTTTAAATAAAAATCAGTTGAATTCTACCAAAAAAGACGAATTTCCAGCAAAATAAATGAATTTTCAACTAAATAGTTCATTTTTTAACTAAAAAAATCAATTTTTAACCAAAAATAGAATAGTTACATTTACAGTTAAAAAAAAATTAATTTCTATCCCAGAAAAAAACGAATTTTTAACAAAATAAATGAATTTCCAACCAAATAGTTTAATTTTTAATTTAAAAAAAACAAACAATTTTTAACAAAAAATGTAATATTAAAATTTTCAGTTAAAAAAAATTTATTTTGAACAAAATAGTTAAATTTTGAACCAAAGAGATGAATTGTCAACTGAAATTATGAATGTTCATTAAAAAAATGAATTTTTCACAAAGTAGTTTAACTCTCGTCCAAGTAGTTGATTCTCATCTAAAAAATATGAATTCTCAATGATAAATGTAATAGTTGATATTTCAACTAAAAGATATTTTGATTTTAAAGAAAAATCAGTTGAATTTTACCAAAAAGATGAATTTCCAGCAAAATAGTTGAATCCTCAAAAAAAAGGAAAAATAATTAACCATTTAAACAAACAAATAAAATTCGACCAAATCAGATGAATTTTCAAACCAAAAAGATGAATTTCCAATCAAATAGTTCAATTTTTAACTAAAAAAGATCAATTTTGAACCAAAAAGCATCAAACCCAAAACCTTAAAAAAATGGAATAGTTACATTTTCAGTTTAAAAAATTATTTTCAACCTAAAATAACAATTTTTCCACTAATTAGATGAATTTTGAACTTAAATGATGAAGGTTCAATCAGAAAACCAGCAAACAAAATTAATTTTCAACCAAACATTTGCATTTTTAACAAACAAAAAATAAAAAATTTCTACCAAAAGAGATTCTCGACAATTTTATGATATTACCGAATTAGAAAATTCATTAAATAAAATTGCCCGCCATAGAGAAATTCACGAATTGTAAAATTTACGAATCTAAACAATTGATAAATAGTTAAATAATAAAAAATCATTTAAAAAATCATAAATGAAATTTGTTATTTTATTATTTATTTATCATAAAAACAACTTTTTAATTATTTAGATTTGGGAATTTTCCTGTGTTGGAAATTTTATAGTGTCTGATATTTTATAATGTTTGAAATGTTATCCTTCAATCGTACTGCTAAATTTGACATTTGAAAGGTTACAATTTTAATTGTTTCATTTCAAGGAATTTATATTTGCAAGTGAAAGTGTTGAATTTTGATGTATAAAAAACAATTGAACTTTTAATTTTAAAAATATGCAGTTTAAAAAAAGTTAATCCTTCAATTGTTAATATTTCTAACTTAAAATTGTGTAAAATGATATAATTTTGATTATTTAAAAATTTATTGTTGAATTTATACAAGTTTAAAATGTTTAATTTTGCAGTTTAAAGGCTTTTAATTTAAAATTATTCACTTGAAATTTTCACTTCACTTTTTAATTGATTCAATTCAAAGTTATTAAATTTCACATGCTTCTAATTTAAAAATGTCCAACATTCACAGAATTTTTCAATTTTTCACATTCTAATTCTTTGTGAAATATTTGCGTTTAAATTAAAAAATTTTAAGCTTTAATGATAAAAGTTAAAGATCCAAGAGATCCATTTTGAGCCCTTTAATTTTTAGTTCAGTTTTGATTACTTCTAACGAAAAAATGTTCAGCTCTAAGAGGATTTTTTTTTCTTCTATTAAAAAAGACGTGTTAAATTTTTTCTAATATTTTTTTTTAATTAAAGTAGAAATCAACCAGCTCTTTTACGAATGGAATGGAGCAAAGTACCTGATTCAGGATCGACAATGGAATATTACAAAACAGGAGATGCTCTCTTTTTATTACTATTTGAACGGTAATAAAATAATGAATAAAAAATTGGTCTAAATTCCAATTTTCGGAATCATCATTAACCAATAATTTATTTTTAGAGGACCTTTGGGGGTTATAAGAATGATCGAAGGAAGCAATTTTCCCGGAGATGCCCTCGTCGATAGATATTTAGGACTGGGTCAAGTCGACCGAGCAGCTTCGCTCTTGCTTTTTATGAATTGGGACACTCATCCTCAAATTTGCATGCATTCACTCAATCAGATTGTCAACTACCTCTTCAAATTGCCTCTCACCTCGGAAAGAGAAGGTAAGACCTCTTTATAAATTTTTATTATTTTTATCCTATTCTTCTCTAAAAAAACTAGATCTGTTCGGGTCGGATTTCTGCGAAAATTCCAATTTAATATATGAGAAATAGCTTTTTTTATACAAATTATTAATAAAAGTTTATAGTTCATTTGTAAAATAGAATCAAAGTGTCAGTTATTCAGTTTGAAAAGAAAAAATTTAATATTTTAAGTACGGTCAGTTTTTCTTTCATATTTCTGAATTTCACATACATAACATTATTGTTTACTGAAAGAAGGCTTCAAAGTAAATGTTTTAAAAAGTTTTCTATTGTTTTTTATAGCGAAAAATAAAAAAAAACATTTTTTCAATTAAAAAACCAACTGTCGTGGAGAAAAATCGTCTTCTCTTTCTTGATTGAATTCAACTGTTTTTGATTAAAATCTTATCGGATGAAGTTTCTTCTCTTTGGTTGAAAATTTTGTCTTTTATTTGTTTTTGTTTTAATTTTGGTTAAAAACTGATTTTTTTTATTTGAAATATTACATGATTTGTTGAAAATTCGTCCTTTTTAGTTGAATTCAACGGCTTTTAATTAAGAATATTTTTCGGTTCAAATATCAACTATTACATTTCACGCTGTTTGTTGAAGATTTATCTCTTTGGTTTAAAATAAACTATTTTGATGAAAATCATTTTCTTTTTCGCTAAAAATTGATTAACTGAAAATTTATCTTGTCCGTTTTTGGTTAAAAATTCGCCTCTTTTAGTTTAAAAATGAACCTTTTGGATGAAAATTCATGTATTTCATTGAAAATACTTCTCTTTTGGTTGAAAATTAATCAAAAATCTTGCTGCTTAGCAATTAATTTTTTTAGTTTAAAAATCATTTTTCGGTTGAAAATTTAACCAATTTTTTTAAAATTTAATTTTTATTTTCTTGAAAATTGATCTTTTTAGTTGAAAATTCAACTATGTGTTTGAACATTGACGTTTTTTTAGAAAATTATTCTTCTTGTTTGCAAATTAATTTATTTTGGTTAAAAACGCATTTCTTTGGTTGAAAATTGAACTACTTTGTTAAAAATGTTTGTTTTTTTTTGTTAAAAACTATTTTTTTTTGTAGAAAATCAATCTTCTTCGTTGAAAATTGATCTTTTTGGTTGAAAATTCATTATTTTTGGGTGAAAATTTAAGTATCCCGTGCAAACCTCCTCTTTCTTGGTTCAAAGTTATTTTTTTAACTGTAAAGTGAACTATATCATTTTTAGTTACACTTTTTTTTATTTGCAAATTCATTTCTTTCGATTAAAAGTTAACTATTTTATTGAAAATTTATTTGTTGTTGTTGCTGAAAATTAATTTTTGAACTTAAAAATTAAGTATTTCATTTAAAATATTTTTTCGGTTAGAACATCAACTATTCAATTTTCCGTTGTAAATTCATTTTTTTGGTTCAAAGTAATAAGTTGATATTTCCATAAAAAAATATTTCAATTTTCAATAAAAAAATCGTTAAATTATACCAAACAATACGAATTTTCAACCAAGAAAGATGTTTCATTCAATAAAGAAAAAAATCTCATCCAAAATGTTGAGTTTTCAAGTCATTAAGACGAATTTTTGAAAAAAAAGTTGAATTTACAACACAAAAATATGAATTTTCTACCAAAATAATTAAATTTTCGACTAAAAATACGAATTTCGAAAAAAATAAGAGAAATTTTCAACTGAAAAAGATCAATTTTCTAGCAAAAATGGAATAGCTGCATTTTTAGTAAAAAAAATTCATTTTCACAAAAAAAAACGAATCTTCAACAAAAATTGTGGAATTTTCAACCAAAGAAATGAACTTTTAACTCAAATGAGGCATCTTCAACTAAAAAAATAAAATAAAATTTTACCCAAATACTTGAATTTTCAACCCAGAAGATGAATTTTCTACCAAAAAGAAACATTTTCACCAAAATAGATGAATTTTAAACTAAAAAAGATAAATTTTCAACAAAAAATAGAATAATTAAATTTTAAGTTAGAGAAATAATTTTTTAACCAAATAAAATAAATTATCAACTAAAGAGATGCATTTTCAACCAAAAAGATTAAATGTCTATAAAAAATATCGATGAAAAATGGAATAGTTAAACTTTTAATTACAAAAAATTAATTTTCAATACAAAAAATTAATTTTCAACCAAGGAAATGAAATTTCAACCAAAAAGAATCATTTTTAACAAAACACATGAATTTTGAACCAAATATGTGTTGACTAAAAAAGATGAGCTTTCAACAAAATAAGTGAATTTTCAATTGAAAAAGATCAATTTTCTAGCAAAAATGAAGTAGCTACATTCTTCGTTATAAAAAATTAATTTTAAACAAAAACAAAACGAATTTTCAACAAAATTTGTTAAATTTTTAACCAAAGAAATGAACTTTTAACTAAAATCATCTTCAATCAAAAAAGTAAATTTTTAACCAAATAGTTCAATTTTCAATCCAGAAGATAAATTTTCTACAAAAATAGATGAGTTTTCAACCAAAAACATGAAATGTTCATAAACAAAATTAATTTTCAATAAAAAAAAACGAATTTTAAAGAAAAAAAATGCAATTTCAACCAAAAATATTAATTTCCTACCAAAAAATAATAATGTTGGAAAAAATACATGAATTTTCAACCCAATATTTTAATTTTTAATAGAATTTGCAACCTCATAGATCAATTTTCAAGCAAAAAATTTAATTTTTTACCAAAAAAATACCAATTTTCATCAAAATAGATGAATTTTCAACTAAAAAATATAAATTTTCAACAAATAATAGAATAGTTTAATTTTCAGTTAGAGAAATAAGTTTTTAAGAAAATTAAAATAAATTTTCAACGAAATAGTTAATTTTCAACCGAACAAATGAGTTTTCTACCAAAAATTTTATATTTCAAAGAAGATTTACCATTTTTTTACAGTATCAGGCTATATTAACGTTTTTCACATGAAATTGTTACTTTTAAACAAAAATCTTTAGATTTCGAAGAAGATTTACAATTTTATGCTATGTTTTGTTAGTATGTTATTAGTATGTTTAATAAAAAATTATTCGATTTTAAAGAATATTTACAATTTGTCAACAAATTTTTGTTATGTTGGTGTGTTCCACCTGAAATTGGTATTTTTAAACAAAAGTAATTACTTTTCAATAAAATGATTTTCATTAAAAATAATACATTTCGGATTCTGTTAGTGTTTTTCGTCGGCAATAGACATTTTTATTAAAAAATCACTAGATTTCAAACAAAATTCATAATTTTCTAATAATTTTAAGTTACGTTAATTGGCATTTTACATGGAAAATTGGTATTTTCAAACAAAAATAATTATGATTATTGAACGAGATTTAGAATTTTTGAACAATTTTGATTTATTTTAGTGTTTTTCTTCGAAAATTGGTATTTATATTTTTTTTAAAGTAGATTTGAAAAAAGATTCACCAATTTTTTACAATTTTAGGCTATGTTGGAGTTTTCCACCAGAAATCCGTATTTTTAGTAAAAAATCATTAGATTTAAAAAAAAATTAAATTTTTTTATACAATTGTAGGTTAAGCTAACGATTTTCAATATAGATTCAAAAGATTTACAATTTTTGGACAATTTAAGGTTATGTAATTTTATTATTAATATTTAAAATATATTATAGTTACAGTCGTTACAATTTATAACAATTTTAGGTTATTTTGGTGTGTTTAACCTGAAATCGGTGTTTTTAAAGAAAAATTATTAGAATTAAATCCAATTATTTTTGTTTAAAATAATAAAATTTACAAGCTTGAATAATTTCCGATTATGTTAGTGTTTTTCGTCAGAAATTTACATTTTTATTAAAAAATCATTATATTTTAAAGAAGATTCATAGTTTTTTAACAATTTTAAGTTACATTGGCGTTTTTATTTGAAAATAAGTATTTTCAAATAAAAATCATTATAATTTGAACAAGATTTAGAATCTTTTAACAATGTTGGATTATATTAGTATTTTTCGTCGGAAAAAATTGAATTTGGAATAATTTATTAAAAATGGAAGAAAATTTTAATTATTAATGGTTGTAAATTAAAAATTCAATTCTCTTCAATTTTCAACAGTTCAATATTTAAGCTTTGAAATTAAAAACTGTTGAAAAATCATGAAAATTCCATTTTGAGCTGTTGAAAACTCAAGAAAAAAGCAAATTATGTATTAAAAACAAGTGTTAAAAATGTAATATTTACATAATTTTACATAAGAATTTACTAAATAAAAATTGCATTCCAAAACAAAAAAACTGAAAAAGTCGATTTTTTTCACAAATAATATAATAATAATAAAACATTTTTTTGATACGTTATGTTAAGCTAAGATATCAATTTCCATCAATTATCAAAAATGTTACCCTTGCATAGTTTTTTTCTATTATTTTAGATAATAGATACTATGAAATATAAAATTTTCGTTTTAATATTAATTTTATCTTTTAATTTAAAAATTTCGTGAGATAAAAAAATGCATATGCATATTTTCTAGTTTTATACAAAAATATAAAAAAACAATTAACTTCTTTTACAGATTTGATCCAAAAAACTTTGGGGTGTTTTCACGTGCCTCTTAGGCCCATCAGCCAAGCCGTAGAAGATCAATACGGAGATGACGTTAGGGACCTCACGAGAAGATTTTTCCACCACCTTCTAAGGTACTAAATCCCCCCCCCCCCCACTCAAAAAAATTTCATATCCTATATTGAAATTCAGGGTGGCCAGTGGCTACTCAAGATCCAGAAAATAATTCCCGGATTTCAAAAACAAGTTGTAACTAAAAGGATTCAAAAACAGGTTATAGAACAATGTTATATAACAGTTACTTAACTGTTATATAAAGATTATATTACAAATGTATTAACTGTTATATAACAATGATATTAAAAGTTATGTGACAATTATATAACAATTATATTAATAGTTATGTAACCATTATATAACAGTGGTATATAACAGTTACGTAACTGTTATATAAATAGTATATTACAATTGTATTAACTGCCATATAACAATTATATTAAAAGTTATGTAACAATTATATAACAATGATATTAGTAGGTATGTAACCACTATATGACAGTGTTATATAATAGTTACGTATCTGTTATATAACGATTATATTACAATTGTATTAACAGTTATATAACAATGATATTATTTGTCATGTAACCGCTATATAACAGTGGTATATAACAGTTACGTAACTGTTATATAAAGATTATATTACAATTGTATTAACAGTTATATAACAATCATATTAAAAGTCATGCAACAATGATATAACAATGATATTATTAGTTATGTAACCATTATATTTCAATGGTACATAACAGTTATGTAAAAATTATATAACAATCAGTTCATAAGTTTATAGAAAATAATCTCCAAACTAAGGAACCTAATGTGGAACAACTCTTAATTAAAATCATTCAAAATTGGAGATTAAATATTCAAAATTGAACGATTTGAAATTTAAACGTTGAAAATTGTAAAAAATAGAAATTCACCAGTTTGTTTTAAAATTTAACTATTCCATTTTAGGTTCAAAATTGACCTTTTTGAGTTGAAAATTTAATTATTTGGTTGAGAGTTCAAGTATTTTATTGAAAAATCGTCTTTTTGGGTAGAAAATTAATCTGGTTGGTTGAAAATTCAACTATTTTGTTAAATATTCATGTATTTCTTTGGAAAATCGTCTTTTGTGGTAGAAAAATTACCTTTTTGTTTGAAAATTCATCTTTTTGGTTGAAAATTTATATATTTCAGTTAAATGTTCATCATTTTAGTTCAAAATTCATGATTTTGGTTGAAAATAAAAGTACTTGGTTGAAAGTTAAACTCTTTTATCAAAAATTAATCTTTTTGTTTTAAAATTATACTGTTCCAGTTGAAAAATCATCATTTTAGTTGAAAATTCATCAGTTTGATTGAAAATTAATTTTTAAACTGAAAATTTAACTATTCCATTGTTGGTTGAATTTTGATCTATTTTAGTTAAAAATTCAACTATTTTGTTGAAAATTCATGCGTTTTGTTGAAAAATCGTATTTTATGGTAGAAAATTCATCTTCTTGTTTGTAAATTAATTTTGTTGTTTGAAAATTTAAGTATTCCAGTTCAATATTCATTATTTTAGTTGAAAATTCATCTTTTCTGTTGAAACTAAAAGTACATGGTTGATAGTTAAACACTTTTGTCATAAATTCATATTTTTGGTTTAAAATTCATCTATTCTAGATGAAGGTTCATCATTTTAGTTGAAAATTCATCTATTTCAGCTGGAGATTCATCACTTTAGTTGAAAATTGATCATTTTAGTTAAAAATTTATCAGTTTTGTTGAAAATTAATTATTTTTCATTGAAAATTTAACTACTCCATTTGTGGTTGAAAATTCATCTTTTTTTAGAAAATAAAAGTACATGGTTGATAGTTAAACACGTTTGACATAAATTCATATTTTTGGTTTAAAATTCATCTATTCCAGTTGAGGATTCATAATTTTAGTTGAAAATTCATCTATTCCAGCTGAAGATTCATCAGTTTAGTTGAAAATTCATCATTTTAGTTAAAAATTCATTAGTTTTGTTGAAGATTAATTTTTTTTTCACTGGAAATTTAACTACTCAATTTTTGTTTGCAAATTCATCTTTTTTCGTTGAAAATTTAATTATTTGGCTGAAAATTTGTCTTTTCTAATGGAAAATTCATGTATTTTGTTGAAAAATCGTCCTTTGTGCTAAAAAAATATATCTTCTTGTTTAAAAATTCATCTTTTTCATTGAAAGTTCAAGTATTCCAGTTAAATATTCATCACTTTAGTTTAATATTCAGCTATTTGGTTGAAAATTGATCTTTTTTAGTTGAAAATTCAACTATTCTGGTGAAAATTAATGTATTGTGTTGAAAAATCGTCTTTTGTGGTAGAAAATTTATTTGTTTGGTTGAAAATTTAAGTATTCTAGTTAAACATTCATTGTTTTAGTTGAAAATACATCTTTTTGATTGAAATTTTTTTTTGTGATGAATTAGTTTTTTTGACTGAAAATTTAATTATTTCATTGTTGGTGGAAAACTGAACTTTTTAGTTGAAAATTCAACTATTTGGTTGAGAATTCAAGTATTTTATTGAAAAATCACCTACTTGGTAGAAAATTAATCTTTTTGGTTGAAAATTCAACTATTTGGTTAAAAATTCATGTATTTTGTTGAAAAATTATCTTCTTGTTTGAAAATTTATCTTCTTACTTGAGAATTAGTCTTCTTGTTTCAAAATTCATCTTTTTAGTTGAAAATTCAACTATACGGTTGAAAAATCGTCTTTTGTGGTAGAAAATGGTGGTTTGGTTGGTTGAAAATTCAGCTAATCCGGTTGAAGATTAATTATTTTAGTTGAAAATTCATCACTTTGGTATACAGTTTTTTTTGTGAAAAATTAATTTTTTTAACTGAAAATTCAACTATTCCATTTTTCGTTGAAACATGATCTTTTTTAGTTAAAAATTCAACTATTTGGTTGAGAGTTCAAGCATTTTATTAAAAAATCGTCATTTTTGGCAGAAGATTAATTTTTTTGGTTGAAAATTCAACTATTTGGTTAAAAATTCATCTATCTTTATGAAAATTTGTTTCTTTTTTGGTGGGAAATTAATTTTTTCAACTGAAAATTTAATTATTCCATTTTTGGTTGGAAATTGATCTTTCTTAGTTGATAATTCAACTATTTGGTTGAGAGTTCAAGCATTTTATTAAAAAATCGTCGTTTTTGGCAGAAAATTAATCTTTTTGGTAGAAAATTCAACTATTTGCTTGAAAATGAATATATCTTCTTGAGAATTTGTTTCTTTTTTGGTGGGAAATTAATTTTGTTAACTGAAAATTCAACTATTCCATTTTTCGTTGAAACATGATCAGTTGAACATGAGAGTTCAAGCATTTTATTAAAAAATCGTCATTTTTGGCAGAAGATTAATTTTTATGGTTGAAAATTCAACTATTTGGTTCAAAATTCATCTATCTTTATGAAAATTTGTTTCTTTTTTGGTGGGAAATTAATTTTTTCAACTGAAAATTTAATTATTACATTTTTGGTTGGAAATTGATCTTTCTTAGTTGATAATTTAACTATTTGGTTGAGAGTTCAAGCATTTTATTAAAAAATCGTCGTTTTTGGAAGAAAATTAATCTTTTTGTTAGAAAATTTAACTATTTGCTTAAAAATGCATATATCTTCTTGAGAATTTGTTTCTTTTTTGGTGGGAAATTAATTTTTTTAACTGAAAATTTAACTATTTCATTTCAGATTGAAAATTGATCTTTTTAGTTGATAATTCAACTATTTGATTGAGAGTTCAAGCATTTTATTAAAAAATCGTCTTTTTGGCACAAAATTAATCTTTTTGGTAGAAAATTCAACTATTTGGTTAAAAATCTATCTTCATGAAAATTTGTTTCTTTTTTTATGGGAAATTAATTTTTTTAACTGAAAATTTAACTATTCCATTTCAGATTGAAAATTGATCTTTTTAGTTGAAAATTCAACTATTTGGTTGAAGATTGATATTTTTTAGTTAAAAATTCAATTTTGTGGTTGACAATTCAAGTATTTAATTGAAAAATCGTATTTTTTGGTAGAAAATTAATCTGTTTGAATGAAAATTCAACTAGTTGGTTAAAAATTCATCTATATTACTAAAAATGCAATATTTTTACTTGAAAAGTTAGAAATTTGATACGATTTGAATTGAATTTATTAAAGTATCAACATTAATTTTAGATAAATATGCACTGAATTGTAAGTATAGGAAGATAAAATAAAAATTGGTTTGAAACATTATTCAAATTCATGGACTTTAGGCTCAAATTCAAGAAATGATATTTAATCATTTAGTTAATCGATGGTGCTAATATATTTAAGAATATCTTATAATATAATTTGTCAAAGCTTTCTAAATTAAACATATTAAATGACTCCCTAGAAAATAAAAAAAAAACATTATTTATAATAAACTGGAATAAATCTGGAAAAAACTTGAAATAGAAAACATTAAAAATAGTATATTTTCGAATTAGAAACATTATGAATTAAAAACTAGAAATTTAGAGACTCAGAAATTAAAATTCTGAAAATTTAGCCTTGAAAATTCCAAAATTTCCTGAAAATTACGAAAATATCTTTAATTCCCTGCAGGAATCGTCTTTTTGAAAAAGCCTTCCGCCTAGCGATAGACCTCAACGATCACGACCTTTTCATGGATATTCATTTTTACGCCCTGAGGATGAAGGATTCAGAATTAGCGAATGCAGCCAGAGAAAAAGCGGAAGAGATCTTAAGCCGATCGAATAGCTGCAACAGTTCCCGTAATTATTTCTCATTTATAATAAATTAATTCACCAAGATTTAAGGTATTTTAAGAAAAATTTTCAATTGCAGATTCAACCTGTTCTCGGACTTCGTGCTCCCTCTGTTCAGATTCAAGCGGAAAAGAGGACGAATCCTACACGGAAGAATCTGAAACCGAAGATGCTCCCAAGAAAGAAAAACTGAATTTTACACTTCCCAAAAATTCCCCAAAATCCTCCAGTCAAGCACCTCCTCTTCCGGTTCTCCCTTCCCCTCTTTGCAACAGCAGCAACTTCGTCAGTACTTCTTTCAACGAAGTTCCAAGCCTCGAAAAATCGGATGGAAGCCTCATGTCCACGGCTTTCAATCTTCCAACCTATTCCCCAGGATCGTTCAATAATCTCATCCACTTAAATTCCAACGTTTCACAAAAACCCTTGAGCAAACCCCACTTCTCTCAGTCACTCACGAACGTCGAGGGACTGCTTCCCGGATTCGGAAATCTCAATCTTCATCCCAAGGGATTTAATTATTCGATAGAAGCTTCTTTTGGGAATCCCTCTTTTGGAAAAAGCTCCTTTGTGGATGAAACCTTTGAAAGTCCGGTTGGAAAAGTTCCATTTAGTAAGGAAAAAGCTCAGGAATCTTCGACTTCCTTTTCTGATAAAAGCTTCATCTCGACTTCTTTCAATGATGCGAGTTACGAGTCGGTTCCTCCTTTGTCGGAGAATCCAGAAGTTCTTTCCGGTAATTTGCCCTTTGCTGGGAAAAAAAATCCGATTGGGTTGTTTCCAAATCCCGGAAGTTCTCTCTTTTACAATTCCGGAAGCAATCTGATGTCGACCTCGTTCAACGATCCGGAAGAGGAGGAAGAGAGTCCTGAAAATAGTCCGAAAATAAATCCCTCGCAGGTTTTTCAAACGATCGAACAGAAAAAGAGACTTTCTCCTTTCGACATTCCACCCCCGCCGGAGATGTCGAGCACTTTGGCGAATTACATTCAAAGTTTGCCGAAAAAAAATTTCCCACTTTCTAGAAGCACTCCTGGTTTGACGGAAATGGAAGACTCGGTCTTGAGACTTCCAAATTCAAGGCCAGTCGCTAAATCGACGCAAATTGTTCAAAAGCAGAGCTCAGTCTCGAATATTTTGCAGAGCCAGCACAGGAGCAAATTCCAATCGACGAGAAATTATAGACTGAATTACGATCTTAATTATGTTCCGTTTAGCGGAAGTTGCGACAATCTTAGTTCACCGAAAAATATTTACCCGGGAAAAAGTTACGCGGGGGTTAAGGAGAGACAGTTTCGAATTGGCCAAGGGGTTGCGAATAAAGAGGGGAAAAAGTCTTCCAATGTTCCACCATTGCCGGTTATTAATCCGGTTAATTATAAAAATTCGACGGAAGTTGCTTCTACGTCGAGCGAAAAGCCGAAGGTCAAGTTTTCGGACACGGTCACGCACATTTTGGTACCTGGGAGTGTAAGTAACGAAAATTTCTATCATTTTAATTTTTGTAGAAGTGCAGACCTCGGACTCTCCACACTGCTTACACTAATTGACACTTTTTTTGAGCGATGACACTATTTTTTTATTATTTAAATAAAATCTTAAATTTTTTCTATGAATTTCGTAGAAAATAGTTAAATCCTCAACGAAAAAAGATTAATTTTTAACCAAAAAGTTTCATTTTTAACGAAAAAATATCAGGTTTCTACCAAAAGAGATGAATTTTCGAAAAGAAGACGAATTTTCACTGAAAAAAAATTTTCAGTCAATGCAGAACAAAATTTTCACCAAAAATTTTTAATTTTTAAGCCAAAAATATGAGTAATCACCATGACAGTTTGATTTTTGATTACGTACTTAAAGCTTCAATTAAAAAGATACCTTTTTAACCAAGAAGATTAGTTTTCTACCAAAATAGATGAATTCTCAGTTAAATACATTAATTTTTAACCAAATAGTTCAATTTTAAACCAAAAACATTAGTTTTCTACCAAAAAATATGAATTCTTAACTAAATACGTACATTTTTAACTAAATAGTTGTATTTTCTACCAAGCAGATTAATTTTCAACCAAGAGGATTATTTTTTTACCAAGAAGATTAATTTTATACCAAAAAAAGATAGATTTTCAACAAATTAAATAAATTTTCCACTAAACAGTTCCAACAATGGATGTGATGTTAGTCCAAGTTTAATTAAGAAGAATTAATATTCAATAAAAAAAAAAATGAATTTTCTGCAAAACTGTTTAATTTTGTACTAAATTGTTGAATTTTATGCCAAATTTTCGAATTTTTTAGCCAAAAGACGATTTTTCTATAAAACAGTTTAATTTTCAACCCGAGAATACAAATTAGCAAGAAAAGAGTGAATTTACAACCAATCAGTTGAATTCTAAACAAAATACTTAAATTGTCAACCAAAAAGGTACCTTTTCAACCAAGAAGATTAATTTTCTACCAAAAAGATGAATTTATAATTAAATTCATAAATTTTGAACTAAATAGTTGAATTTCCAATCAAGAAGAATAATGTTCTACCATAAAAGACGAATTATCAACAAAATATATACATTTTTAACCAAATAGTTAAATTTTTTACCAAGAAAATTAATTTTCTACCCTAAAAGATAATTTGTCAACAAATTACATAAAATTTCAATAACAAAAACGAATTATCTACAAAACAGCTTAAATTTGTGCCAAATGGCTGAATTTTATGCCAAATTGTTGAATTTTCAAGCCAAAAAGATGAATTTTCTATAAAACAGTTTAATTTTTAACCCGAGAATACGAATTAGCAAAAAAAATTTAATTTACAACCAAAAGGACTTTTCAACCAAGCAGATTAATTTTCAACCAAAAAACGAGGAATCCTCAACAAAATACAT
The DNA here is from genome assembly GCA_932195095.1 of Andricus curvator. NCBI lineage: Eukaryota > Metazoa > Arthropoda > Insecta > Hymenoptera > Cynipidae > Andricus > Andricus curvator. Next base: position 177,383 of record CAKNYM010051847.1, on the reverse strand, counting down.
ACATTTTTAACTAAATAATGTAATTTTCAACCAGAAAAGATGCATTCTCAAATAAAATGTAATACTTGATATTTTAGCCAAGAAAACAATTTTATTATATCATAAATTTATATTATATTTTAATATTATATTATATTTTAATTTATATTATTATATCATATCAAAAACAGTTGAATTGAACCAAAAAGGACGAATTTCCTATAAAATAATTGAATCCTCAGCCAAAAGAGATTAATTTTTAACCAAAAAGTTGAATTTTTGACGAAAAAATATGAACTTTCTACCAAAGAGATGAAGTTTAAAATCAAAAAGACGAATTTTCAACCAAAAAAAATTTTCATTTAGTAATGAAAAAAAAATTTCATCCAAAATGTTAAATTGTTAAGCCAGAAACATGAGCAATCAACAAAATAGTTTAATTTTTGATTACGTACTGAAGTTTTCAACCAAAAAAATAACTTTATAACCAAGAAGATTAATTTTCTACCTAAAAAAATAAATTCTCAACTAAATACATTAATTTTTAACCAAATAGTTGAATTTTCAACCAAGAAGATTAAAAATCAAGAATCAAAAAAGGCAAATTTCTAACAAATTACATACATTTTCCGCTACACAGTTTAAACAATGGATGTGATGTTAGTCCAGATTTTATTAAGAGGAATTAATTTTCAACAACAAAAACGAATTTTCCTTAAAAAAAAGTCTTTTTAAATCTTTGAAATCTCTTGAAATCTTTGAAACCTTTTGAAATTATTTCAAATATTTGAAATCTTTGTGACATTTCCGAAATCTTTTAAAATATTTGTGAAATCTTCTAAAATCTTCGTGAAATCTTTGAAATCTTTTGAAATCCTTGAAATTTATATCTTTTGCAATCTTCAAAAATCTTTAGAATCCTTTGAAATCGTTTCAAACCTTTGGAATCTTTTGAAATCTTGCTGAAATCTTCTGAAAACGTTTGTCATCTTTTAAAATCTTTCTCACCTTTTGAAATCATCTCAAATCTTTGGGATCTTTGAAATCTTTTTAAATCTTTGTGCCATCTTCCAAAGTCTTTTGAAATCTTTGTAATCTTTTGAAATCTTTTGAAGTCATCTCAAATCTTTGAAATCTTTGTGAGATCTTTGAAATATTTTTAAATCTTTGTGCGATCTGCGAAATTTTTTTAATCTTTTGAAATATTTGTGAAATCTTTTAAAATCTTTGTGAAATCTTTTGAAGGCTTAAAAAATTTTTTAAATCTTTTGAAATCTTCAAAAGAATCTTGAAACCTTTTGAAATCTTTTAAAATCTTTGAGAAATATTCTAAAATCTTTATGAAATCTTTGAAATTCTTGAAATTTTTATGAAATCTTCAAAAATCTTTGAAATCTTTTGAAATCCTTGAAATTTCTATATCTTTTGCAATCTTCAAAAATCTTTAGAAACCTTTTCAAATCATTTCAAACCTTTGGAATCTTTTGAAATCTTTGAAATCTTGCTGAAATCTTCTGCAAACGTTTGTAATCTTTTAAAATTTTCAAAAATTTGTCTCACTTTTTGAAATCATCTCAAATCTTTGGAATTTTTGAAATCTTTGTGAAATCTTTTTAAATCTTTGTGACATCTTTTAAAATCTTTGAAATCTTCAAAAATCTTTTGAAACCTATTGAAATCATCTGAAATCTTTGCAATTTTTGAAATCTTTGTGAAATCTTTTTAAATCTTTGTAACATCTTTTAAAGTCTTTTGAAATATTTAAAATCTTTTGAAATCTTCAAAAACCTTCTGAAACTTTTTGAAATCATCTCAAATCTTTGAAATTTTTGCGAGATCTTTGAAATATTTTATATTTTTATTTTTGTGATCTTAGAAATTTTTGAAATATTTTTAACTCTTTGTGTGATCTTCGAAATTTTAAAAATCTTCTAAAATATTTGTGAAATCTTTGTGAAATCTTTTGAAGTCTTAACAAATCTTTCAAATGTTTTGAAATCTTCAAAAGAATTTTGAAACCTTTTGAAATCTTTTAAAATCTTTGAGAAATATTCTAAAATCTTTATGAAATCTTTGAAATCTTTTGAAATTCTTGAAATCTTTATGAAATCTTTTGCAATCTTCAAAAATCTTTCAAATCTTTTGAAATCCTTGAAATTTCTATATCTTTTGCAATCTTCAAAAATCATTAGAAACCTTTTGAAATCGTTTAAAATCTTTGGAATTTTTTGAAATCTTTGAAATCTTGTTGAAATCTTCTGAAAACGTTTGTAATCTTTCAAAATTTTCAAAAATCTTTCTCACCTTTTGAAATCATCTCAAATCTTTGGAATTTTTGAAATCTTTGTGAGATCTTTGAAATCTTTTAAAATGTTTGTGACATATTCCAATGTCTTTTAAAGTTTTTGAAATCTTTGTAATCTTTTGAAATCTTCAAAAATCTTTTGAAAGTGTTAGAAATCATCTCAAATCTTTGAAATCTTTGTGACATCTTTGAAATATTTTAAAATGTTTGTGAAATCTTCTAAAATCTTTGTGTGATCTTCGAAATTTTTGAAATCTTTGTGAAATCTTTTAAAGGCTTAACATTTTTTTTTAAATCTTTGAAATCATTTCAAATTTTCAACAAAAATTTGAAACCTTTTGAAATCGTTTGAAATCTTTGTTGAAATCTTGTAAAATCTTTGTGAAATCTTCTCAAATCTTTTGAAAACTTTGAAATCTTTTTGAGATGTTTAAAATTTTTGTAAAATCTTTTGAAATCTTTAAAATGCTTTAAAAATCTTTCTGACATTTTTTGAAATCTTCTAAAATATTTGTTTGAAACCTTTTAAAAACTGACGTACATGCCTTTGCGAAATTTTTTAATTTTTTGTGAAATCATCTGAAATCTTTTTAAATCTCTTTAAATATTTGAAATTTTTCTTAAACCTTTGTCAAGTCGTTTGAAATTTTTTGAAATATTTTGATGTCTAGAAATCTGGTGTACATTCCTGAAACTGAATTAAAATTTACATTTTTCATCTAATAATTTGTATAATTTTTTAAGTTTAATATCACAAAAAATGTATACTTTAACATTCTTTACCACATTTTAAATATGAGAATATTAAAAGATTACATAAAATACTAAAAGAATAAAAGATTTAAAGTACGCTTCGGATATCAATAAAATAAATGTTTTGTAAACAAAGAATAATCAAAAATAAAATTCAAGGTTTTCATGAAAAATTCAAGGAGATTTTTCTTTATATCTTCATAAATCTTTACAAACCTTTTGAAATCTTTGGAATCGTTTGTAATCATTGAAATCTGAACTGCACGCCTTTGTGGAATCTTTTAAATCCTTGTGTTATCTTTAAAACCCTTAAAATCTTTTAAAATCTTCTGAAATCTTTTTAAATATTTTGAATTATTTGAAATCTTTGTCAAGTCTTTTGAATCGTTTTGAAATCTTTGAACTATTTTAAAATCTATGAATTCTTTGTGAAATGTTCAAAAATCTTTTGAAACCTTTTGAAAGCGTTTCAAAACTTTGGAATCTTTGTGTGATCTTTGAAATCTTTTGAAATTTTTTGAAATATTTGTGAAATCTTTTGAAATCTTTGTGAAATCTTTTGAAGTCTCAAAAAATCTTTGAAATCTTTTGAAATCTTAAAAAAAAACCTTGAAACCTTTTGAAATCTTTGAAATCTTTGAGAAATATTCTAAAATCTTTATGAAATCTTTGAAATTCTTGAAATCTTTATGAAATCTTTTGCAATCTTCAAAAATATTTGAAATCTTTTGAAATCTTTGAAATGTCTATATCTTTTTCAATCTTCAAAAATCTTTAGAAACCTTTTGAAATCATTTCAAACCTTTGGAATCTTTTGAAATCTTGTTGAAATCTTCTGAAAACGTTTGTAATCTTTCAAAATTTTCAAAAAATTTTCTCACTTTTTGAAATCATCTGAAATATTTGGAATTTTTGAAATCTTGTTGAGATCTTTGAAATCTTTTTAAATCTTTGCGACACCTTTTAAAATCTTTTGAAATGTTTAAGAATCTTTTGAAACCTATTGAAATCATCTGAAATCTTTGGAATTTTTTAAATCTTTGAAATATTTCTGAAATCTTTTTAAATCTTTGTGACATCTTTTAAAATATTTAAAATATTTTGAAATCTTCAAAAACATTTTGAAACTTTTTGAAATCATCTCAAATTTATGAAATTTTTGTGAAATCTTTGAAATATTTTATATTATTATTTATTATATTTTTATTTTTGTGATCTTCGAAATTTTTGAAATCGTTTGAAATCTTCAAAAGAATTTTGAAACCTTTTAAACATTTTTTAAATCTTTGTGAAACATTCTAAAATCTTTATGAAGTCTTTGAAATCTTTTAAAATCCTTGAAATCTTTTGCAATCTTCAAAAATCTTTAGAAACCTTTTTAAATCGTTTAAAACCTTTGGAATTTTTTGAAATCTTTGAAATCTTGCTGAAATCTTCTGAGAATTGTTTGTAATCTTTTAAAATCTTCAAAAATCTTTCTCACCTTTTGAAATCATCTCAAATCTTTGGAATTTTTGAAATCTTTGTGAGATCTTTGAAATCTTTGTGAAATCTTTTAAAATCTTTGTGACATCTTCCAAAGTTTTGAAATTTTTGAAATCTTCAAAAATCTTATGTAAATTTTTGAAATCATCTCGAATCTTTGAAATCTTTGTGAGATC
>CAKNYM010051847.1:160428-172675 GCA_932195095.1 Andricus curvator | reverse complement strand
CTAAAATCTTTGTGTGATCTTCGAAATTATTGAAATCTTTGTGAAATGTTTTGAAGTCTTAACTTTCTTTTTTAATCTTTGAAATCATTTCAAATTTAAAAAAAAAATTGAAATCGTTTTAATCTTTGTTGAAATCTTGTGAAATCTTCTCAAATCTTTTGAAAACTTTGAAATCTTTGTGAGATGTTTAAAATTTTTGTAAAATCTTCTAAAATCTTTTGAAATCTTTTAAAAATCTTTCTGAAATTTTTTGAAATCTTCTAAAATATTTGTTTGAAACCCTTTAATATCTGATGTACATGCCTTTGCGGAAACTTTTAATTTTTTGTGAAATCTTCTGAAATCTTTTTAAATCTCTTGAAATATTTGAAAGTTTTCTTAAACCTTTGTGAAGTCGTTTGAAATTGTTTGAAATATTTTGAAGTCTAGAAATCTGGTGTACATTCCTGAAACTGAATTAACATTGACATTTTTCATATAATAATTTGTTTAATTTTTTAAGTTTAATATCACAAAAAATGTATACTTTAACATTCTTTACCACATTTTAAATATGAAAATACTAAAAGATTACATAAAATACTAAAAGATTTAAAGTACGCTTCGGATATAAAATTAATGTTTTGTAAACAAAGAATAATCAAAAATAAAATTCAAGGTTCTCATGAAAAATTCAAGGAGATTTTTTATTGATATCTTCCAAAATCTTTACAACCCTTTTGAAATTGTTTCAAATCTTTGGAATCTTTGAAATCGTTTGTAATATTTGCAATATGATCTGCACGCCTTTTTGGAATCTTTTAAATCTTTGTGTAATCTTTAAAACCCTAAAAATATTTTTAACTCATCTGAAATATTTTTAAATACTTTTTTTTAATATTTTAAAATATTTTTTTTCAAAATAAATAAATTTATGTAAATATTGAAGGGTTTTAAAATCTTTGAACTATTTTAAAATCTATGAATTCTTTGTGAAATGTTCAAAAATCTTTGGAAACCTTTTGAAATCATTTAAAAACTTGGGAATCTTTGTGTGATCTTTGAAATCTTTTGAAATTTTTAAAAAAAATTTTGTGAAATCTTCTAAAATATTTTAAAACCTTTGAAACCTTTTGAAATTTCCTCAAATCTTTTGAATCTTTGAAACCTTTGTGAGATCTTTGAATTATTTTGTAACCATTGAAACATTTGTGAAATCTTTGAAATGTTTTTAAACACTTTTTGAAATCTTTTGAAATCTTCTAAAATATATTTTTTTAAACCTTTTAAAATCTGATGTACACACCTTTGTGCAATTTTTTTAATCCTTGTGAAATCTTCTAAAATCTGTTGAAATCTTTTTAAAATCTTTCTGAAATATTTTGAATGAAATAAGTGTTTTGTAAGCAAAGAATAATGAAAAATCGAATTCAGCGTTCTTATGAAAATTTCAAGGAGATTTACAGGATTTCAAGGTTAAAAAATTCAAGGATAATTTCAAATTTTCTAGGTTGTTTTTTTCACCCTTACTTATAAAACTGTTATATATTCCTAAAATAACTACATTATAATGATAATTACATAAATGATACATATCTATTACACATTAGTTACATATCCATTAAATAACATTTGTATAACCCTTAGAAAAATTAGCCTTAATTCTTCAATTAATTCCACGCTTTGATTCATTTAATCATTTTTTTGAAATGATAAAAATTTTCAGGGGCAAGTTTATAGACCAATACAAAAAAGATCGACATTGCTTCATCCGATGGATCCAAAAAGAGAATTGGCCGAGAGTCTGCCTCTTTGTTTAGGAAATGATGATTATCTCAAGGATTTCCAACCACTTTCGAGTAAGACAATAATTTATTAATGATAAAATTATATTTTTTACATAAATAATGATTTTCAAACTTATTATTTAATTTCATTTACTAAAATTGAATTTTTCTTTCAGAAGAAGAGAGCGAGAAAATGAAAGAGCCTCCGAAAACGGAAGAGACAGCAAAAATAAAAGTCGTCCACTTCGGTCTTTTGTAAGATAATAAACATATTTTTAAGACGGTGCTCCAGTTAATAAGAAATCAAAACTTGGTTAGTCCATTTAATAGTATTTTATATTTTTATACTCTGGTTTGTACAAATTTATATTATCATATATATAAAGAACATTTTTATCGATACCTGGATTTTTAATTTGTTTATAAAACCCTTTGATATGTAAATATTACAATACCCAGAAAATCAGGATTGGCGCGACTGAAAAATCCCGAAAAATAAAATTACCGACACTGTGAAATTCCCGAATAATAAAATTCCTGAATTTTATCATTCGGGAATTTTATTTTTCGGGATTTTGCACAAAAAATTAAAATATTTCGCAAAGGCATGTACATCCGATTTTAAAAGGATTAAAAAAAATATTTTAGAAGATTTCAAAAAATTTCAGAAAGATTTTAAAAAGTTTCAAAAGATTGTAGAAAATTTCAAAAAAATTTCAAACATCTCACAAAGATTTCAAAAGATTTTACAAGATTTCAACAAAGATTTCAAACGATTTCAAAATTTTCCAAATTTTTGTTTGAAAATTTGAAATGATTTCAAAGATTTAAACAAAATTTTAAGACTTCAAAAGATTTCACAAAGATTCAAAAAATGTCGAAGATCATACAAAGATTTTAGAAGACTTCACAAAGATTTAAAAACATTTCAAAGATCTCACAAAAATTTCAAAGATTTGAGATGATTTCAAAAAGTTTCAAAAGATTTTTGAAGATTTCAAAAATTTCAAAAGACTTTGGAAGATGTCACAAAGATTTTAAAAGATTTCAAAGATCTCACAAAGATTTAAAAAATTCCAAAGATTTGAGATGATTTCAAAAGGCGAGACAGATTTTTGAAGACTTTAAAAGATTACAAACGTTCTCAGAAGATTTCAGCAAGATTTCAAAGATTTCAGAAGATTCCAAAGGTTTGAAACGATTTCAAAGGTTTTTAAAGATTTTTGAATATTGCAGAAGATTTCAAAAGATTTCAAAGACTTCATAAAGATTTTAGAATGTTTCACAAAGATTTTAAAAAATTTCAAAAGGTTCCACAATTCTTTTGAAGATTTCGAAAGATTTCAAAATGTTCGAAGATCACGAAAATAAAAATATAATAAATAATAATATATAATATTTCAAATATCTCACAAAGATTTGAGATGATTTCAATAGGTTTCAAAAGATTTTTGAAGATTTCAAAAATTTAAAAGATTTAAAAAGATGTCACAAAGATTTAAAAAGATACACAAAGATTTCAAAGTTCTCAAAAAAATTAAAAAAATTTCAAAGATTTGAGATGATTTCAAAAAGTGAGAAAATTTTTTAGAATTTTAAAATATTACAAACGTTTTCAGAAGATTTCAGCAAGATTCCAAATATTTCAAAAGATTCCAAAGGTTTGAAACGATTTCAAAAGGTTTCTAAAGATTTTTGAAGATTTCAAGGATTTCAAAAGATTTCATAAAAATTGTAGAATATTTCTCAAAGATTTTAAAAGATTTTTTGAGACTTCAAAAGATTTCAAAAGATTTCACAAATATTTCAAAAGATTTTAAAAATGTCGAAGATCACACAAAGATTTAAAAATATTTCACAGCTTTCAAAAAGTTTCAAAAGGTTTCTGAAGATTTCAAAAGATTTTCAAGATTTTAAAAGATGTCTCAAAGATTTCACAAAGATTTCAAAGATCTCACAAAGATTTAAAAAATTCCAAAGATTTGAGATGATTTCAAGAAGTGAGAAAAATTATTGAAAATTTTAAAAGATTACAAACGTTTTCAGAATAATTCAGGAAGATTTCAAACATTTCAAAAGATTCCAAAGGTTTGAAACAATTTCAAAAGGTTTCTACAGATTTTTGAAGATTGCAAAAGATTTCATAGAGATTTTAGAATATTTCTCAAAGATTTTAAAAGATTTCAAAAGGCTTCAAAATTATTTTGAAGATTTCAAAAGATTTAAAAGATTTTTGAAGACTTCAAAAGATTTCACAAAGATTTTAAAATATTTCAAAGATCTCACAAAGATTTCAAAGATTTGAGATGATTTCAAAAGAATTATAGCATTCCCGAATAATAAAATTCCCAAATTGGAAAATTCTCGAATAATAAAATAATTGTATTATTCGAGAATTTCTCGGCGAAATAATTTTATGTGCCCTTATTCGATCCGGCAGCTCAATTCCCGACAGAAAATTGCCGAATTATAAAATATCCGAACTAGAAAGTTCCCGAAGATAAACAATTAAAATTTCATTTATAAATATTTTTTTATTTCAATATAATTTTAATTCTAATAATTTAATTGATTTTATGAAAAAAAATTTAATTTTCAAATTCAGGAATATTCTAGTTCGGATATTTTATAATTAGGAAATTTTCTGTCTGGAATATTGTTATTTGGTAATTTTCTAATTCGGTAATATTATAAACTGTTTGAGAAATTTATTATTTGGGAATTTCATTATTTGGGAATTTTCCTATTCGGGAATTTCAAAATGTCGGGAATTTTATTTTTCGGGATTTTTCATTCGTCCCATACATAAAAATTTTTTGTTTATAAATATTATTTATTTATTAAAAATACAATAACCGAATACATTTATAAAAAAATACTTTTCATGTTTAAAGTTTCTAAATATTTTTTTTGAATTTAAAATAACAATTATTGAAAAAAATATATATTTTTGGATGAAATTTTTTTTAGTTATTGTTATTTTTGATTCAAGCAATAGTTTCAGAAACTTTAAAACTTAAAAAAAATTGTTATATAAATATTTGATTATTGCATTTTTAATAAATAAATCTTTTTTTTTATTTTCAAATTCGGTCATATTATAAACTATCGGAAATTTTATTATTCGGGTATTTTCCAATTCGGTAATATTATAAACAGTTCGGGAATGTTATTGGAACGGTTGAAAATCTCTAAAAATAAAATTCCGACACTAAAATTCCCGAAAGTTTATAATATTACCGAATTTGAAAATTCCCGACAGAAAATTGGCGAATTATCAAATATCCGAAGTAGAAAATTCCCTAATTTGAACAATTAGAATTTTTTCATTTATAAAATTAATTAAATTATTAAAATTAAAATTATATTAAAAATACATTTTTTTTATTCATAAAAAAATGTTAATTGTTTATATTCGGGAATTTTCCATCCGTCGGATATTTTATAATTCGGTAATTTTCAAATTCGGTAATATTATAAACTGTTCGGGAATGTTATTATCCGGGAATTTTCCAATTCCGTAATTTTATTAGTCGGAAATTTTTCGATTCCGGAATTTTATTTTTAGGGATTTTCCAGTCGTTCGACAGCACCTAGAAGACCTGTAAATGTATTCGATTAAAAAAAAAAAAATTGAAAAATTTTGGAAAAAGGCTTCAATTTTTAAATTTCACAATATCGAAAACTTGGAATTTGAATAAAAAATGTAATTTTGAAAGATTCAATTCAAAATTAATAAATTTCACATACTTCTAGTTTAAAATTGTCGAACATATAAACTATCAAACTAAATTGTCTAGTTTAACCATTTTAATCCGAAATTATTCGATTTTTATTATTCTGGAATAATAATTAAAATATTGAAAGGCTTCCGTTTCTAAGTCTACAATATTGAAAAATTTATATTTAAATAAATGTTTATATAAAAAAAAATTTCCAAGAAAAATTATGAAAATCTACAACACCAAAATACAAATCTTCATTTTTTAGTTTTTTTTTGGGGAATAGCTATAATTTTCTAGGAAAAAATAGGAAAATGTACTATCTAATTAATGTTTGTAAATGAAAATTTAACTATCAAATTTTTGTTTGAAATTTTTCTTCAGTTTTTGTGCAATTTTAAATATTTTTGTTCAAGTATTAAATTTTTAATTGAGAATTTATCTTTTTTTGGTTAAATTTTTTGCTTGTAATTCATGTTTTCTCTACAGAATATTTAATTATTCCATTTTTGGTGGAAAATTAATTTTTTTTATTGAAATATTAACTATTCCATTTTTTGTTGAAAATTTATCGTTTTCAATTGAAAGATCAAGTATTTAATTTTTCATTGAGAATTCATACTTTTTGGTTGAAAATTGTTTTTTTTTTGTTTTGTAAATTAAGTTATTTTACTGAATACTACTTTATTAAAAATTTATTTCATTGGTTGAAGATTGAAATATTTTGTTGAAAATTCGTTTTTCATTTTTTGGTTGAAAATTAATTTTTCTAACTAAAATATTAATTATTCCATTTTTTGTTGAAAATCAATTTTTCTAACTGAAATATTAACTATTCCATTTTTGGTGAAAACATTATAGTTTTTAATTGAAAGTTCAAATATTTTATTATTATTGAGAAATCATTTTTTTTCGGTTGAAAATTCGTTTTTTTTGCAAATGAAGTTTTTTACGGAATATTGAATTATTCCTTTTTTGGTTGAAAATTGATCATTTTCAGATAAAAATTCAACTTATTGGTTCAAAGTTGGCGTATTTTGTTGAAAATTCGTCGTTTTTGGTAGAAAATTAATCTTCTTGATTTAAAATTAAGCTGCTCAGTTGAAAGCTAAACTACTTTCATAAAAATTCATTTTATTGGTAAAAAATTTAACTATTTTGTCGAAAATTCATATTTTTTGTTGACAATTACTTTTCTTAACTTAAAAGTTTAATTTTCCATTTTTGACTACAAAACCATTCACTTTTAGTTAAAAAATCAACGATTACATTTTACGTTGCGAATTCATCTTTTTTTTATTGATAATTCGTTTTTTTGTTAATTAAGGTTTTTTTACTGACTTTAATTATTCCATTTTTTGTTGAAAATTGATAGTTTTTAGTTGAAAATTCAACTATTTGGTTCAAAATTCATTTATTTTGTTGAAAATTCGTCTGTTTTTAGTGGAAAATTAATCTTCTTCATTGCTAATTCAACTACTTAGTTGAAAGTTGAACTAATTTGATAACAATTCATTTTATTGGTTAAAAGTTTAACTATTTTGTCAAAAATTCGTCTTTTTTTGGTTAAAAATTGCTTTTCTTAAATGAAAAATTTACTTTTCTATTTCCATTCATTTTATTGGTTGAAGATTGAAATATTTTTTTGAAAATTCGTTTTTTATTTTTTGGTTCAAAATTAATTGTTCTACCTGAATTATTAATTATTCCACAAATTTATCGTTTTTAATTGAAATTGAAGTATTAAATTTTTCATTCAGGATTCCTTTTTTTTGGTTGAAAATTCGTTTTTTTTATAAATTAAGTTTTTTTACAAAACTGATGACGATCAATTTTTAACCCAAAAAGGTTAGAAATTGATCGTTTTTAGTTGAAAATTAAACTATTTGGTTCAAAATTAATGTATTTTGTTGAAAATTCGTCTTTTTTTGTATAAAATTATTCTTCTTGATCGAAAATTGAACTGCTTAGTTGAAAATTGAACTATATTGTTAAAAATTAATTTTATTAGTTGAAGATTCATCTCTTTTGTTAAAAATGAAACTATTTTGTTAAAAATGGTTTGGTTTTAGTTGAAACTTCAATTATTTAGTTGAAAATTAACTTTTTAGTTGAAAATTTATATTTTTGGTCTGAAAAATCAACTGTTTTGTAGAAAAATCGTCTTTTTGGTTTAAAAATTCAACTATTTTGATGAAAATTTTTCTTTTTGTGTCGAAAAATCACTTATTCGGCTAGAAAATTTAAATATTTGATTGAAAATGAAGTTTTTTGTTGAAAATTTAACTGTTTGGTAGAGAATTCGCCTTTTTGGCTTGAAAATTCAAGTAATTTGTTGAAATTTTGACTTTTTGGGTTGAAAATTCTATAATTTTGGTAAAAAATGCAACCATTTGGTTAAAAATAAACTTTTCGGTTTAAAATTCAACTGTTTTGTACAGAATTCGCCTCTTTGGTTCAAAAATTCAACAATGTGGTTGCAATTTTTTTCCCCTCGAATGAAAGATCTTTCTTGGTTAAAAATTAAACTATTTTTTTGAAAATTTGTATGTTTTTCTTGAAGTAAACTGTTTTTTATTTAAAATTAAACTCTTTTTTGGTTGAAATATCAAATATTACATTTTTTGTGAATTAATCTTTTTTGTTTGTATTTAACTGTTTTTTATTTAAAATGAAAATCTGTTTGTTTACAATTTTATTGATTAAAAAAATCTACTAATTGGTTAAAAATTTATTTTTTTTAGTTTAAGATTCATCAATTTAGTTGCAAATTCATCTCGTTGATTGAAAAAAAAACTATTATTGTGGAAAATTGTTTTTTTTTATGGTTGAAAATTATTGTTTTAAATTAAAAATTTAACTATTTCACTTTTGATTGAAAATTTATCTTTTTTCTTTGAAAATCCTACTATTTGGTTAAAAATGTATCCTTTCTAGTTCAGAATTCAACTATTTGGTTGAAAATACATCTGCAGGTTGAAAATTCAATTATTTTGTTAAAAATTTAATTATTTTGTTGAAAAGTCAACTATTTTTATGAAAATTCAATATATTTCGACTTAAAATCTTAACCGTTTCATATTAAAAAAAATTATTTCCCATATTATTCCCCTATTTTCTTCAAAAATCACCTATTTTTCCCCTGTTTTGAGAGAGCTTTGTATAGAACGTAATTTATTTACTGTTTTTAATCTTTTTTGTAGACTGTATTTTTTGCAGGAAAAATGCCGATTTTGTTATTAACAATGAAATTTAAAAAAAAGTATATATTCTTGAATATGAGAAAGATTTTAAACACAAGAATTGTGTATTTAACAAATTAGATTTTTTCGGACTTTTTTAGGTCGCCATAAATGTATTTCTAATGACCTAAGTATATCCAATTTTTAAAAATAAATTCTTTAATAGCAAAAATAATTTAACATTATTTAAAAATATAAAATTTCATGTTTCCCCTATTTTCATTTTTTATTTTCCCCCTTTTTCGTGAAAAATACCCTTTTTCCCCCTTTTTTTGAGCTCATTTGGCGATGTGATCCCTTTAATCATATTACACATTACTAAAATAATCATTAAGACTTTTTCAGGTTTGTAGCAAATTTTGATACCGGATTTCAGTTGCAACCCTGAAAAAATTATTATTTTAACAATAATTTTGTTTAATTCCATTTTAAATACTTTGCAAAGGTGTTCAATGAAAATGAGAAAATCAAATCCAATTTTGATACTATAAATTTTGTAACTATATTTTGTACAGGCTTAAAAATACGAAATTTGAAACAATTTAATCGTCCCTTGATACGTCCTCGAGTTCAGATTTCAAGCTAAGCATTTCCGTGTCGGGAACGTAACGTTTCAGCTCCTTTTCGGGATCGTGATGATCAACATTTAAAATCATTCCCATTGGCAAAGAAGCTTCCAAAATTCTCACCAAAATTGGCAAGTTCGTATTCGAAGCGTTCGAAATTTTAACATTTCTTTCGTATAAATTAAGGTGATATTCCGTCTCGAGAGCCTCACTTTTTGGCTTAAAACGCTTTACTTTTATTTCCTTGGGTGGCATCGCCCAACTAGAAAAAATAAACATTTCAATTTATATTTTAAAGTACATTTTTAATCAATTAAATAATAACAATAAACATTGTAAATATTAAATAATAATTTAAAATAGAAACAAAACTAATAACTTTTTCTAAAATAAAAGAAAATAATAATAAATAATTAAACACGCGGATTGGCTGAATCGTTTTGATTGTAGCATAAGGCTTTTATTTTTTAAGGTTTTTTTTAGTTCTAAAGTTTCCATAAAGCTTATCCATAAAAAATATAGGTAACTGAACTTTTAGGGTGAGATAAAAATAATGTTATATTAATTAATTATATTTTTTGATATTAAATAAAATTTGTTGTAAATTCATCCTTTTTTTGTTAAAAATTGGTCTGTTTGGGTTGAAACTTCAACTATTTGGTTGAAAATTAACTTTTTTGTTGAGAATTCATATTTTAGGGTTAAAAAGTCAACTTTTTTGTAGAAAATTCAATCATTGTTATCCTTTATGAGTTGAAAAATCTTACTTGATTAAAACTTCAACACTTTTATTAAAAATTAATTTCTTTGGATAGAAAATTAATCTTGTTCGGTAAAAAAGCAACTGTTTGATTGAAAATTTAACTTTTGCAGTTAAAAATTCTACCGTGGTGTTAAAAATTCATGTGCTTCGTTACAAATTCGCCTTTTTGTCAAAAAATTAATCTTCTCGGTTGAAAATTCATTTTTGTTGTTGTTTATTATTCATTATTTTAGTTCAAAATTCATCTCTCTTGTACTTTTTTTGTTGAAAATTTCACTTTTTAGTTTAAAATGCATGTATTTTGTTACCAATGCGTTTTTTTGTTAGAAAATTAATCTTCTTGGTTGAAAATTCATTTTTTTGTTTGTTTAAAATTCATTATTTTAGTTAAAAAATCATCTCTTTAGTTGAAAATTGAACGATTTAGTTAAATATTATTTTTTTTCTTTGGTTGAATGTTAATTTTTTAAACTAAAAATTAAACGACTTAATTTTTTGTTAAAATTTTCCCTTTTGGTTGAAAATTCTACTATTTTGTTGAAAGCTCATGCGTTTCGTTACAAATTCGTCTTTTTGGTAAAAAATGATTCTTCTTGGTTAAAAATACATTTTTTTTTTGTTTAATACTCATCATTTTATTTAGAAATTGATCTCTTTTCCTTGTAAATTAAACTATTTGGTTAAATATTCGTTTTCTTCTTTGGTCGAAAATTAATTTTTTATCTAAAAATTAAACTGTTTCGGTTTTGATTGAAAATTCTTTTTTTTTGTTTAATTTTCATCATTTTAGTTAAAAATTTATTTCTTTGGATAGAAATTGATTTATTTTTTTTTTTGTGAAAAATGCAACTGTTTGGTTTAAAATTTAACTTTTTTATTTAAAAATTCAAACATTGTGTAGAAAATTCATATTTTTCGTTACATATTCGTCTTTTTGGTAGAAAATTCATTTTTTTGTTTAAACTATTATATAAATAATAAACTTTATAATTAAACTATCTGGTTGAATATTCGTTTTTTTTTTCGGTTAAAAATTACTTTTTTTAAAGTGAAAATTCAACTATTTTTGTTTTGGTTGAAAATTTAACATTTTTAGTTGAAGATTCAACCAATTTTTTTTAGAATTCCTGTGTTTCGTTACAAATTCGTCTGTCTGGTAGAAAATTAATATTCTTGGTAGAAAATTAATTTTTTTTTTTAATACTCATCATATTAATTGGAAATTAATCTCTTTCCCTCAAAATTGAACTATTTGGTTGAATATTCTTTCTTCTTTGGTGAAAATTAATTTGTTTCAACTTAAAATAAAACTATTTCTGTTTTGGTTGATACTTAATTTTTTTATTTGAAAATTCAACTATTTTGTTGAAAATTCGTATTTTTGGTAGAAAATTAATATTTTTAGTATAAAATTCATTTTTTTTGGTTTAATATTCATCATTTTAGTTGAAAATTCATTTGGTAGAAAAATAATTTTTTCTTTGGTTGAAAATTAACTTTTTAAACCAAAAATTTAACTATTTCATTTCTTGTTGAAAATGTTCCTTTTTTAGTTTAAAATTCATGTGTTTCGTTACAAAATTCGTCTTTTTAATGGAAAATTGATCTTCGTGGTTGAAAAATAATTTTTTTGGCTTAATATTCATAATTTTTATTAAGAATTTATCTTCTTGCTTGAAAATTGAAAGATTTGATTCCATATTCTTTTTTTTTCTTCAAATGAAATTTAATTTTTTAAACTGAAAATTAAACTATTTCCGTTTTGGTTGAAAATATGATTTTCTTAGTTGTAAATTCAACTATTTTGTTGAAAATTCATGTGTTTCGTAGCAAACTCATCTTTTTGATAGAAAATTAATCTTCTTAATTGAAAATTCATTTTTCTGGTTTAATATTCCTCACTTTTGTTGAGATTTTTTTTTTTTTTTTTAAAGTAACATTTTTTTCTATGATTAAAAATGTATTTTCTTAAATTGAAAATTGAATTATTTCAGTTTTGGTTGAAAATTTAACATTTTCAGTTAAAAATTCATCTCTTTTGTTGAAAATTCATGTGTTTCGTAGCAAACTCATCTTTTTGATAGAAAATTAATCTTCTTCGTTGAAAATTCATTTTTCTGGTTTAATAATCCACACTTTTCTTAAGAATTTATTTTTTTGCTTGAAAATTAAAATATTTGGTTGAATA
>CAKNYM010051847.1:147546-160418 GCA_932195095.1 Andricus curvator | reverse complement strand
TCACTTTTGTTAAGAATTTATTTTTTTGCTTGAAAATTAAAATATTTAGTTTAATATTCCTTTTTTTTCTTTGGTTGAAAATTAATTTTTTTAAACTAAAAATTAAAATTTTATTTATTGTTCAAAATTTCACTTTCTTAATTGAGAATTCAATTATTTGGTTGAAAATTTAACTATTTTGTTGAATATTCAAGTTTTTCGTTACAAATTTTTTTTTCGTAGAAAATTAATATTCTTGGTTGAAAATTAATTTTTGTTATATGCATCATATTACTTGGAAATTAATCTTTATCCTTGGAAACTGAACTATTTGGTTGAATATTCGTTTTTTTCTTTGGTTGAAAATTAATTTCATTTAAACTAAAAATTCAAATATTTCATTTTTTGTTGAAAATTTCACTTTTTTAGATGAAAATTCGACTATTTTGTTACAAATTCAAATATTTTGTTGAAAATTCATGTATTTCGTAGCAAACTCATATTTTTGATAGAAAATTAATTTTTCTGGTTTAATATTCCACACTTTTGTTAAGAATTTATTTTTTTGCTTGAAAATTAAAATATTTGGTTGAATATTCCTTTTTATCTTTGGTTGAAAAATAATTTTTTTAAACTAAAAATTAAAATATTTCATTTATCGTTGAAAATTTTGTTGACTTTTCATGTTTTTCGTTATAAATTTGTTTTTTGGTAGAAAATTAATACTCTTGGTTGAAAATTAATTTTTCTGGTTTAATATTCCTCACTTTTTTTAAGAATTTATTTTTTTTGCTTGAAAATTAAAATATTTGATTGAATATTCCTTTTTTTTCTTTGGTTGAAAATTAATTTTTTTAATTAAAAATTAAAATATTTCATTTATTGTTGAATATTCATGTTTTTCGTTACAAATTTTTTGTTGGTAGAAGATTAATATTCTTGGTTGAAAATTATTTTTTTTTATATTTATCATATTACTTGAAAATTAATCTTTATCCTTGGAAAATGAACTATTTGGTTGAATATTGGCTTTTTTTTCTTTGGTTGAAAATTAATTTTATTTAAACTAAAAATTGAATTATTTCAGTTTTGGTTGAAAATTTAATATTTTCAGTTAAAAAATCAACTATTTTGTTGAAAATTCATGTGTTTCGTTACAAATGCATCTTTTTGGTTTAAAATTCATTTTGCTTGTTTAATATTCCTCACTTTTGTTGAGAATTTATTTTTTTGCTTGAAAATTAAAATAGTTGGTTGAATATTTCTTTTCTTTCTTTGTTTAAAAATTAATTTTATTTAAACTAAAAATTAAAATATTTCATTTTTTGTTGAAAATTTCACTTTTTTAGTTGAAAATTCAATTATTTTGTTGAAAATGCATGGGTTTTTCGTTACAATTTTTTCTTTTTGGTAGAAAATTAATAGTCTTGATTGAAAATTATTTTTTTGTTTTATTTGATATTCATCATATTAATTGGAGATTAGTCTTTTTCCTTGGAAACTGAACTATTTGGTAGAATATTCGTTTCTTGTCTTTGGTTGAAAATTAATTTTTTAAACTGAAAATTAAAACTATTTCGGTCTTGGTAGAAATTTAACTATTTTAGATGAAAATTTATCTTTTTCGTTATAAATTCATATTTTTGATAGAAAATTAACCTTGATATTTAATTTTTTGGACCCCCTTAAGTACCAGCCTAAAAAATAGATTTGAAACAAAGTTTCTAATAACCTGTGTTCAACATCCATGTCCATTTCGTTTACCAAAACGTGGATAAATCCTTGAAATTTTTCCACAATAGGAAAGTCATAACCCTTAATTTGAATATTCAGAGTTGGATAAAGTGGAATTTTGGGTCTCAAAGCCTGAAAACGAAAATTGAAATCGAAAAATAAACACTTTCATCTTCCTTGATTTTTTTCAAATTTAAATTATTATTTACCTCTAAATAATCTGGTACCCACAAACTATAACATCTCGAGACAATTTTATTGAACTGAGAACATCGAGTTGGTCGAATTATCTGAAAAATAGGGATTTAAAAACAAAAATAAAAGTAGTATTTTTCTTGGAATATTTTGAGGTTAAGTTAAAAATGTTAAAAAATACTTTTATCAATGATAGATTCCACTTACATTTTTTAGGACAGAAAATGCCATTTTTCGTGTTTATATTTAGCAATAGAATATGTTTTTATAACTTTTTTTTGTATAATTAATCATTAATAAAACTTTTTCGGAGTGTTACTCCGCTCCGAACTTAACCTATAAATTTGTGTTGACTTCTTTGCCAACCACGAGAGTCAAAAAGAAGAGTATTGAAGAAAAAATTAAATTATATATTTTCTATTCGGGTTTTTGATTAGTAGTAAATTATTTATTATTGCAGCATCAAATTTTGGAATCTTTATTTTCAATATTAATTTCATTTCCAAAATGATTTTAGTTTTAAAAATACTTTCGTAGTAGTTTCCTGTTTTTGAATCATCCATGTGTTCCAAAATAAGATGAAATTGGACCACAAATTTATTGATTTATATCATTTCTAATTTCTATAATAAATAATAAATACACAACTTTTTTTCGAAAATGATTTAATTAATTTTGTAATATTTAGTATAATTATTTCATAACTAATATTCTTCCATTTTAAAATTTCTGGAGAACCATTTTTTTTTTATAAAAAGAAAGAAAAACTATATTAGAACTTGAAATTAATTAAATTATGATTTTCCTTCTAAAATATTTAGCCTGCTTATTATTAGATCAAAATTCCCGACAGAATATTGCCGAATGATAATATTCTTGAATTTAAACAATAAAATTTTTTTTTCTAATTAATATTATTTATCTATAAAAAAACAATAATGCAATTTTTTGATCAAGGGATATTTTATTTAATGCTCTTTGTATTGTTTTAAAATTATAGTTATTTTAAATTAAAAAAAAAAAATTGAACATCAAAAAAAATTCTTGGATCATAATATGGGACGACCGAAAAACTCCCAAAAAATAAACTTTCCGACACTAAACTTTCAGAATTGGAAAATTCCCTAATAATGAAGTTCCCGAACAGTTTATAGGGAAGACTGAAAAATCCTGAAAAATAAAATTCCTATCACTGGTAAATTCCCGAATAATAAAATTCCCAAATTGGAAAATTCCCGAATTATAAAATGCCCAATTCGAGAATTTTATTATTCGGGAATTTTCCAATTCGGAAATTTTACAGTGTCTGGAATTCTGTTATTTTGGGACGACTGAAAAATCCCGAAAAATAAAATTCCCGACACTGCTAAATTCCCGAATTTGAAAATTTCCGAATAATAAAATTCCCGAGGTTAAACAATTAAACATTTTTTATAAATATTATTTGTTTATTGAAAATACAATAATCAAATTTTTCTTTTAAAAAAATGTTCAATTGTTTAAATTCGGTAATTTTATAATTCAAGAATTTTATTATTCGGGAATTTTACAGCGTCGGGAATTTTAGTTTTGGGTATTTTTCAGACGTCCTCAAAATAATGAAATTCCCGAATAATAAATTTCTCAAACAGTTTATAATATTACCGAATTAGAAAATTACCAAATAAGAAGATTCCAGACAGAAAATTACCAAATTATAAAATATCCGAACTAGAAAGTTCCTGAGTTTGAAAATTAAATTTTTTGTGTTATAAAATTAATTAAATTATTAAAATTAAAATTATATTGAAATAAAAAAATATTTATAAAAGAAATTTTAATTGTTTATATTCGGGAATTTTCTAGTTCGGATATTTTATAATTCGGCAATTTTCTGTCGAGAATTTTTTTATTCGAGAATTTTCCAATTTGGGAATTTTATTATTCGGGAATGTTATAATTCGAAAATTTTATTATTCGGGAATTTTCTAGTTCGGATGTTTTATAATTCGCCAATTTTCAGTCGGGAATTTTATTATTCGGAAATTTTCAAATTCGGGAATATTATAAAATATCGGGAATTTTACAGCGTCGGGAAGTTTAGTTTTCGGTATTTTTCAGACGTCATCAAAATATTTCATTATTATATTTTTAAATAATGAATAATATCGATTGAAAACAAATTTCTTCATTTGTTTAAATTTTGAGAATTTTCTAGTATCGGCAATTGTACATTGTTGCATATTTTATAATTTGACAATTTACAGTCTGAAAATTTATTATTTCAGAATTTTTAAATTTTGTAATATTATAAACTGTTTGATAATTTTATTATTCTGGAATTTTCAAATTCGATAATATTATAAACTGTTTCGGAATTTCAAAATTCGGGATTTTTATTATTCGGGAATTTTGTATTTCAAAAATTAAAATATTTATTTAAAAAACATTTTAAGAAAGTTTTAAATTCTGGAATTTTTTATTTCGGTAATATTTTAAACTCCCGGGAATTTTATTATGTGCCATTCGGAAAATTTCAAATTCGCTAACAGAAAAATCCCGAATAATAAAATTACCGAACAGTTAATGTCTATAATATTATCGAATTTGAAATTTTTTGAATTATGATATATCCGACACTGTCAAATTCCCGACACTAGAAAATTCCCTAATTATGAAATTCACAAATTTGAACAATTAAAAAAAATGGTTTTTTAATCAATATTATTTATTAATTACAAATACAATTATGAAATATTATGATGAAAGAATTTTTTTTTAAGTTTAATGTATTTTTAAAAATTATTGTTCAAAATTAAAATAACAATAATTTTTGAAAAATTTCTCAATGTCGGTTTTTTTAAATGCGCAACGTAGTTTTTTTCAGATTTTTGCTCTCGGAATTAAAACCTTGTTGCTTTATTGTTCTTTGCATTGAGAAATGTATTTTTAATGAATAAATATGATTTATCAAAAAACAATTTTTTAAATTGTTTAAATTCGATAATTTTCTAGTGTCGGGAATTTTGCAGTATCGGATATTTTATATTTCGGCCATTTTTTTCTGTCGGAAATTGTATTATTCGGGAATTTTTAAATTCGGGATTTTTATATTTCGAATATTTTCTTTTTCGGAAATTTTGCAGTGTCGGGATATTTATTTTCAGGGTTTTTTTCAGTCGTTTCAAATCTGATAATATCCAAGAATAAATAGCCATTGTTTTTACTTGTTATACAAATAAATTTTTAAATAAAAAATAAGAATTTTGCAAATGTGAATATATATATCGTTTCTACATGTCGAAAATATTTTAAAATAATGAAAATACAAAAATAATTTAAAGTTTTCACAAAAATTTCAAAAGATTTCAAGAGATTTGAAGGATTTAAAAAGATTGCATTGTATTAAGTCAAATTTCGAGATTTCGAAGATTTAAAATTATGTCAAGGGATTTCTGGAGATTTCAAGAGAAATCAAAGTTATTTAGACAATTTCTATTTTTATTCAAAAAAAAAAAAGAAAAAGAAAGAAAGAAATTAAAAAAAAATATTTTTTAAATTAATAAAAGTTTCTATTTAAAAAAATTAAAATGATTGAATATCAAGTAATACAAATAAGAAATTATATATTTTTTTTTGGAAAAATTAGCAGTTTTTAACAAAAGAACCAATGTCGTCCAATTCGCTCGATAAGAGATTGGCGTTATCGATAAGGTCGATATGGTGACCACAACCATCTCCAAATTGTTCCAATTTGCAATGAATATCTGCGACGGCTTCCATTTTTTGAATAGCCTGATCTTCAGTTTGGGGTGAACATTCTTGGGCCATGTAAATTCGTCTTAAATTTAAACCCATCATTTCCAATTGGACTTCGGCTAATTCTCGCAAAAGTTCAACTGATACGGCAATGTAACATTCCGGACGAATTTCTTTCAAAAGGGCACTAAGAGTCTCTAGGGCATCCGCCCTTAATTTTTGAACCGCGTATTGACTGTTACATAAATGTTACATAAATAACACATAACTGTTACATAACTGTTACATAAATGTTACATAACTGTTACATAAATGTTACATAACTATTACATATCTGTTACATAACTTGTTCATAAATGTTACATATTAGTTACATAGCGATTATATCACCCTCCTAAATCCACTTTAAAATTAAAATTATCTATTCGTTAGAGATCAGTGAAAAAAGTGTTACACAGATGTTACATTCTAGTTGCATTACTCTTAAGTAACATTTATGTAACCATTATCTAACTGCCACATAAATTATCTATTAATAATTTAATTTTGTTTATAAGAATTAAAAGTTTTGCTTCATTTTAAATTTGCTTTGTAACATAAATGTTACATCCATGAAAATACGTATATAATCAAATTTTAATTTACAATTTAAAAAAATACCTCTCTATATCTTCCTCATAAAATGCAAGATATCTATAAAGTTCACTTAAATCCAAAACAGCATTTACATACTCCATAGGATGATCCTGGAGAGTGTAAAAAACTTTTGCTTTTTTCAACCAAGAGTGGGTGTAATTAAATAATTCTCTGGCTTGAATTGTATTTTCCACCAAATCAGCTGATACTTGTTTCTCATATTCTTTCAAATCAATTGATTGGAAAAAAAGCGGAGTTCCTAAAAGACAAAATTAATATTTAGTAGTATACCTAGGATAGTACAGGAGCACGGTTCTGTTCCGAGCTAATCGATATTAAACCAGCGACTGGTCATTTACCGACAATTGATAATAGTTCGTGTCCATTCTAATATACCACCAGTCGGTAAGGTAGAGATTCCTTCTTAACCGATACTTATCGGATGCTAAGTAGGAACCTACATTACCGACTAAAGGTAATCAAGGTTCTGGCTTTATCTGCTGATTATAACTTAAATGTTTTCCTTATTGACAGTCGGTAATGTAGGTGTCTATCCTATCATCAGTCGGTAAATGACCAGTCGCTGGTTTACTCTTTACCTGTGACTTCTTTAACAGTTTTGGAATCCCCAAAATTTTGAGAATCAGACATATTATTTTTGTTTGGAAAATTATTAATTTCATCAAGGTTCTGTGAAATATTTGGTGTCCGTATTTCATTCGTTGTGTTATGAATTGGACAAATCCAAAGTTTTTCTAAAGCTTGAATTGGTTTCCCGCAAAATTTAGAAATTGCATTTGTTTTTGAAAGATTGAATAAAGAGAGACCATATTTTACCCAGCATTTTGCGATATCAGCCAATTTAACGTGCACGTCCTCTAATCTTCGAAATAAATCAAATTATTCTATTTGTTTGACCGAAAAGTGGTTAATTACAATTAAAAAAAAAATATTAAGAATTTGAGTTTGGTGCTCTCTTTCGAACAGGAAATTCAAACTTAAAATTAATTTTCCTTTCTTTAATAATTAAATTGAATTAAATTACTTTAAAGTCAAGTTATCAGAAGGTTCCAAAGCCCTTAGTTCCCTTTCATAATTATGTAAAATGTAAATAGCTGCAGCCAAATGGTGTCTCGCCTCTCTAAAAATTCAATTAACTTTTTGAATAAATAAAATTATTTAAAATCTAGTTTTTTATATAAAAGAATTCTAATGTTAAAAAATTACATGAATCGATTTTCGCCAACAAAATATAAAGCTAATCTGGCAGATCTGAGTGCCCATAAACAAAAGTCTTCATCCTTCATATCCAAATTTCTCTGCAGAACTTTATGGTGGTAATCAGCAAATCCATCATGGAGTTCTTGTTTGTTATAAACAAAAGCTAACATTTTCAAATTATTTGTGACTAGTCTCTCTAATTTTATACTATTTTCGGCTGGGGTAGAAATAACGTCCTTTTTGGGCGAAAAAAGATCCTCGCTTGTGTAAAAAGGAATTGATTCATTTTCCTTTTTCAAATATTCGTAAGTTTTCTCAGAAAGCTCCAACACATCTCTGGCCTTTATTCGAAATTAAAATCATCAGTGTTACATCTATGTTACATCTATGTTACATCTATGTTACATCTATGTTACATCCATGTTACATCTGCGTTATATTACCAGTATATAACACTTATGACGTCTTTCTTACATTGATTGGTCATTTACCGACAGACGATAATGGTTCATTACATTACCGACTAACGGTAGGGTAGGAAACTACATTACCGACAGACAGCAAGGTAGATATTTACATAGTCATCGGCTGATAAAGCAGGCATCTACATAATAATATAATAGTAAATAAAAAAATTTCCACCTTTTTGTAGTCGTCTTTCTTTACCAACAAATAAGCATAATGATTGATAATCTTCAATGCCAAATAAATGATTTCCGACTTTGTTATCGAATCTCGTAACAATTCTAAAGCAGATTCCAAAATTTTCATTGCTACTCCATCTTCTCTCAAATTAACCAAAATTTTTGAACGTTCGTAGAATAAAGTATTTTTCATGGCTAACAACCTTAAAAAAAGGGAATCATTTGCAGAACCGCTTTTCTCTGATTTTGACTTTTTAAAATTTTCTAGCCTCTCAATCATCTGGTCGATTGTAATTTTTGCTTTTTCATGGTTATTTGCTTTTTGGAAAGATTTTAATTCTTGAAAATCATCGTGAAGAATTTCGAAATTAGATTTCAAAAAACACATCTTTTCATCCATTCTCTTCAGTTTTGAGAAAAATTGTATTTTTTGATCAAGTTGACACAAAGCAAGATTTTTTTGAAATTATAAAATGCAACTTCAAATCAGTGGCGAATTTTTGTTTCGGATTTTCTACAACCGAATTTTTTACTTCCTT
Organism: Andricus curvator; assembly: GCA_932195095.1. Classification (NCBI taxonomy): domain Eukaryota; kingdom Metazoa; phylum Arthropoda; class Insecta; order Hymenoptera; family Cynipidae; genus Andricus; species Andricus curvator. The sequence goes on along the minus strand of CAKNYM010051847.1, from coordinate 151,732 downwards.
GGAGAGTAATTTAGAATAAAAGTTTTCTGTTAGAGTCTTTCAAAATTGCTGTAAATTAATAAAATTGGAAAATATTTTTGATAATTGATAACAATTGATATCTTTCAAATCCATACCCATTTCTGCAGAAAAATGTGAACATAACCTAAAATTATTTATCTTCTTTAAAATCTGATGAGTTTTTATTAAAAGTACCAATTTCCGGTAAAATAAAAAATTTCACAAAAATGGTGTATTTAATGACTGAAAAATACGAAAATAATTGAAAATTGTTTAAAGATTCTAAATCTTGCTCAAAATTCTAACGAATTAAAATAAAAAATAGTGAAGACCTACATTACCGACTGGAGGTAATCTAGGTACCAGCTTTATCAACGGATAACAATGTATGTACTTAATGTCTACCTTATTGCCAGTCGGTAATGTAGGTGTCTGCCCTACCATCAGTCAGTAAATGACCAATTTCTAAATTTTTATTTGGTTTTGTTTGAAAATACCAATTTTCGATGTTAAACGCCAACAACTTAAAGTTCTTCATAAAAATCATAAATTTATGAAACTTCTTTGAAATCTAATGATTTTTAAATAAAAATTTTAATTTTTTAAGTAAAACGCTAACGCAATAGAAAATTGTTCGACCTCGCATACTATATTATTTAATTTAATGATTTTTGTTTAAAATAACCCATTTCCTGTAAAAATAGTTAATATAACATTAATCTGTTCAAAAATTAAATAATTAATTAATTTTAAACCAAACATTAGCAATTTTAATAAGGAAGATGAAATTTCTACCGAAACAGATTAATTTTACAAACAAATTTTAGGCAAATTATAATCTGAAGGGGAAAAAAATTTAAATACAAAATAAAAATTCTGAATAACTATTTTTTTATGTTTCTTATATAATTTTCCTAGCTTTCTCGAAAAAAATTCAAAACAGAATTTGAAGATTTCAGATATGTCGAAAAAGTAACTAGAAAATTTCTAAGATATTTCTTTTTATTTTACAAAATCTTAGGAAAAATTTGAGTCAGTTGAAAAGATATTTAGGAATTTTTGAGGCTTGAAACATGAAAAAAATATTTGATAAATTTTCGGAAATCTTTAAAAATTTTAAAACATTTTTAATTCTCTTCAAAACTTCTAAAATTCCTAAATATCTTTTAAAATGACACCAATTTCTCCTAAAATTGTCTTAAAATCTTCCGGATTCGTTAATGACAAGTTTGGAAATTTTTTTTTTTGTTTACAAATGTTTAAAAATATTTCTTAAAATCAATTTTCAAAAATAAAGAATCCTTTAATTATTCCCAGAGATCTTAAGCAATTTTTTTATTATTTAAAAACCTTTGGAAATCTTGAAATAAATCTTGCAAAATTTATTTTAAAATCGTCAAAAATCTTCATTTTGTACTAAGTTTTTTGAATTTTTGTAATATTTTTAAAAAAATTCTAAATATCTTTTGAAATGATTCGAATTTTCCTTAATATTTTGGAAAAATTCTGCAAAATTGAAAAAATTGGCTTCAAATCTTCTAGATTCTTTTTTGACAATTTTTGAAATATTGTGAATTAGTTTAGACTCTTTTTAAATACTCTCTGAAAATAAATTTCGTAAAATGAAAAATCATAAAAAATTTGCCCACAAATTTTCAGGAAATTTGTTTATTGTGTTGAAATCTTTCAAAATTCTTAAAAATCTTCTAAATTTTGTGTTCGTGATTTTAAAAAATCTACATTTTTTTTAATTTGTTGAAATCTTGTTAAGTTTAAAATTATTTTTGTATCTTTTCAAAACTTATAAATACTTCTCAAACTTATTCGAATTCTTTTCTAAAATTTTGTAATCTTGCAAAATTGAAATCTTTTGCTTCAAAATCTTCTAAATTGTTTTTCAAAATTTTATCAAATCATTTGTATTGTTGTAGAATCTTTTTAAAATTATTTTTTCAAAACAAACAATCAATTTACATTTTCTCTGGAATTTTTAAAAATAAGTTTATTATATATCTTAAAGCGCCTTCCAAATCCTTAAAAAGTTTCAAAATATTCAAAAATCTACATTTTAATTAAACTTTGTTGAAATCTTTTTAACTTTTGAATTATTTTTATAATATAAACAATAAATGTTAAGAGCAGAATTGCTTTCCAATATTGAAAAACAGTTATAATTGAATTTTTCTCTTTTATAAATAACCTTTAGAAACATACAGAAATGAATTTTACGATGAAATACAAAATTTTGAAATATTGATCTACTAAAAACTGAACTGAAAGAAAAAATTATGCATATTTATTAAAAGATTAATTAATGTATCATTTAATATAGTCAAGGAGTTCTAAATAGCAGCCTTTTGTCATTTAAAAAAAATTTGGTCAAAAAGTTAAAAACAGAATTTCGTTCCACCAATTTTTTCGGATAGGTATTATTTTTTGAAAATTCGCGCCGAATTGTTATTGGATTCGTCACTTCCGGTCTGCGGAGAGGCTAAAAATCAGTGCTCCCAATCTTGCTCCCCAACCGCACTGCGCATGCGTCGCGCCGAATTTCTGATTGGCTGCATAGCGCGCGCTTATTTAAAATGTTCAAAATATGCAAATTATTTGTTTTAAACAAATAATAATTAGAAAATGCATAAAATACATTTTTCATTGCGAAATAAACTTTCGCAGTCATAGATATAATAATAATTTGATTTCACTGCTGAAAACACATTATTCTGTTGCAATTAATTATGAGAAAAAATTTGTCTTTCTTCGATGTCCGACGGAATAATGTGTTTTCAGCAGTGAAATCAAATAATTAGTATATTTATGACTGCGAAAGTATATTTTGCAATAAAAACTGTATTTTGATGCATTTTCTAATTATTATTGGTTTAAAACAATTAATTTGCATATTTTAAACATTTTAAATAAGCGCGCGCTATGCAGCCAATCAGAAAATCGGCGCGACGCATGCGCATTGCGGTTGGGGAGCAAGATTGGGAGCACTGCTAAAAATATATTTTTCCTGAATACACGGAATTTTGTCCGAACCACTTATTTATGTTTTGGTGTGACGTTTTATCTTTGAAGTGATAAGAGTACAGAAAAACTGAGAAAAGCGTTAAAGTAATTACTATTCAGAATATTAAAAAAAAAGAAGAAAATGAAAGAGGAATTTGGAACTCAGGCAATTTCAATGGGTAATTACGAAATTAAACGCTTTCTAAAATTCCTGTTTGTTTTTTTATATATTTTGTTTCAGTAATTGTTGAAGAAATTAAATTATTAAATGTTAGTTTAAAGATAATTATCCAAACTAATATATAATAAACTAATAATAAAATTCCCGATTAATAAAATTTCTGAAGAGTTTATAATATTACCGAATTGGAAAATTCTCGAAAAATAAAATTCCCGATACTGTAAAATTCCCGAATTGGAAAATTCCCGATTAATAAAATTTCCGAATAGTAAAATTCACGAATTATAACATTCCTGAATAATGAAATTCCCGAATTATAACATTCCCCAATTATAACATTCCCGAAAAATAAAATTTCCGAAAAATAAAATTCCCGAAAAATAAAATTTTCGAAAAGTAAATTTCCAAATTGTAACATTCCCGAATAATAAAATTTCCAAATTGAAAAATTCCTGAATAATAAAATTCCCGAATAATAAAATTGCCGAGTAATAAAATTCCCGAATTATAAAATTTCCGAATAATAAAATTCCCGAATTATAACATTCCCGAATAATAAAATTCCCAAATTATAAAATTCCCGAATAATAAAATCTCCAAATTGAAAAATTCCTGAATAATAAAATTTCCGAATTATATAATTCCCGAATAATAAAATTTCCGAATAATAAAATTCCCGAATAATCAAATTCCCGAATCTTAACATTCCCGAATTATAACATTCCCGAATAATAAAATTTCCAAATTGAAAAATTCCTGAATAATAAAATTCCCGAATAATAAAATTTCCAAATAATAAAATCCCCGAATAATAAAATTTCCGAATCATAACATTCCCGAATAATAAAATTTCCGAAGAGTTTATAATATTACCGAATTATAAAATTCAGGAATAATAAAATTCCCGAATTGTAACATTCCCGAATATTAAAATTCCCCAAAAATAAAAATTTCCGAAAAATAAAATTCCCGAATTGAAAAATTCCCGAATAA
>CAKNYM010051847.1:93355-147536 GCA_932195095.1 Andricus curvator | reverse complement strand
AAAAATAAAATTCCCGAATTGAAAAATTCCCGAATAATAAAATTTCCGAAAAGTTTATAATGTTACTGATTTGAAAAATTCCCGAATCATAACATTCCCGAACAATAAGATTTTCGAATAATAAAATTCCCGAATCATAAAATTCCCGAATAATAAAATTCCCGGATCATATAATTCCCGAATAATAAAATTTTCGAAGAGTTTATAATATTACCGAATTATAAAATTCACGAATAATAAAATTCCCGAAGTGTAACATTCCCGAATATTAAAATTCCCGAAAAATAAAAATTTCCGAAAAATAAAATTCCCGAATTGAAAAATTTCCGATTAATAAAATTCCCGAATAATAAAATTCCCGAATTATAAAATTCAGGAATAATAAAATTCCTGAATTATAACAATCCCGAATATTACAATTACCGAATAATAAAATTTCCGAAAAATAAAATTCCCCAATTGAAAAATTCACGAAAAATTAAAATCCCGAATTGGAAAATTCCCGATTAATAAAATTCCCCAATTATAAAATTCCAGAATATTAAAATTTCCGAATAATAAAATTCCCGCATAATAAAATTTCCGAAAAATAAAATTCCCGAATTGAAAAATTCCCGAATAATAAAATTTCCAAATTGAAAAATTCCTGAATAATAAAATTCCCGAATAATAAAATTCTCGAATAATAAAATTTCCAAATAATAAAATCCCCGAATAATCAAATTCCCGAATCATAAAATTTCCGAAAAGTTTATAATGTTACCGATTTGGAAAAATTCACGAAAAATCAAATTCTCGACACTGTAGAAATCCCGAATCGAAAAATTCACGATTAATAAAATGCCCGAATGATAAAATTCACGAATAATAAAATTTTCGAAAAATAAAATTCCCAAATTATAACATTCCCGAATAATAAAATTCCCGAATTGAAATAATAATAAAAATGAAATGAATAATAAAACTGAAGAGTTTATAATATTACCGAATTGGAAAATTCACGAAATATAAAATTCCCGAAAGTGTAAAATTCCCGAATTGGAAAATTCCCTATTAATAAAATTTTCGACAAATAAAATTCCCGCATTGGATAATTCCAAAATAATAAAAAATAAAATAATTATTATTATTTATCAACAATAAAAACAAGATTATTTTTAATGTTTAGAGATTCTAAAATTACTGTTTGAATTTAAAATAACAATAATTAACTTTCATTCAGAAATATATTAATTTTTTTCAATTATTATTATTTTAAATTCAAAAATTATTTTTGAAACATTAAAAATAATTTTTTTTATAAAAATATTTGATTATAATTGTAGTTTTAATAAATAAATAATATTTATAAAAAAATTTAATTGTTTAAATAATGGAATTTTCTAGTTCAGATATTTAATAACTTGGAAATTTTCTGTCCAGAATTTTATTATTCGGGAATTTTATCATTCGAAAATGTTCTAATTCGCAAATTTTAGTGTCGAGAATTTTATTTTTTGTGATATTTCAGTCGTCCCTAAGAAATTTATTTTTAATGAAGGAAAAATATTTGTTTATTTAGACAATCACCATGTTTTTCTAAACGAGGCGGCGATAAACAACAGAGCGAAAGGATTTATATTTCAGGCTACAACATTGGAAGGTAATAATAAAATTGCATGGTTGTTGAAAGCCATCACTTTTATTGATTTAACAACATTGGGAGGCGACGACACAGCAACAAATGTTAAAGCTCTTTGTTACAAGGTAATATCTTAATTTTTTTAATAAATAAAATGCCATTAAATTATATGAAAATTTAGATAATAATAGATTTTGCATTAATTTACAAATTTTATTTGAAGCAAAATTGATTTGATATTGAATTAAAAATATATTTTCAAAGTAACTTTTATTTCAATTTATAGTAGAGATTTTCAGAGTGTCTACCCTACCTGGGAAACCTAGAATTGTCAGGGAATGCTTAATAAATTGAATAAAAATAATTCTTCATTTCTAAAAGTAGCTTTATATTACTGTATTTTACTATTTTGTTGAAAATACGTTTTTGTTTTTGGTTTTAAATTAATTTTTTTTTTCAACTGGAAATTTATCTATGCCAGTTTAATATTCCATAATTTTGGTTAAAAATTCATCTCTTTGGTTGAATACTAATTTTGTTAAATATAACTTCAATTTTAAATGAAAAATTATCTCTTTTAATTTTTTGATATTAAATTATCTTCTTTAGTTGATAAATCTTTTTTTTTGTCGAAATTCCAGTATTTTAGTCAGAGATTCATAATTTTAGTTGAAAATTAATCTCTTTGGTTCAAAATTAATTTTTTTAACTGCAAATTTAGCTATTCAATTTTTGTTTGAAAAATTATCTTTTTTTAGTTGAAAATTCGTCTTTTTGGTAAAAATGAATCTTCTTAGTTGAAAATTAATTTTTTTTTTGTTGAAAATTCAATTATTCTAGTTAAAGGTTCATAATTTTAGTTGAAAATTCGTTTTTTTATTTAAGATTCAACTATTCCGGTTGAAGATTCTTTGGTTAAACATTAATTTTTTTAACTAAAAATTTAACTATTCAATTTTTGGTTGACAATTTATCTTTTTTAGTTGAAAATTCATTTATTTGGTTGAAAATTCAACTGTTCCAGTTGAAGATTTATCATTTTAGTTGAAAATTAATCTCTTTGGCTAAAAATTAATTTATTAACGGAAAATTTAGCTATTCAATTTTTGGTCGAAAAATGATCTATTGCAGTTGAAAATTCATATTTTTTGTTTAAATTTGAACTATTCCAGTTAAAGATTGATCATTTTAGTTGAAAATTCATCACGTTGATCAAAAATTGAACTATTTTGTTGAATTTTTTTTGTGAAAAATACATTTTTTTAACTGAAAATGTAACTATTCCGATTGCAGATTCGTCAGTTTAGTTGAAAATTTATCACATTGGTTGAAAATTGAACTATTTTGTTGAATTTTATTGTGGAAAATAATTTTTTTTTAAGTGACAATGTAACTATTCCAGTTGAAGATTCGTAATTTTAGTTGAAAATTTATCACTTTGATTGAAGATTAATTTTTATTAACTGAAAATTTAACTATTCCATTTTTGGTTGAAAATTGATCTTTTTTAGTTCAAAATTCAGTTGTTTGGTTGAAAATTTGTCCTCTTCAGTTGAAAATTCATTTATTTTGTTGGGAATTTTTTTTTTTATTAGAGAATTAATTTTCTGGTTTGAAAATTCATCTTCTTAGTTGAAAATTTAAGTATATAAGTTAAATATTCATCATTTCAGTTGAAGATTCATCTTTTTGGTTGAAAATAAAACTACGTGGTTGAAAGTTAAACTTTTTTGTTTAAAATTTATTAATTTTCTGTTTAAAAATAATCTATTCTAGTTGAAGATTCATCATTTCAGTTGAAAATTCATCACTTTGGTTGAAAATTTGTTTTTTTTTTTAGTGAAAAATTAATTTTTCAACTGAAAATTAACGTATTCCATTTTTAGTTGAAAATTATCTTTTTTAGTTGAAAAATGATCTGTTTTAGTTCAAAATTCAACTATTTCATGGAGGATTGATTTTTTTTTCAATTCCAAATTTTGGTTGAGAATTCATGTATTTTGTTCAAAAATCTTCAAAAATTCATGGAATTTAGAGACAAATTCAAGAAATGATGAATTATGTTTTTATTATTATTTAATTAATCGATGATGGTAATATATTCAAGAATATCTTGTAATATAATTTGACAGTGCTTTCTAAATTAAACATATCAATTGAATCCCTAGAAACTAAAGAAAAAAAATTGTTTAAACAATTATTATTCTTAAAAAATATTTTTTTCCCAGTAAATCGTGAAAAGTTGCTATTTTTTGGGATAAATCGTACAGTTTATGAATGCAAATAATAATATTTTTTGTTTGCAATTGTTTAAAAAAATTTTATTTATATAATCTTTTTCCACTAAATTGTGAAAATACGAATGTTAAGGGTAATATTTTTTATTTCGAATATTTGGCAATTGTTTAAATCGTGAAAAGTTATTAGTTTCTAGAATTAATGATTCAGTTAATGAATGTTAAGAGTATATATAAGGTATATATATATATATATACATATTTTTTTTTGTTTGAAATACAGTTTAAAATTATTTAAACAAAGACGGAGAAAATTATAGTTTTTTCGAATCGACTTTGTCGCTAATTAATCAGTATTTTCTTATCTCAACGAAATCGATCTGAAAAAACTATTCATAAGGTAACTGAAAAAAATTGTTTGAACAAGTGATTATTGTCAGCCCAAGTAAATGATTTAAAAATGTTTAAATAATTGCAAAATGTTTTTCACAAAAACTTCAAGATTTACATGGGAGAAAATAGTTTAAACAAATTAAAATCGTTTAAATAATCGCCAAATATCGTTAAAAAATATTCAGGGTGGCGCTGGATCCGGCTATTCGTATCGAAATTTCGGTGCAAAAAGCCCGCGACTTAATTTAAAACAAAATACATATTTTTTAAGATTTTGAACAAAAAATTTAGAAGCTTTTTAAGAATTGTAAATGGCTTTAAAATAATAAGAAATCATTTCCTTAAGATTCCCAGGAAGGTTGAAAATGATTTATTATTTTGACAAATTAATTTCAAGAGAATATTTAAAAGTATTTAAAAAGATTTACAAAATTGTGAAAAATGAATGTGGAAAATTTTAAGGAAATTTTTTTTTTAATTTGCAGGATGTGGAAAAAATTTTAGGAAAAATTCGAATCATTTTAAAGGATGTTTAGAAGTTTTGACAAAATTTCAAAAATAATTTATAATGTGAAAAAATGTAAAACAACATGTAGATTTTTTAAGTTTTTGAAATAAAATTCTGAAGCATTTTTAAGATTTTTAAACTATTTAAAATAAAAATAATTTAACTTTCATTTTAAGAAGTGTTCAGCTTATAAAAAAATGTAACTGTTCAATTTCTATTGTTTCGAACTTAAAATTGCTTAAAATGATATAATTTTGAAAATTTGTAATTCAATGATTGATTCTTGAATTTCGAGGACTAAAAATTATAAGGTGGATTTATATTTTTGGAACTGAATCTGCATCTTTGAACTCTACAGTTTATAAAAGTTAAAAATTTTCATTTGGCAGTTTAACTGCATTTAATTTAAAATTAATGCGTTGAAAATTGTTAGTAGCTTCCATTTTATACTTGTAAATTATTGAGGATTTGAATCCAAAATATATGAATTAAAAAATTTTTAAACTTCAATTTAAAAATATTAAAATATTAGAGTTCCACTTTGGGTGCTTTAATTTAAAGCTCAGTTTTTATTACTTCAAATGGAAAAATTTTTAGTTTTAGAGTTCGAATTTTTTTATTTCAATGACCGTGAAAAATGTTTTCGAGCCGGGAAAAAACCGGGAAATGACCGGGAATTTTTTTCTTTGAATAAAACGGCCACCCATACTACTATCAAAATTCTTTAATTGTGTCATTGGTTCCAGAAAATAATAATTTGTCACGATTCACAGGGAAAAAATGGTTTCAACTATTTTGCATTTTTTGGGGCATTTTTCACGCGTAAAAATTTTGACCACCCTACTGTAGATGGCTTGCTTTTATTAAATTTTTTTTTATTTCTAGGCAGTGAATCCAATTTCTCTGGCTTTTAATTTTGAGAAAATTCGCACAGCAGCAATTTGTGTTTATCCAGCAAGAGTTGAAGATGCAGTTTCTGCTTTAAGAGAATTTAATGGCCAAGATGTCGAGGTGGCGAGTGGTAATAAATTGATATTTTTATATTTAAAAAATATTTTTAATCATTGTTTACACCAATTGATTATTATAAATGTGTATCATTTTTTAACCTTTTTATGATAATTGCATGTTTGTTACATAAATGTTACGTAATTGTTCTGTAAATGTTGCATAAATATTGAATAATTCTTAGATAAAAGTTAGACCATGGTTTTCTATCTTTTATGGTAATTTAATGTGTGTTAAATGGTCATTATATATAATTTTTGTAACAGTTATGTAACATTTAAGTAACAATTATGTGATATTTTAGTAATAATTATGTAAAATTTGCATAACAATTACGTAACATTTACGTAATAATTATGTGGTATTTTGGTAACAATTATGTAACATTGAAGTAATATTTATTTGATATATATGTTACATTTACCAGGGTGGCGACTTGACCGGGAAACCAGGAAATGACCTGGAATTTTATTGACCGGGAAAAAACCGGGAAATGACCGGGAATTTAATTTAAAAACCGGGAATTTACTTCTGATTATAGAAAAATTCAAGAAATATAATTTCACTTGGAACAGGGAATTTTTTACATGGAATGGGAATTTTTCAAAGGAATTATAATTCGGATTTAGAAGAAAGGAATGTTCAAAACTGCCTCTTCCAAGTCAGAATTCGTCACAATTTGAAAGTTCCCTCTTCTAAATTGTAGGTAATAAAAGCACTTCAAGCAGTTTTCAGAGTAGAAGTAGAATTTCTAAGAAGAAATATTTCTGAATTATAATAGAAATTTTTTTTTACATTCGTTGCGAATTCAACGTTTTTTAGTTAGAAATTCAACTACTGGGTTAAAAGTTAAACTTTTGTTAAAAATTAACTTATCTTTTTTTGATGAAAATTCAACTATTTAGTTGAAAATTGATATTTTTCATTTAATAATTAAACTATTTGTTTGAAAATGTATGTACTTTGTGGAAAATTCATCTATTTTTGTAGACAATTAAACTTTATGGTTGACAATTCATCTTTTTGGCATAAAATTAAACTATTCCAGTTAATGATTCATCATTTCAGTTGAAGATTCATAATTTTATTTGACAATTCACCAGTTTGGTTGAAAATTAATTTCTTTAAACGAAAATTTAACTGTTCCATTCTGAGTTGAAAATTAAAATTTTCAAGTTCGGAATTCCACAATTTGGATAAAAATTTGTCTTTTTAATTGAAAATTTAACTATTCCGATGAAAATTCATGTATTTTGTTAAAAAATAGATTTTTTTGTTGGTAAAAAATTATCTTATTTTTCTTTGAAAGTTAATCTTCTTGTTTAAAAATTCTTCTTTTCGGTTAAAAATTCAAGTATTCCAGTCAAATATTTATTATTTTAGTTGAAAATTCATCTTTTAGGTTTGAAATAAAATTATTTGGTTGAAAGTTAAGCTCTTTTGTTAAAAATTAATTTTTTTTTTTAGTTGAAAATCCATCGTTTTAATTAAAAATTCATTTCTTTGGTTGAAAAATGAGCTGTTTGATTGAAAATTTGTTTTTTCTTTGGATGTTTTTTGGTTGAAAATTATTTTTTTTTTCAATCGAAAATGTAACTATTAATCCAGTTGAATATTTCATAATTTTAGTTCAAAATTCATGTCTTTGGTTGAACATTCATTTTTGATTAAAAATTTGATTATTCAATTTTTGGTTGAAAAATTATCTTTGTTAGTTGAAAATTCGTCTTTTTTGGTAGAAATTAATCTTCTTGGTTGAAAATTAATCTTTTTGGTCAAAAATTCAATTATTCTAGTTAATGATTCATCATTTCAGTTAAAAATTCATCTTTCTGGTTTGAAATTCAACTATTGCAATTAAAATATTAACAATTTTATTTGAAAATTCATCACTTTGTTTGAAAATGTAACTATTATTTTGAAAGTTAGTTTTTGTTGTTGTTAAAAGTTAGTTTTTTTTTGTTGAAACTAATTTTTTTAACTGAAAATTTAACTTATTCCAATTGAAAATTCCATAGCTGTTGTTGAAAATTCATCTGTTTGGTTAAACATTAATTTTTTTAACTTGAAATTTAATTATTAAAGTTTTGGTTGACAATTTATCTTTTTTTATTAAAAATTAATTTTTTGGTTTGAAAATTGAACTATTTCAGTTAAAGATTCATTTTTTTAGTTGAAAACTCTTATGTTTGGTTTACAAATAATTTTTTAAACTAAAAATGTTACTATTCCATTTTCGATTGAAAATTATTATTTTTTGAGTTCAAAATTTAACTATTTGGTTGAAAAATTGTCTTCTTTTATTAAAACTTCAAACCTTTCTTTAAAAGTTAATGTATTTGGTTGAAAAATTGTATTTTTGTGTAGAAAATTAATCTTTTTATTTAAAATTTAATCTTCTTTAAAAATTCGTCTTTTTGGTTGAAAATTCGAGTGTTCCAGTTAAATATTCATCATTTTAGTTGAAAATTTATCTTTTTGGTTTAAAATTGAACTATTCCAGATAAAGATTCATAATTTGATTTGAAAATTCATCACTTTGGTTGAAAATTAAACTATTTTGTTGAAAATCCGTTTTTTTTTGTTGAAAATTAATTTTTTCAACTGAAAGTTTAACTATTCAATTTTTTTGTAAAAAATTGATATTTTTTAGTGGAAAATGTAAGTATTTTTTTCAAAATTCATTTATTTTGCAACGTTTTGCTCTGTTGTGTTAAAAGATGTTTAGAACGAACGTCATGAATTAAAATAAATGTTTGCGTTTTGCCGCGAAATGACCGGGAATTTGAAATCGTCCGCCGAATCGCCACCCTGTTTACGTAACAGTTATGTAACATTCAAGTAACAATTATGTGCTATTTTAGTAAAAATTATGTAAAATTTGCGCAACAATTATGTAGCATTTACGTAATAATTATGTGTATTTTGGTAAGAATTATGTAACATTTATTTAACATTTAAGTAACAATTATGTGATATTTTAGTAATAATTATGTTAAATTTTGTGTAACAATTATGTAACCATTTAATGGTATACATACGTAATAATTATGTGATATTTCGGTAACAATTATGTAACATTGAGGTAACACTTACGTAACAGTTATGTAACATTTCTGTAACATGTGTTTAATGTGTATGTAACATTTATGTAACAGTTATGTAACATTTATGTAACAGTTATGTAACATTTATTTAACATGTTCCTAAGCCCATATTTGTAAAAAAATAAAATTTGAAATAATTTTAACAGTTGCTGCAGGATTTCCAACAGGGCAATATCCATTGCAAACTCGCCTCCAGGAAATTGAAAATGCCGTCGAATCTGGAGCAACAGAAATCGACGTGGTGATTAATAGGTCATTAGCTCTGGCCCACAGATGGCAGGAACTTCTTATCGAGTTAAAATCAATGAAAAAATCTTGTGGTCCAGCCCACATGAAAACCATCCTCGCAGTCGGAGAATTACCCTCCCTTCAAGATGTTTATAAAGCTTCCATGATTGCCATGCAAGCTGGGTCTGATTTTATTAAAACCTCGACTGGAAAGGAGACCATTAATGCCACACTTCCGGTTGGAATTGTAATGTGCAGGGCGATTCGAGATTATTATCGAGAAACTGGTCGTAAGGTACAAATAAAACTAATTTTTATTTATTTTTTTTTAATTTCAGGTTTTTCAAATTTTGATATTAAGAGTATTTGATTTATTTTTGTATTAAAGGTGGGATTTAAACCAGCTGGTGGAATTAAAACTGCAGCTCAAGCCCTTCAGTGGATGGTTTTGATTAAAGAAGAATTGGGAAATGAATGGTTGGATAAATCATTATTTCGATTTGGAGCCTCGAGTTTATTGGACGAGATTGTGAAAGCACTGAATGAGTTGATTTTGAAATAATATAAAAAAGTTTTCCCAACATTTTACCATGGTAAAATAAGATCGGAAAATATTTTTGTAATTTAGGTGACCTTTAATAAATTTATAATCCTATATTAAAAAGCGCATGGCGCCATTTTCGATTATTTCTCGAAATAACTCGAAACAATTTGAAACTATTGTTGTCCGGAAACTCGTATTTATGATTGGTTGGAGCTGTCGTTCCTTTTTCCCATTTTAAATAAAAAATTCTCCAAACTTTAGGTTTATGAGAAATGTAAGGTTATCTAAATAATATATTCAATAATCATAATAATAATCAATGGAACAAAGGTGCCCAGGGCTTTAATATAAAAAATGTAATGTGTAGATTTATAAAAAAATTTGATCAAATTTAAGAGACATTTAGAAGTTTTAATCAGATTCAAAATTAATTTAAACTTGAAAACATTCCAAAGAAGTTAGAAAAAAACGTACATTTTTGAATATTTTGAAATAAAAAATGTTGATGCTTCTAAAAGATTTTGAAAGGTTTCACGATAATAAAGAAATTACTTCAAATTCTTGTGAAAATTTAAACTGATTGTTTATTTAGAAAAATAAATTTAAAGAGAAAATTGACATAGATTTCACAACATTTTAAATTATTTACTAAAATTTCGAAAAAGAATATGGACGATTTTAAAACCAATTTTTTTAATTAGCAAGATTATAAAGTTTTATAAAAAAATTGGGTCAAGTTTAACAGACATTTAGAAGTCTTAAAAAGAGTCAAAATTAATTTAAAACTTAAAAAGATTTTTAAAAAGTTAAAAAAATGTACATTTTTGAATATTTGTAAAAAAAAATGTTGAAGCTTCTGAAGCATTTAGAAAGGTTTCACGATAATGAAAAATATTTAACAAAATTCATGGGATAATTTAAAAAAAATTAATTTTAAGAGAAAATTGATACCAATTTCACAACATTTCAAATTCTTTCCGAAAATTTCTGTAAAGAATATGAACGATTTTAAAGCCAATTTTTTCAATTAGCAAGATTAAAAAGTTTTATAAAAAGATTCTTAAAAAGTTAAAATAAATGTACATTTTTGAATATTTGTAAACAAAAATGTTGCAGCTTCTGAAGCATTTAGAAAGTTTTCACGATAATAAAAAATATTTTTGAAAATTTACGCGATAATTTAAACTTATTTTTTATTTTGAAAAATTAATTTCAAGAGAATATTTAAAAAGACTTTAAATTATTTCAAAAGATTTCCAAAATTGTCAAACCAGAATCTGGAAGATTTGAAGGCATTTTTTTGTACTTTTCAGAATTTTAAGAAAAATGTTGGGAAAATTAAAATAATTTTCAAAGATATTCAGAAGGTTTTAATGTTTTAGAAATGATTTTAAAAAAATATTGAATTTGAACAGATTTACAAAAGATTTTAAATTATTTTCGAAAATTTCGAAAAAGGATGGGAAAGATTTTCAAGCAAAATCTTTTAATTAGCAAGATTACAAAGATTTATAAAAATTCGATCAGATTTAAGAGACATTTAGAAGTTATAAAAATATTCAAAATTAATTTAAAACTTGAAAATATTTCAAAAATGTAAGTTTTAAAACAACTGACGTATTTGAATATTTGGAAATAAAAATTTTGAAGCTTTTTAAAGATTTTGAAAGGTTTCACGATAATACAAAAATTTCTTAAATTTCGTAGGAAAACTTAAACTGATTTTTTATCTTTAAAAATATATTTTAAGAGAAAATTCACAAACATTTTAAAACATTTTAAATTATTTCCTAAAATTGTGAAAAAGAATGTGGACGATTTTAAAGCAAAAATGTTCAATTAGCAAGATTAGAAAGTTTTATAACAAATTCGAGTAAGTTTAGAGATATTTAGAAGTTTTTAATAGATTCAAAATTAATTTAAAATTTGAAAGCATTTCAAAACTTACATTTATGAATATTGGGAAATAGAAATTTTGAATCTTCTTAAGGATTTTGAAAGGTTTCACAATATTAAAAACATTTTCTTCAAATTCTTTTCTTTTCTTCAAAGACTTTAAAACATTTTAAAACATTTCCAAAATTGTCAAAATAGAATCTGGAAGATTTGAAAACAAATTTCTTCATTTTTCAGAATTTTAAAAAAAGTTTTAGAAAAATTCGAATAATTTTTTAAGATATTTAGAAGATCAAGAAAACAAAACACTTTTTTTTATATACCTGGAAAAATTTTTAATATCTTTATTTTGACAAATTAATTTTTAAAGAAAATTCAAATATGTTTCACAACATTTCGAAAGATTTCTACGAATGTAAAAAAAATCTGGAAGATTTAAGGGCAATCTTTTTTAATGTTCAAAGATTTTTCAAATTTTAGGAATTATTGGAGTCAGTTTAAAAGATATTTATTTTTAAAACTTCTAAAAGTCCTAAATATCTTTTAAACTAACTCGAATTTTTACTGAAATCTTGCAAAATCCTGTAAAATAAAAAATTGTACTTTTTCGACATATCTGAAATGTTTCAAAAATCTTTTTTAATTTCCTTCGAGAATCTTACGAAAATGATATTTCTGTGACCTTAAAAAACAAATGAACAGATAAACCTAAAAAATAAATATTTTTCGAAATTTGTGGTTTGTATTCAAATCTATTAATCCCCTCAAATTGTAATTTGGGTAATTTTTTTTCCTTGACTAAAAACCTTTTTTTTAGTTAAAAATTTAACTACTTGCTTGAAAATTCGTCGTTCTGGTTTGAAAATTCATCTGTCTTGGTTGAGAATTTTTTTTTAGTTGAGGATTCAACAATTTTGTTTAAAATTCATTTTTTTATTAAAGATTCGTCATTTTAGTTAAAAATTCATCTTCTTGGTTGACAATGTAACTTTGCAATTTTATTAATTTTTCAGAATTTTAAGAAAAAGTTTGGAAAAACTCGAATAAAATAATCAATGAGATTAATTAAATTTAAAACAGAAAGTAAATTTAGGAAGATTTCAAAAAAGAATTCAAAGCTTTTTAAGAAGTTTGAAAGGCTTCAAGGAAATGAAAAAAAACTTTTCTTGAGATTTATGGGAAAAAATTTAATGACTTTTTATTTTTATAAATTACTTCTTTAAGAAAAATTAAAAATGCATCAAAACATTTGAAAAGATTTCTACAAATTTCGAAAATACCTGGAAGATTTAAGGGCAATTTTTTCAGTTTTTAAATATTTTAGGAATAGTTCGAGTCACTTTAAAATATATTTATCTTCCAAACTTCTAAAAGTCCTAAATATCTTTTAAACTGACTCGAATTTTTCCTAAAATTTGACAAAATCTAAAAATAAAAAAATTATGTTTTTCGGACGTATCTGAAATCTTAAAAAAATTGAATTTTCTCAAGAATCTTGGAAAAATTATATATTCACTTAACCTTAAATATAAACGAACAAATAAACCTAAAAAATAAATATTTATTCGAAATTTGTGTGATTTTTTTTTCTTTCCCGACTGAAAAACTTTCTTTGGTTCAAAATTGAACTATTTGGTTGAAAATTCCTCTTACTGGTTTGAAAATTAATCTTTTTTTGTTGAGAATTTCACTATTTTGTTAAAAATTCGTATTTTTCGTTACAAAATGCAACTGGTAAAAAATTTTTTTTTTGGTTTAGGATTCAGATATTTTGTTAAAAATTTCACTTCATTGGGATCAATTCAACTGTTTTATTATTTGAAATTAAAATCTTTTTTGGTTGAAATATCATCTAAGTTTCTACACTATATAAGTATGTTATTTACGTGAATACTTTATATGCTAAAAATTAAAATTTCATTTTGTCTTATTAAATAAGTCTTCAGAGATCTTCAGAGGTATTTAGAGGCCTGAAAGATTTTTTTAAGTTTTAAGTAGATATCTGAAAAATCCCTGTTTTTTCTAATTCAATTAAAAATTGGAAAATAATGTGACTTTCTTTAAAACTTTTAAAATAAAAATGTATTTTAACTTATCTTAAAGTCATATCGAAAGCATTGTTGTCGCTTTTCCTTAATGCTGATTGGGTAATTTAAAAAACTCGAAGGAAAGAATGTTGCCAAATTCACATACATAATGAAGAATCAAGTTTCAGTTGATTAAGATTTATTAATTTGAAATTCTATTATTACATTTTTAGTTGAAATAATTAATTTTCTACGAAGAAAAAAAGAATCTGCAAAAAAATAGTTGAATTTTCAAACAAACTGATGAATGATTAAAAAAATTAATTCTCAACAAAAAGTGTAATAGTTGATATTTCCACACAAAGTTTTTTTTAATTTCCAATAAAAAACTGTTAAATTAAACCAAAAAATTCGAATTTTCAACAGAAGAGTTGAATTTTCAACCAAGAAAGATTTTTCAATCAATAGAGAAAAAAATCTCATCTAAAATGTTGAGTTTTTAAGTTATAAAGAGGAATTTTTGAAAAAAAAGTTGAATTTACAACCCAAAAATATGCATTTCCCACCAAAATAATTCAATTTTCAATGAAATAAGTGAATTTTTACCCGAAAAATATCAGTTTTCTAGCAAAAATGAAATATCTGCATTTTTAATTTAAAAAATTCATTTTCAACAAAAAAAAACAATTTTTCAACAAAATGTGTTGAATTTTCAACCAAAGAAATGAACTTTTAACTAAAATTATGCATCTTGAATAAAAAAAATAAATTCTCAACCAAATAGTTAAATTTTCAACCAAAAAGGTTAAATTGCTACAAAAAAAAAAACAAGTTTTTCAAGAAAATAGATGAATTTTCAACTAAAAAAGATACATTTTCAACAAAAAATAAAATAGTTCATTTTAAGTTAGAAAAATAAGTCTCTAAACAAATAAAATAAATTTTCAACGAAATAGTTAAATTTTCAACCAAACAGATGAATTTTCAATGAAAAATATTAAAAGTATATCAAACAAATTTGTTTTAACAAGAAATGGAATAATTGAATTTGTAGGTAAAAAAAATTAATTTTCTATAAAAAAAATAATTCTCTATCAAAAAAGAATAATTTTCAATAAAATAAATGAATTTTCAACCAACTTTTTTAATTTTTAATAAAATATTTAATCAAAAAGATTAATTTATAATTTTCCACCAAAAAAGACAAATTTTTCAAGAAAATAGATGATATTTCAACTAAAAAAGATACATTTTCAACAAAAAACAGAGCAGATTTTTTTCAAGTTAGAGAAATAAGTTTTTAATCAAATAAAATAATTTTTTAGCAAAATTTTTCAATTTTCAACCAAACAAATGAATTTTTTACCAAAAAATTGAATGTTTAAGGAAAACAAATTTTCGACAAAGAATTTATGTAATTTTTTAGTTAAAAATCAGTTTTCTAGAAAAAATTAAATAGCTACATTTTTAGTGAAAAAAATTCATTTTCAACAACAACAACAAAATAATTTACAACAACAAAAACGAATTTTCAGCAAAATTTTGTTAAATTTTCAACCAAAGAAATCAAAATGATACATCTTCAATCAAAAAATAAAATGTTTAATCAAATAGTTAAATTTTCAACCAAGAAGATGAATTTTCTATCAAAAAAAGACAAATTTTCAACGAAATCTATGAATTTTCAACTAAAAAACATCAATTTTAAACGAAAAATAGAATAGTGTAATTTTAAGTTATAGAAATAATTAAAAAAAAAAATAACATAAGTTTTCAAGGAAATAGTTAAATTAAATATCTAGAAAAAAAAATGTCGACGAAAAATGGAATAGTTATATTTTTAGTTAAAAAAATAAGTGTTCTGAAAAAAATAATTTTCTACCGAAAAAGAATAACTTTTAACAAAAAACATGAATTTTCAAACAAATATTTTAATTTTTAATGGAATTTTCAACCAAAAAGCTTAATTTTCTACCAAAAAAAGACAAATTTCCAAGAAAATAAATGAATTTTCAACTAAAAAAGATCAATTTTCAACAAAAAATAGAATAGCTTAATTTTTAGCTCGAGAAATAAGTTTTCAGGCAAATAAAATAAATTTTCAACGAAATAGTTTAATTTTCAATGAAACAAATGAATTTTCTACCAGAAAGATTAAATGTCTATAAAAAAATTTCGACAAAAAATTTGATTACATTTTTAGCTAAAACTAATTTTCAATAAAAAAAAATTTTCAACCAAAGAAAAATGAGTTTTCAATAAAAAAAAAACAATTTTCTACCAAAAAAGAATAATTCTTAACAAAATAAATGAATTTTCAACAAAGTATTTTATTTTTCATTGGAATTTTTAACCTAATAGTTGAATTTCCAACGAAAAAGGTGAATTATTCACCAAGAAAATTAATATTTTACCACAAAAGACAAAGTTTTAACAAAATCCAGAAATTTTCAAACAAATAGTTCAATTTTCAACTGAATAAGATTGATGTTCAAACAAAAATGATATGATTAAATTTTCAGCTAAAAAATTAATTTTCAACAAAAGAAACTCATTTTGAAGCCAAAGAAATAAATTTTGAACCAAAAAGATTAATTTACTACCACAAAAGACAAAGTTTCAACGAAATACAGAAATTTTCAACCAAATAGTAGAATTTTTAAATTATTATTATTAATAGGTATATTTTCAGTTAAAAAAATAATTTAAAAAATGTTAACAAAGTAGTTAACTTTTGAACAAAAAAAAAAAGATTTTTCAACTAAAATGATGAATCATCAATAAAAAAATGATTTTTTAACAAAGTAGTTCCACTTAAATAATTTAGGACGATTACAATTTTTCAGAGATTTTTGAACAAAAGAAGATTCTGAAGCTTAAATTTGAAAAAAAATGTAAAAAGTGTTGAATTTCGAATAGTTTGAAAATTAATAATCTTTTAAATTTCGGGACATTTACAACTTCTAATTATACTTGAAAAATTAAAAGGATCTATTCTATATTTTGAAAGCTTTACAATTCGAAACAGGATTTTGTTGCAGGATCTAAAAATTTTTTATGAAAACTTTCAATTATTAAAAACTAATTTCATTTTTGAAAATATTAAAAAAATTTTTTAACTAAATGTAGATTTTTTAAGATTTGGAAATAAAATTGTGAAACTTTTTAAGGATTTTAAATGGTTTTACTCAATAATTTTTCTACATTAAGATTCTGGGGAAAATTTAAATTGATTTCTTATTTTGAAACATTAATTTTATGAAGAAATTTTAATAGATTTTAAAACGTTTTAAAAGATTACAAAAATTTAGAAAAAATGCCAATAAGTTTAAGAGATATTTAAGACTTTTTGGCAAGATACAAAAATAATTTTAAACTTAAATGAAAAAATGACAACAAATTTAAAATAAAATGTAGGTTTCTAAATATTTCGAACAAAAAATTTAGAAGCTTTTTAACAATTTTGAAATATTTGAAAAGAATTTTTTTTTACGGTTTCTGGGAAAAATTTAATAATATTTTGTTCTAAAAAATTTATTTTAAGAGCAATTTAAGGCAAATTTTTAACTTTGCAGAATTTTTTCAAAATTTGAGGAAAAAATCGAATCATTTGAAAAGATATTTAAAAGTTTTTAAACAATTTCAAAAATAATTTTAAACTTGAAGAGGTGTAATAAAAATTAAAATTAAATGTAGATTTTTTAAGATTTCGAAATAAAATTTTTGAAGTATATTTAAGATTTTGAAAGGTTTCAAGAAAATTCGAATAATTTAAAAAGATATTTAGAAGTTAAAAAAAAAATTAAAAAACAATTGAAAATTGGAAAAGATGTAAAAAAAATTTAAACAATATGTCGATTTTCGAAGATTTCGAAATAAATTTTTCAAGTTTTATAAAGACTGAAAGTTTTCAAGACAATAAAAAAAATCTCAAGATTCCTGGGAATATTTAACGTGATTGTTTTGAAAAATTAATTTTAAGAGAATATTTAAGAAGATTTTAATACATTAGAAAGGATTTTAAAAAGATTTTAAAACAGAAAGGATTTTAAAAAGTGCCATAAACAATTCCGGAAGATTTTAAGCCAATTTTTTCATTTTTGCAGAATTTTTTCAAGATTTGAGGAAAAATTTGAATCATTTAAAAAGATGTTTAGAAGTTTTTCAAAAATTTGAAGAATAATTTAATACTTGAAAAGATGACCCAAAACTTAAAATAAAATGTAGATTTTTGAAGATTTCGAAATAAAATTTTGAAGTGTTTTGTAAGATTTTGAAAATTTTCAAGAAAATTCGAATAATTCAAAAAAATATTTAGAAGTTTTTTAAAAATTTCAAAAATAATTTAAAATTGGAAAAGATGTAAACATTTTTTAAACAATATGTCGATTTTCGAAGATTTCGAAATACATTGTTAAACGTTTTTTAAGGACTGAATGATTTTAAGATAATAAAAAAAAATGTTAAGATTCCTGATGATTTTCAGAGAATATTCAAGAAGATTTTAATGCATTAGAAAGGATTTTAAAAAGATTTTTAAATAGAAAGGATTTTAAAAATGGTCATAAACAATTCCGGATGATTTTAGGCGAATTTTTTCATTTTTGCAGAATTTTTTCAAAATGCTAAGAAAAATTCGAATCATTTTAAAAGCTATTTAGAAGTTTTTCAAAAATAATACAAAAATTCAAAAAACTTAAAACCAAATGAAGATTTTTGAATATTTCGAAATAAATTTGTGAATTTTGTTATAGATATCGAAATATTTCAAGATAACATTTTTTTTTAAGTTTCCTGAGATATTTAAAGTGATTCTTTATTTCTTAAAATTAATTTAAAGAGAATATTTAAGATGGTTTGAAAACATTAAAAAAGGTTTCAAACATTGTCAAAAAAGAATCTGGAAGATTGTAAATCAGTTTATTTAATTTTGCAGAACTTTTGCAAAGTCTAGGGAAAATTCGAATTATTAAAAAAAAATATTTAAAGTTTTAAAAAAATTTTTAAATAATGCAAAATTTGAAAAGATTAAAAAAAACTTGGAACAAAACGTTAGCTTTTTAAAGATTTCTACATAAAATGAAGAAACAAATCTGCAAGATTTGATGAAAATTTTAAAAATAATTCGAGTCAGTTTAAAAGATATTTAGGAATTTTTTATTGCAAATAGTTTAAAACTTTGAAAAATGTCATAAATATCTTTTAAGCTGATGAGAATTTTTTCTAATATTTTGTAAAATCCTGTAAAGTGAAATAATTTGTTTTTAAGAATTGCATTAATTTATTATTAATTTCATTTATTTTAATTTTCTTAAGAATCTTAGGAAACTTATATTTATATAATCCTAAAGCAAATAAACAAATAAACATGAAAAATAGTTATTCGAAATTTTTATTTTGTATTAAAAATGAATATAATGTTCCTAAAAATTTTTTTCTCTCTAGAATGAACAATCTTTTTTTTTTAAATCAAAAATTTTGTTGATAATTCGTCTTCTTGGTTTGGAAATTCATCTCTTTCGGTAATTTTTTTCCTTTTAAAAATGCAACTATTTAGTGGAAAATTAATCTTGTTTGGTTAAGTGTATTAGTGTATTAGTGTACAATAATTCAGAAAAAAAGTTTTTTTGTGTGAAGAAAATAAGGGAAATATACGTGAATTAAAGACCTAAAAGATGCAACAAAAGGAAAATAAGATAAAAAAAAAATAAAAAATCGTCACAAACACCAACTAGAATTAGAAATGTTGAAAGGGAAAAAAGAAAGTATTCAAATAACCCGCTCGGTGATACGCCACCTGGTGGCAGAATTTAAAATCATCCATGCGCGATCTATCCACACTGCGCCTGCGTCGCGTCAAAATTCGGATTGGTTACCGTTGGCGCGCTTATTTAACATGATTAAATGTGTAAGAAAATTGTTACAACAAATAACACCCTTAAAGTAATTGAAAGTAATTTCTTGATCACAAAATAGACTTATAAAGTAAGAGGTAACACAATTATTTGATTTTACTCCTTAAAAATAAGTAATCTATTTTAAATTTGAATGAAGAAATACATTTTTATCACAAGTATAAATATCAAATCATTTTCAATATCTTTATGCACTTAAGAATTATTGTTTGTAGCAAACAATTGTAAAAAAAAAAAAAAAAAAATTAATTATTTGAAATAGGCGCGCCAGCGGTAACCAATCCGAGTGTCGACGCGACGCATGCGCAGTATGAAAAGATACCAGAATTGGGAGCACTGACGAGACTTTAACCTTTTTCTACCTTTTCCAATCTTTGTCTTCAAGATGGTAAGTTTCATTTTACAATTTCTAATTTAAATCCAACAACATCGCAATAACAAAATAAAATTTTAATTCAGGCTCGATTAGAATCGAAAGTGAAAATATACGAGTGTCTTAAGAAATAAATATTTTCGACGAAAATAAAATATTTCTGATCTAAAATCAAAAAACGTGTCATCTTCCGTCATCTGTTTTTTCCCTCTTGTAAAGTTTTCCTTTTCTGATTATTTAATCAAAGTATGCAACAATTATATCTGTTTTAGTTAAAATTTGGAAAAAAAACATACTAAAAAGTTGAAATTACATTTTTCGAACCTTCAAATTTTGACAATTTCGTTTCATGTGTGACATAACCTATTTTCCCGATAAAACAAACCCTATTTTTGATATAATTTCCAGGTTTTCTAACAAAAATTCGAATTATTATTAAAGAATCAAAGTTAACTTTTTGATTATTTAGTGAATACAAGAAAAAATTATAGAGTGATCACACAATCGGCAAATTTGGCTAGTTTCTGCTAAAAAATGTACATTTTAAACTTGGATTCGTTGAGATTTTATTTAGTTTGAAGTCTTCAAAATAGAATAATCTTCAAACTGAAATAGAAATTCCCTTTTAATATAGGAGTAAATGAACAAAATGTGATAAATCCATTTTTTTAAAATTTAGAATTGTTTCTTTATGTTTGGATGAGGAATATCAATTCGATTATCAAACTTAAGTTAGCGAACCAAATTTTTATCCTTTTTCAGCGTTTATCCATTAAGTACAATAATAATAAAATAATATAGTAATCATTGTATAAAATTATGTTCCGATTTCATATGTAAACAGAAAATTGTAAATTGATCTCATTAGAAAATAATCAGTGTCGTTATGCCTTTATTGAATCAAAAGAGAATAAATCCATTTTCTTCTTTCAGTTAATAACATATTAATTGTAATTATTATTAAAATTAAATTAAAAAGTTTGAAGTTAATTGTTTACTTTGATGACTTCCGAATTTTGGAGTAACATGTTTTGGAGTAACCAAGTTTTACGATTTCTAGGAAGATTTTAAATGATTTTTTATTCTGAAAAATTAATTTTAACACAATATTTCGAAAGATTTACAAAATTGTCAAAGAAGAGTCAGGAAGATTTTAAGACAATTTTTCTAATTGTTCATTTTTTTTAATGTTAAAAATACAATAAATTTGAAATATATTTAGGTTTCGAAATTTATGTGAAACTTTTTAAAAATTGGAATCTTTTAAAAGGATATTCAGAAGATTTAGAAGTTTCAAAAAGATTTAAAAATAATTAAAAATTTGAAATTATTTCAAAAAATGTAAAAGTAAAAATATAATGTTGAAAATTCAAATATTTGAAAATCAATTTGTATGGTTGTTGATTCAATTATTTTGTTTAAAATGTAACTATTTTGTTAAAATTATTTTTGTTTAGAATTCATTTTTTTAACTGAAAGTTTATCTCTACCATTTTTGGTTGAAAAGTCATGCATTTAATTAAAAATTTGTCTTTTTGGTAGAAAATTCAAGTACTTGGGTGAAAATTATTTTCCGTTGTTGAAAATTCAACTGTTTGGTTGAAAACTCAACTATTTTGTTGAAAATTTGTCTCTTCTGGTTGAAGTTCAGTTGTAATTTGTTGAAAATTCCTTTTTGTGGGAGTTAAAAACAGTTCTTTTTTTAAATTAATTTTTTAAAATTAAATTCGACTTTTTTTGTCGAATTCAACTGTTGTAGGTTCCAAATTCAAATATTTTTTGTTAAAATATCAATTACTAGATTGTCCGTTGAAATTTCATCTTTTTGGTTGAAAATTTAAGTATTTTGTTTAAATTGGTATTTTAAAAAAATATTCATCTTCTTGGTCGAAAATGCATCTATTTAGTTGAAAATTTAACTACTATTTTGTTTAAAATTCATATTTTTGGTAGAAAATAAATCATTTAAGTTGAAAATTCATCTCTGGTTGAAAATTGATCTCTTTTGTTGAAAATTCGTCTTTTTTTGGTAGGCAATTCATTCTCTTGGTAGAAATTTCACCTTTTCGGTTAAAAATGAAAATTTAACTGTTTTCTTGGAAATTTGTATTTTTTAAGAGAAAATTCGTTTGTTCGATTGAAAATTCAACTATTTTGTTAAAAATTAATCGTTTTTTTTGTCGAATTCAATTGTTTTTTGGTTCCAAATTTAAATCTTTTTGGTTAAAACATCAAATATTACATTTTTCGTTGAGAGTTCATCTTTTTTTGTTAAAAATTCAACTAGGCTTGGTTGAAAGTTGAGTTACTTTTTTAAAAAGTAATTTTTTTAAGATTCATCATTTTATTTGAAAATTTAACTATTTGGTTGAAAGTTTAAGTATTTTGTTGAAATTGGTATTTTTTGTTAGAAAATTAATCTATTTATTTTAAAAGTTAACTGTTTTGTTTAAAATTCGACTTTTTGGTAGAAATTGAATCATTTTAGTTGAAAATCCATCTCTTTGGTTGAAAATGTAACTATTTTGTTGAAAATTCGTCTTTTTTTGGTAGGCAATTCATCCTCTTGGTAGAAATTTCACCTTTTCGGTTAAAAATGAAAATTTAACTGTTTTCTTGGAAATTTGTATTTTTTAAGAGAAAATTAATCTTCTTGGTTGAAAATTCATTTGTTCGATTGAAAATTCAACTATTTTGTTGAAAATTCGTCTTTTTTGTCGAGTTAAACTGTTTTTTGGTTCCAAATTTAAATCTTTTTGGTTAAAATATGAACTATTACATTTTCCGTTAATAATTAATCGTTTTTTGATGAAAATTCAACTAGGCTTGGTTGAAAGTTGAGCTACTTTTTTAAAAAGTAATTTTTTTAAGATTCATCATTTTATTTGAAACTTTATCTCTGGTTGAAAGTTTAAGTATTTTGTTTAAATTGGTATTTTTTGTTTGAAAATTAATCTTCTTAGTTGAAAATTCATCTATTTAGTTGAAAAGTTAACTGTTTTGTTTAAAATTTTGTGTTTTTGATAGAAATTGAATCATTTTAGTCGAAAATTCATCTCTGATTGAAAATTCAACTATTTTGTTGAAAATTCGTCTTTTTTTGTTGTTGAATTCAACTGTTTTTGGTTCCAAATTTAAATCTTTTTGGTTAAAATATCAAGTATGTATTACATTTTCCGTTGAGATTTCATATTTTTTTGTTGAAAATTCACCTAGGCTTGGTTGAAAGTTGTGCTACTTTTTTAAAAAGTAATTTTGTTTAAGATTCATAATTTTTGGTTGAAAATTGATCTTTTTGGTTGAAAATTGATCTCTTTGGTTGAAGATTTAAGTATTTTGTTTAAACTGGCCTTTTTTGTTAGAAAAATAATCTTCTTGGTGAAAATTTATCTATTTGGTTGAAAATTTAAATAGTTTGTTTAAGGGCATGCTCTACGGTGACCACGTGACCAAACCAGTCCTCGGTTATGAAATTTTTTTTTTGGTGTTCACCATGTCCAAACGCAATGATATATCGCTCTCAAAATTTGGAATATAGGAAATGGGACAATAAATTGCGTTTGTATATTTAGTTTGAGTAATAATTTTGAAAAAAATTATTAATGTAAAAAATAAATGTGTAATATTATTTTCATGTTTTTTGGTGCTCACTACGTCCACACGGATTGAGATATCGTGTTTAGAATTTGAACGATTAAATAAAAAGCACTAAAGAACGTTTGTATACATCAATATGTTCATAATTCCAAAGAAATTTTATTTATAAATTAATAAAATAGGATATTACCACTCGAGTCGAGCACTTTGCAGGTAATGTTTGGTTTCATGCATTTCAGATTTTTTGATTTGCGTATGTAGATAACTGACACAAATTTTGGACTAAATCGTCTAAACATTTAAAAAAATCAATATAAACAATAACATTTGCAAATTTGTTGCAAATCAAAAAATAAGTATCTGCACACACGTAACCTGTCATTATTTTTGGAGCATTTTTAGCAATTTCTAGCGGAGAAAAAAAGCTTTCAACGTCGGTAAAGTAGAGATCACATGACCAAGCTCGGTTATGAAATTTTACACATTATTTTTTACATGGATAATTTTTTTCAAAATTATTACTGAAACTAAATATACAAACGCAATTTAATGTCTCATTTCCTATATTCCAAATTTTGAGAGCGATATATCATTGCGTTTGGACATGGTGAACACCAAAAAAAATTTCATAACCAAGGACTGGTTTGGTCACGTGATCACCGAAGAGCATGCCCTTAAAATTCGACTTTTTTGGCAGAAAAGTCATCTTTTTCGTTGAAAATTCATCTATTTGGTTCAAATTCTATTATTTCGTTAAAAATTCATCTATTTTGTTGAAAGTGAAATATTTTTATTTGAAATAAAATTGAATTTAACATAGTAGCATTTGTTGGCCTTTTATACCGGAAATCGGTACTTTAAATACAAAATAATTGTACATATTTCAAAGATAAAAGTTTTTAAAACAATTTTAGGTTATGTTCACATTTTTTACCGGA
This sequence comes from Andricus curvator, assembly GCA_932195095.1. Taxonomy (NCBI): domain Eukaryota; kingdom Metazoa; phylum Arthropoda; class Insecta; order Hymenoptera; family Cynipidae; genus Andricus; species Andricus curvator. The sequence goes on along the minus strand of CAKNYM010051847.1, from coordinate 123,144 downwards.
AATTGATTTATTATTATTAAGTTATTATTTTTTTAATATTATTAATTTATTAATCTTTGATTATTAGAGAGCGGATTAGAGACACTGTGAAGGCTTTCACACGCGGAGAACCTCGGCTAGACCATAATTTATTCTTGATAATTTTTAGTTGAAAGCGTTTGAAATTTAAGAAAAATGTATGGAATGATTTTGAATTGAAAACGTTCCAATTCAAAATATTTTAGATACGTAACATTTGGAAAAAGGACAATATTTCGAATAGAATGAAAAGGAATTGAACTTGTATCGTTTCTGAATAAAAGCGGTTAAAATTAGATAATTTTAAATTGAAAAACATTTTAAATAGAAGCTTTAAAAATTAAAAATCTTGCAACTAAAATTGTTAAATTTTGGACAATTTCATTAGGAAGGCAGTGGCTCTAATTAGCTCTGTATTATATTATGTTTTTCGTCTAAAATTTATATTGTTAATAAAAAATCATCAGAAAGATATCAGTTTTCATCAATTATCAAAAATATGGTCTCTGCTTTTCTGTTCTATTATTTTAGATAATAAATGCTATGAAATAAAAAAATTCTTATTAATATTTAAAAATTGCGCGAGACAAAAATATAATCGCGCGTGTACGTTTTTTTAGTAAATCCTTAAATATTTTTCAAAACTCAAGTTGATTTATCACGTTTTCTTTGTTTACTCCTTATTTATTGACATTGTTTAAAAATAATTTTCAGGCTCGTGGTCCAAAGAAGCATTTGAAGCGTCTCAATGCCCCAAAGGCATGGATGTTGGACAAATTGGGGGGAGTTTATGCCCCACGTCCATCAACCGGTCCCCATAAATTGAGGGAATCTTTGCCTCTCGTGATTTTTCTTCGCAACAGGCTGAAGTACGCTTTGACCAATAGCGAAGTGACCAAAATCTGTATGCAAAGACTCATCAAGGTCGATGGAAAAGTCCGCACTGACACCAACTACCCCACCGGTTTCATGGGTAAGATTTATTTAGTTTAAGTAATTTTTAAACAATTTTTAAACATTTTTCTCAAGTAAAATATTAGCAAAATTGGACTAAGTCTAAATAATAATCTAACTTGATGTAATCTCTTTATTTTACCCAAAATTGTGTGACCAAGACATTATTTTGCATAATTTTTATACCATCGAAATACTATTTTGCTTTTACTGAATCACTATTTTATATAATTATATTTAAGTCGTTCCCACTGCATGGAAATGCTTTATCGTTGATTTTCAATTTATTAATTTTGCACTTCAGATTAGGGACAACTGAAAAATCCCGAAAAAAGTTCCGCAATTAGAAAATTCCCGAACAGTTTATAATATTACCGAATTGAAAAATTCTCTATTAATAAAATTTCCCACAAAATTGCCGAATTTTAACAATTAACATTGCTGTTTATAAATATTATTTATTGATTAAAAATACAATAATCAAATATTGTTATAACAAAATTATTTTCAATGTTTAATGTTTCTAAAATTATTGTTTGAATTTAAAATAGCAATAATTGAAAAAAATTTCATCCAGAAATGTATTTTTTTTTAAATTACTGTTATTTTAAATTCAAACCATAATTTTAGAAACTTTCTAAACATTAAAAATAATTTTGTAATAAAAATATTTGATTATTGTATTTTTAATAAATAAATAATATTTATATAGAAAATTTTAATTGTTTAAATTCGGGAATTTTCTAGTTGGGATATTTTATAATTCAGCAATTTTCTGTCGGGAATTTTACAGTGCTGGAAATTTTCTTTTTCGGGATTTTTCAGTCGTCAGAGAATTTTTTCGAGAGTGCCTTTTTTTTAAATTGCAATATAAAATTGAATAACGATGATTCTTGGTTTTTAAAACTAACTTTAAATTACTGTATTTAACTATTTTGTTGAAAATTCGTTTTTTTTTCTAACTTATTTTTTAAATTAAAAACTCAACTATTTTATTTTTGGTTGAACATTGATCGTTTTTAGTTGAAACTTTATATATTTAGTTGAAAATTAATGTATTTTGTTAAAAATTTGTTCTTTTTGGTCAAAAATGAATCTTCTTAGTGGAATATTTCATCTTTTTGCTTGAAAATTCAACACATGTTGAAAAGTCGTATTTTTTGGTTGAATTCAACTGTTTTTGATTAAAAAATAAAATCTTTTTTTGTTTGAAATATCAACTAATTCGTGTATGTGTTCAGAATTTTTGGAATATTAATTTTTTGATTTTTTTGGAATGAAAATTTAATTACTTGACTGAAAGTTAAACTATTTTGTCAAAGCTTAATTTTTTGGTTGAAAATTCATCATTTTAATTGAAGATTTATCTGTAAGTTTGAAAAATTAACTATTTTGTTGAAAATTCGTTTTTTCTTTGGCTGAAACTTAATTTTTTAAATGCAAATGTAATTATTCCAGTTGAATATTCCATCATTTTAGTTAAAAATTAATCTCTTCGGTCGAACATTAATTTTGTTTAATTATTCAATTTTTGGTTGAAAAATTATCTTTTTTAGTTGAAAATTAATCTTTTTGGTTGAAAACTACATTATTCTAGTTGAAGATTCCTCATTTTATTCGAAAATGCATGTGTTTGGTTTAAAATTCAACTATTCCAGTTGAAGATTAATCATTTTAGTTAAAAATTCACCAAATTGTTTGAAACTGTAACTATTTTTTCGAAAATTAGTGTTCTTTTGGCTGAAAATTATTATTTTTTTGAAACTAAAAATGTATCTATTCCAGTTGTCAATTTTTGGTTTACAATTTATCTTTTTTAGTTGAAAATTCATGTATTTTGTTGAAAAATCGTCTTTTTTGGTAGAAAATTAATCTTGTTGTTTTAAAATTAATCTTTTTTGTTGAAAATTCAAGTATTCCAATTAAATATTAATTATTTGAATTAAAAATCCATCTTTTTGCTTGAAAATAAAATAAAATTATGGAATATTGTAATTCGGAAGAATAATAATCAGACAAGTTGACAATTTGGATAAATAAAACTTATGGTAAATTGTTTCTCGGTCATATGAATTTCGGTAAAATAAACATGGTAAATAAAATTTATGAAATATTCATGCGCCTCAGTCAATATATTTTTTGATTATTTAAAAATGGCCTCTATCGAAGCCAGGAAAAATTCTTTTGTGAATTTCTTGGTCAAATTGGGCCGATAGAAATGAAATTGTCCTTTCATATGGTCACTGATTGAATTTTTATATTCTCTCCGTATCACCCAGAAAGTGCACATTTTTTAGAAATGAAAAAGAAAATGAATTTAGATTTATTATTAGTTTATTATGTTGTCAATTATCTAATTTAGAAATGGTTTGTTTCCCAATTTTAATGCAATCGCGATTTTAATGAAAAATGAAATGTCTGTACATGACGATTTTGGAAGAATAAGAATTATGTTATGGAAAATAGTTACTCGGTAAACTAAAAATTCGAAAAAAAAATAAAAATGAGGGCAAATGAAAATTATATCAAATGGTAATTCAGGAAAATGAAAATTATGGCAAATAATTATTCGGTAAAATAAAAATTATATCTAATGTTTTACGCGGTAAAATAAAATTTATGTCAAGTAGTATAATTCGGAAAAACAAGTATACAAACTGTAATTTGGACTTAATAAAAATTATGTTAAATAGTAATTCGAAAATATAAAAATTATGGCATAATATGGTAATTTGGAAGTATAAAAATGATTAAATTAGGCAAGTTGACAATTCGGCTAAAGAAAAATAACAGTAAATTTGTTTCTGTCACATGAATTTCGGTAAAATAAACATGAGGGAAAATCAACTTTGGAGAATATTCCTGCTCCTCGATTATTATGATTGTACATTATCTTGGAATTAATTTCCAGTAGTGAAAAATCGCTCACTTGATCAATTTATCTGGTTTTACTATTCAATAATGGCCTTTATCGAAGCCAGGAAAAATTCTTTTGTGAATTTCTTGGTCAAATTGGGCCGATAGAAATGAAATTGCCCTTTCATATGGTCACTGATTGAATTATTATATTCTCTCCGTATCACCCAGAAAGTGTACATTTTTTGGAAATGACAAAAAAAATGAATTTAGATCTATTAATGTATTGCGTTTTTAATTTTCTAATTTCGAAATTTTTGTTTTTCAATTTTAATGTTATCGCCAATTTTTATGAAAAACGAAATTTCTGTACATGACGATTTCGGAAGAATAAGAATTAGGATAAATCAAAATTGGGCAAAATTAAAGTTATGGCAAATGGTTATTCGGTTAAAGAAAAATTATTTCAAGTGGTTATGCGGTAAAATAAAAATTCTTTCAAGTAGTAATTCGGAAAAAGAACAATTATGCAAAGAGTATTTCAGAATAATACAAATTATGTTAAATAGTAATTCGGAAATATAAAAATGATGGCTAATTTACAATTCGCATAAATAAAAATGATAGTACCTATATTGTTTTTCGGTCATAGGAATTTCGGTAAAATAACCATTGGGAAAAATTAAATTTGGGGTATATTCATACGTATCAATCTTGGCGAAATTGTGCTAAGAGTTGAAATTATCCTGGAATTAATTTCCAGTAGTGAAAATTTGATTCATTTATGTTGTTAGATTATTAAATAATGGCCTCTATCGAAGCCAGGGAAACTTCTTCTGTGAATTTCTTGGTCAAATTGGGCCGATAGAAATGAAATTGCCCTTTCATATGGTCACTGATTGAATTTTTATATTCTCTCCGTATCACCCAGAAAGTGCACATTTTTTAGAAATGAAGAAAAAATGAATTTAGATTTATTAATTTATTGTGTTTTTAATGTTCTTATTTCGAAATTGTTTGTTTTCCAATTTTAATGCGGTCGCCATTTTTATGAAAAACGATATTTCTGTACGTGATGATTTCGGAAGAATAAAAGTTAGGATTAATTAAAATTCGGAAATTATTCGGTAAAATAAAAATTATGTCAAATAGAAATTTGGTAAGATAAAAATGAGGGCAAATGGTTATTTGGTAAAGAACACTGAAAAATCCCGAATAATAAAATTCCCGAATAGTTTATTATATTACCGAATTTGCAAATTCCCGACCGAAAATGACCGAATTACAAAATATCGGAACTAGAGAATTCCCGAATTTAAAAATTACAAATGTTTTCTATAAATATTATTTATTGACTACAAGTAAAATAATCAAATATTGAAAAAATATATTTATAATGTTTAAAGTTTCTAAAATTATTGTTTGAATTTAAAATAACAATAATTGAAAAAAATGCATCCAGAAATATATATATATATTTTTTTTGAAACTGTTATTTTAAATTCAAACAATAATTTTAGCAACTTCAAACATTCAAAATATTTTTTTAATTAAAATATTTGATTATTGTATTTGTAATAAATAAACAGTATTTGTTAAAAAAAATTAATTGTTTACATTCGGGAATTTTATAATTAGCCAATTTTCCATTTCTGTTATGTTATAAGTTTCGAGAATTTTATTATTCGGGAATTTTACACTGTCGGGGGTTTTATTTTTCGGGAATTTTCAAATTCGGAAATATTATGAATTGTTCGGAAATTTTATTATTCGGGAATTTGGGACGACTGAAAAATCCCCGAAAAATTAAATTCCTGAGACTGTAAAATTCCCCAATAATAAAATTCCCGACAGTTTATAATATTATCGAACTTAAAAATTCCCGAATTCAAAAAATTACAAATTTTTGTATAAATATTATTTATTGATTAAAAATACAAAAATCAAATATTTTTATAAAAAAATTATTTTTATGTTTGAAGTTGCTAAAATTATTGTTTGAATTTAAAATAACAATAATTGAAACAAATTTTCGACCAGAAATATATTTGTTCAGTTATTGTTAAATTAAATTCAAACAATAATTTTAGGAACTTTAAATTTATTTTTTTTTAAAGTAATTGTTTAGATTTCGGAATTTTCTATTGGGAATATTTTATAATTCGGCAATTTTCGGTCGGGAATTTTATTATTCGGGAATTTTACAGTGTCAGGAATTTTATTTTTGGGGATTTTTCGGTCCCTTTGGGAATTTTCAAATGCTCGGAAATTTTATTATTCCCGAAAGTTTATAATATTACCGAATTTGAAAATTCCCTAATTTAAAAATACAATAATCAAATATTTTCATTTAACAAAATTATTTTTAATCTTTAAAGTTTCTAAAACTGTTGTTTGAATTTAAAATTAAAATAATTGAAAAAAAGATATTTCTGGATGAATTTTTTTTCAATTATAGTTATTTTTAATTATTTATAGTTATATATATATATATATATTTTTTTTTAAATGGTATATGCCAACGGCCATACCACGCTGAAAAACCCAGTTCTCGTCAGATCACTGAAGTTAAGCAGCGTTGGACGCGGTTAGTACTTGGATGGGTGACCATTCAAGAATACTGACATGAGTGCTGTTGGCACATCGTGGGTGTGGTGAGTCCACACTTGTAGTTATTTATAACTACAAGAAAAACCTAGAAACACTACCCGAATCGGGTAGTGTCACGCCTACCCTGAAAGGGAAATGGTTTAATGGTATATATATATAAAAAGATTTGATTATTGTATTCTTAATAAATAAATAATTTTTTTTTTTAAATTGTTCAAATTCGGGAATTTTCTAGTTCGGATATTTTATAATTCGGCAATTTTTGGTCTGAATTTTTCAAATTCAGTAATATTATAAACTGTCGAGAATTTCCCGATTCGGTAATATTATGAACTGTTCGGAAATTTTATAATTCAGGAATTTTATTTTTCGGGATTTTTTAGTCGTCCCATTTGGTAGAATAAAAATTATATCAAACGGTAATGCGGAAAAATAACAATGAGGTAAACAGTAATTCGAAATAATAAAAATTATGTTAAATACTGATTCGGAAATATGAAACTTGTGGCATATGGTAATTCGGAAGAATAAAAGTGAGGCAAGTTGACAATTCGGATAAATAAAAATTTTAGTAAATCGTTTTTCGGTCATATGAATTTCGGTAAAATAAACATTAGGGAAAATCAAATTTGGGAAACATTCAAGCACCTCAATCAATATGTGGTTTGATATTTAAAAATGGCCTCTATCGAAGCCAGGAAAAATTCTTTTGTGAATTTCTTGGTCAAATTGGGCCGATAGAAATGAAATTGCCCTTTCATATGGTCACTGATTGAATTTTTATATTCTCTCCGTATCACCCAGAAAGTGTACACTTTTTAGAAATGAGAAAAAATTAATTTAGATTTATTAATTTATGTTTTTACTTTTCTAATTTCGAAATTGTTTGTATTCCAATTTTAACGGGCATTCCATTTTTTTGTAATTTCTTCAATTTTGACCAAATATTTCTGATTTCAGATGTTGTAACCATTGAGAAGACAGGCGAATTTTTCCGCCTAATCTACGACGTCAAGGGACGTTTCACAATTCACCGAATCACGGCCGAAGAAGCCAAGGTAATTTTTCTTATCCTATCTTTGAATCAATTTGGTTTTTAATACGATATAATTTAGGTGGGCATTCAAAAAACATTTTTAATACAAATTACAGTTTATTGGTTGTTTTAGTTAATTTTTGGGCTTTTTTTCGTTTCAGTACAAATTGTGCAAAGTAAGACGAGTTCAGACTGGACCAAAGGGAATTCCCTTTTTGGTAACTCACGACGGAAGGACCCTCCGTTATCCTGATCCTTTGATCAAGGTCAACGACTCGATTCAGTTGGAAATCGCCACTTCCAAAATCCTCGATTACATCAAATTCGATTGTGGTGAGTTTTTTGATATTTTCATATATTTAATACTATTTTACTAGATTTTTAAATCGAATATCGGTTAATTTTGAATTTAAATCAATTTAAGTACGAATTTAAATCTTAAAAAGTTTTAAAGAGACTCATTTATGAAAAATTCGAGGGGCTTATCACTCGACGTTTAAGTGTTCACCAGATTGCAAGATCTCTGAGATTTCAAACAAAATTTAAGATTTCAAAAAATGTAACAAAAATTTCTAAAGATTTTAAACGAATTGAAAAATATAGAAAAGGTTTCAAAAAGTTTAAAAACATTTCTAATGATTTAACAAAGATTTTACAAGGGTTTAGAAGATTTTGAAAAAATTTGACAAATATTCAAAAGATTTCACAGACTTCAAAGATTAACAAAAGATTTCACACAGATTTTAAAGGTTTACTATAGATTTTCAATGATTTAACAAAAATTTTAAAGGTTTCACAAATATTTGAAAAAATGTCAATGATTTTACAAAGATGTCAAAGATTGTAATAAATTGCAAAGATCTTTAATGATTTTAAAAATGTACAAACGATTTCAAAAGGGTTTAGACTATTCCAAATATTTAAAAAATATTTCGAAAGATTTCAAGAGATTTTGCAAAAAATTTAAAGAATTCACAAATATTCTCAAGATTATACAAAGACTTCCAAGATTTACAAAAGACCACATGAAGGTTTTGAAGATTTCAAAAGTTTCAAAAAGATTTCACAATGATTTCAAAGACTTCAATGAATTCTAAAGTTTCAAACGATTTTAAATGAATTGAAAAATATCCAAAAGGTTTCAAATCATAGATTTCAAAGATTTATCAAAGGTTTCAAAAGATTTTAGATGATTTCAAAAGATTTCAAACGATTTCAAAGATTTACAAAATATTTCAAGAGATTTTGCAAAATTTTTAAATATTTCACGTTTACTTCAAAGATTTATAAAAGATTTTAAATATTTCAAAAGTTTTTCCAAGCTTTCCTAATTTTAGACAAGTTGACAATTCGGATAAATAAAAATTAGATCTAGTAAATGGTTTTTTCGGTCATAGGAATTTCGGTAAAATAAGCGTCAGGAAAAATAAAATTTGGGGAATATACATGCTCTTCAAAACTTGGCGAAATTGTTTTCTGGTGGTAAATTATCCTGGAATCAATTTGCAGTAGTGAAAAATCTCTAACTTGATTAATTTATTTGGTTTGACTATTCAATAATGGCCTTTATCGAAGCCAGGAAAAATTCTTCTGTGAATTTCTTGGTCAAATTGGGCCAATAGGAATCAAATTGCCCTTTCATATGGTCACTGATTGAATTATTATATTCTCTCCGTATCACCCAGAAAGTGTACATTTTTCAGAAATGAAAAAAAATGAATTTAGATTTATTAATTTATTTATTAAATATTTCGAAAAATTTCAAGAGATTTTGGAAAAATTGTAAAGATAACACAAATGTTCTAAAGATTTCAAACGATATCGATAGGTTTCACAAAGACTTAAAATATTTATAATCAATTTCACAAAGGTTTTAAAGGTTTACAGAAGATTTCAAATGATTTAACAAATATTTTAAATATTTCAAAAGATATTAAAGTTTTCACAAATATTTCAAAGATTATACAAAGATTTGAAAGATTTAAATGTGATTTGACCAAGGTTTTAATGAATTAAAATGTTTCAGAAGGTAAATAGATAACTAATGATTTAACGAAGATTTCAAAAGACTTTAGACGATTTCGAAAGATTTCAAGAAATTTTGCAAAATTTTAAAGATTTCACAAATATTCTAAAGATTTCACAAATATTCTAAAGATTTAAAACGATTGCTAAAGATTTCACGTTCGCTTCAAAGATGTGCAAAATATTTACAAGAGATTTCAAATGTTTTAACAAAGATTTTAAAGGTTTCACAAATATATCGAAAGATTTCAAAGATTCTACAAGGATTTCAACAATTTTAATGAAATCAAAAGATTTGCAAGATTTCTAATGATTCAACAAAGATTTCACAAAGTTTTAGACGATTTCAAAGATTTGCAAAATATTTTGAAAGATTTCAAGCGATTTTGTAAAATTTTCAAAGATTTCACAAATATTTCAGACGATTTCACGTTGATCACAAAGATTTACAAAATAATTTCACAGAGTTTAATGACTTAACAAAGATTTCAAAAGTTTCAAAAAGATTTCACAATGTTTTCAAATTTCGTATCAATTTGTTTTAAACATACTAATCTAATAAATATTGCTCCTATTAACCTAAAAGAAACAATTAAATAATTATAAATTAAACATAATTCTTCTATAAATAAGATTATTCTTAATAATCCATATCGCCCCCAAGGGTTTCAATGATTTACAAAGATTTTTAATGAATTCAAAAGTTTAAAAAAATGTTAAATCTATTGAAAAATATACAAAAAGCTTCAAAAGATTTTTAACATTTCTAATGATTTAATAAAGGTTTGAAAAGGCTTTCTACGGTTTCAAAGAGTTACAAAATATTTCGAAAGATTTCAAGAGATTTTGCAAACATTTTTAATATTTGACAAATATTTTAAAGATTTCAAGTTTTTTAAGATTTATCAATACTTTTGGAGATTTCCCAAAGATTTCAATTATTTTACAAAGATGTAAACAATTTTACAAGTATTTAAAAGATTTCAATGAATTCATAAGTTTCCAAAGATTTAAAAGATTTCTAATGATTGAAAAAAGATTTGAAAAGATTTTGGAAAATTTCAAAGATTAAAAAAATATTTCGAAAGTTTTGAAGAGATTTTGGACAAATTTGGAAAATTTTACCAATATTCCAAAGATTTTTGACGATTTAAAAAGATTCCACAAAGATTTTAAAGGTTTCAAATGATTTTACAAAGATTTTAAATTTTGCAAAAGATTTTAAAGGTTTCACAAATATTTCAAAAATTGCGCAAGGAATTCAAAAGTTTCAAAAGATTTTAAGTGAATTTTGAAAAATGTAAAAAAGTTTCAAAATATTTTGAAGATTTCTAATGATTTAACAAAGATTTCAAAGATTTAACTAAGTATTTTGAAAGACTTCAAGAGATTTTCCAAAATTTTGAACATTTCACAAATATTCTAAAGATTTCAAACAATTTCGAAAGATTTTACAAGAATTTCAAAGGTTTAATGAATTCAAAAGTTTCGAAAGATAAAAAAAATTCTAATGATTTAAGATAGATCAAGAGATTTTATAAAAGTTTTAAAGATTTCAAACGGTTTCACAAAGATTTCACAGAGATTTTAAAGATTTCACAATTATTTCAATGATTTTACAAAGACTTTAAAGATTTACAAAATATTTCACAAAAACTGTTAAAGATTTCAAAAGTTTCAAAAAGATTTCACAGTGATTTCGAAGATTTCCCTAGGATTTCAAAGGTTTCAATGATTTTACAAAGATTAAAAAGATTTTACAAGGATTTAAAAATTTTACAAGAATTTCAAGGATTTTAATTAAATGAAAAGTTTCAAATGATTTTAAGTGAATTAAAAAATGTTCGAAAGGTTTCAAATAGTTTCAAAACATTTTCAAGATTTCTAATAATTTAACAACGATTTCAAAGCTTTCACAATGATTTAAAAAGGTTTTAGACGATTTCAAAGATTACAAAATATTTCGAAAGCTGTCAAGAGATTTTGCAAAATTTGAAAGATTTCGCAAATATTCTAAAGATTGCAAACGATTTCATAAAGACTTCAAAGATTTCACAAAGATCTCAATGATTTTATAAAGTTATAAAACATTTCACAAATACTTCCAAGATTTATAAACGATTTCAGAAAGATTTCAATGATTTTACAAAGATATAAAAGATTTTACAAGGATTTCAAAGATTTCACAAATATTCTAAAGATTTTTAACGATTTCAAAGATTTAACAAAAATTTCAAATTGTTTTAGACGCTTTCAAAGATTTACAAAATATTTCGAAAGCTTTCAAGAGATTTTATAATTTTTTTAAAGATTTCAAGCGATTTTACAAAGACTTCAAAGATTTAAAAAAATGTCATAAAGATTTTAAAAATTTTCATGGATTTTACAAAGATATATAAGATTTTCCCAGGATTTCAAAGCTTTCAAATATTCGGAAGATTTTAAACTATTTCAAAAGTTTCACGAAAGCTTTTAAAGATTTCAAAAGTTAAAAAAAAAGAAGATTTCACAGTGTGATTTCGAAGATTTCCTAAGGATTTCAAAGATTTTAATGAATTTAAAAGTTTCAAACGATTTTAAAGATTTATAATGATTTAACATAGATTTCGAAGATTTTACAAAGAGTTACAAATATTTTAGACGATTTCAACGATTTACAAAATATTTCGAAAGATTTCAAGAGATTTTATAAAGAATTTAAACGATGTCACAAAGATTTATAAAAGATTTCAACGAGATTTCAAGGATTTCAAAGATTTTAATAAATTCCAAAGATTGTAAACGATTTCACAAAGACTTCAATGAGTTACAAAAGATTTCAGAAAAGTTTAAGATTTCAACACATTTTACAAGGATTTCAAAGGTGTCAATAAATGCAAAAGTTTCCAAAAATTTCACGAAGTGTTTCCAAAGTTTTCAAGAGTGATCAACCCCTCGTTAAAAATCCTGATGAAAAATTAATTTTCTGATTTTTTTTCTTTTGCAGGAAACTTGTGCATGATCACTGGAGGAAGGAATTTGGGACGTGTCGGTACCGTTGTGAGCCGAGAACGTCATCCCGGATCTTTCGACATTTGTCACATCAAAGATTCTCAAGGTCACACATTCGCCACCAGGTATAAAAATACGGAAACTTTCAAATAAATTTTTAAATAAAATTGAAATCAATTTTTTCCTCTGTTATTTTTATATTGGTATTACAGTTTTTCTCTCTTTTTTTAAGATTGCACAACGTCTTTATCATCGGCAAAGGATCCAAACCCTTCGTAAGTCTACCCAAAGGAAAGGGAGTGAAACTCACGATTGCAGAAGAAAGAGACAAAAGATTGGCGTCTAAGCGAGACTAATGTACGTTTTCCAATAAAATTTTTTTTTAAAAGGAAAATTCTCGGCTTAAAAATGAAAGAGTTGTGATTTCTGATTTTATTTCCCGAGCGAGAGCGTTTATTTCTTTTTCAGGATTTTAGAATTTAAGAGTTAACGCAGGAAGAGATGGAAGAAGTTTAACTGTAGGCTTTGTCTTCTTAAATAAATAAATAAAAATACTGGGAAAGCTTTTAAAAATAATTTAAGAGCCTTTCAATCTTTTATGGATTTATAAACCCTAATTAGATAAATAATTTGAAAAAGTTTTGTCTTTTTTTAAATTGAAACTTAATTTGCGGTGTGTTAAAATTAAAAAAAAAAACAATTAAAGGGTCTATTTTAAATTTAGACTAGAGGCTCATACGCGCGCTCCGCGCGCGAACAATTTCTTTACATGTAATTATTTTATTTGGAAATGAAGTTCAATAAAATACCATTACATTAATTTTTACTTCAATAATTTTGATTTGTACACGGCTTCGCATGGATACCTTCTCACGATGCAGAATAAATAATTGTGCAACTCTGAACTTTTTCATGCAACTTCGGAAAAAAACCTATAAAATGTCGGCGCGTACAAATTTTCACAGAAATACACAGTAAATGATCTCGACTCGAGAAGAGTCCAGATGTCAAGCCATTTCGAGCGTGCATAGCACTCGGATGGATGACCATCTGCGACGTATACGACCGAGTTGTGTATTCGCTGTGTTTTAACCTCGGTTTCAATTAATGTCGAGCAGGAGGTTTGACGGCAGGGTTTCTTCGATAAATTGCCAAACTCTTAATTTGTTCATGAAAATATTTTAAATAATTAATAAATCTTGCAAATTTGAAGAGCATAATAGAAAGAAGTCATCAGAACGATATTCTTAGTTAATTCTGTAAAAAATTCACCCTATTCGTTGAAAAATAGCCAAATTCTTATTTTTTCATCAAATTTGTTTAAATAATTAATAATTCTTGTAAATTTACAAAACAACATAGAAAAGAGCATCGGAAAGACAATCTGAGTTGACTCCGGAAACAAATCTTGTCTATTCCTTGACAAATGCCCAAACTCTGAATATGCTTATGAACATTGTTTAAATAATTAATAATTATTGTTAATGTGCAAAGTATCGTAGAAAATAGTTATTGAAAATACATTCTTTATCCATTCTGGAAACAAATTGGGCCTATTCTTTCAGAAATAGCCAAACACTTAATTTTTTAATTAAAATTGTTTAAATAATTAATAAATCTTGTAAATTTGCAAAACAATACAGAAAAGAAGCATCTGAAATATATTCTTATTTAATTCTGTTAAAATTCAGCCTGCTCCTTGAAAACAGCCAAACTCTGAATATGTTTATACAAATTGTTTGAATAAATAGTAATTATTGTAAATTTGCAAAGTACCGTAGAAAAGAGTTATTGAAAATACATTCTTGGTGATCCCGTAAACAAACTGAGCCCATTCATTGAAATATGGCTGAACTCTTAATTTGTTGAAATATTTAATAATTATTGTAAATTTGCAAAGCATCATAGAAAAAGTCATCGGAAAGATATTCTTGGTTAATTCTGCAAAAAAATTGAGCCTATTCGTTGAAAAATAGCGAAATTCTGAATTTTGTATGAAAATTGTTTAAATTGTTAAAAATTATTGTAAATTTACAAAGCAACATAGAAAAGAGTCATCGGAAAGATATTCTTAGTTGACCCCGTAAACAAATTGTGCCTATTCTTTGAAAAATAGCCAAAATCTGAATATGTTTATGAAAATTGTCGAAATAATTATTGTATATTTGCAAAGTATCGTAGAAAATGGTTATTCGATTCAAATTCTTTCTTGATACCCTGAACTAATTTATCCTATTCGTTGAGAAAAGGCCAAGCTCACAATTTGTTTATGAAAATTGTTTAAGTAATTAATAATTCTTGGAAATTTGCAAAGCATCATACAAAAAAGTCATCGGAAAGACTTTGCATAGCATTATAGAAAAAAAGTAATCGGAAAGATATTCTTGGTTAATTCTATAAAAAAATTTAGCCTATTCGTTGAAAATAGCAAAAATCTGAATTTGTAAAGAAACATAGAAAAAGAGTCTTCGGAAAGACATACATAATGGACTCCGTAAACAAATTGTGCCTATTCCTTGAAAAATAGCTAAACTCTGGATATTTTGATAAACATGTTTAAATAATTAATAATTATTGTACATTTTCAAAGTACTGAATATAAATAGGAAAGAGTTATCCGAAAAACGTTTGTTGAAAAATGGTCAAACTCTTAATTTGTTTAATAACATTGTTTAAATGATAATTCTTATCTAATTTTTAAAAAAATTGAGCCTATTCGTTGAAAAATAGCCAAACTCTAAATTTTGTAACCGAAATTGTTAAAATAATTAATAATTGTTGTAAATTTACAAAACATAGTAAAGAGTTATCGGAAAGACAATCTCAGTTGACTCCGTAAACAAATTGTTCTGAATGTGTCTATGACAATTGTTTAAATAATTGATAATTATTATAAATCAATAGCCAAACTCTTGATTTGTTTATCAAAATTGTTTAAATAATGATTCATTCTTTGAAATTTGCAGAGCATTATAGCAAAACGTCACTGGAAAGATATTCTTACTTAATTCTATTAAAAATGGAGCCTATTCGTTACAAAATAACCAAAATCTCATTTTTTTAATTGAAATTGTTTAAATTATTAATAATTATTGTGAATTTACGAAGCGACATAGAAAAGTGTCATCAGAAATACATTCGTAGTTACTTTGTAAACAAAGTGTACCTATTTCTTGAAAAATAGCCAAAATCTGAATATGTTTCTGAAAATTGTTAAAATAATTAATAATTATTATATATTTGCAAAGTATCATGGGAAAGAGTTATTTGAAATACATTCTTTCTTAATACCCTAAACTAAAGTATCCCATTCGTTGAAAAAATGCCAAGGTCTCAATTTTTTTATGAAAATTATTTAAAACATTAATAATTCTTGGAAATTTGCAAAGCATCATAAAAAAAGTCATCGGAAAGATATTCTTAGTTAATTCTGTAAAAAAATAGCCTATTTGTTGAAAAATACCCAAAACTCTATTCGTGGAAAAATGACCAAACTATGAATTTTTTTTATGAAAATTGTTTAAATAATTAATAATTCTTGGGAATATATCAAGCATAGAAAAAAGTCACCGGAAAGATATTCTTAGTTGACTCCATTTTCTTTAAAGATAAATAAGCCAAGGGTAAACCCCTTTTTAAAATTTTATAAACTTCTATAAATTCCAAAAATAATTCAAATTTTAATGTTTTCTCATAAAAATATGACAGATGAATTCATATTTTCAATTGTTTAAGATTTCAATAATAGTTAAAATTGGAAGGAAGCTATATTCTTTGAAAATGTAACTGAAAGTTAAATAAAATAAAATTATAAACGTTCATAATTTTTTATTGTTAGTTAAAATTATAACGATGGAATCGTCTTTGAAAATATAAATGAAAGTAAAATAAAAGAAATTTATAAATGTTCATAATTTGTATTGTTTATTATTCTAATAGAAAAAAAATTTCGAAAAAAAGTAAGGCTTTATAATTTTAAAAAGAAATATTAAAAAATGAGCCAAAATATTAATTAAAATTTGTAATTTTGCCTTTAAAAATAATTAGCCCAGAGTGGAATGATTTTGATGATTCATAGATAAGTCATAGACGTCGAAAATGCAACTAAAATAAACATACAATGAATTGCTAAATATTCATAATTTTCCATTATTTATAATTATAGTAAAAAATTTTCAACTTGTAGTTGAAATTGTAAATTTTTTTAAAACTTGCTTCAAAGCTATCTAAATTTTTAAAAAATTGAAAAAAAAACACAGAATGAATTCATTAAAATGCTTTATTAATACATCACACTAAAAATGAGGGAAAGTATATTGCATGTGAAAAATTATTTCAAAAACTCTTTAAAAAGCACAATAGCATTGTACTGAAGAGATTATTAATGTGCTGGAAGCAATTAACAAAAAGAATAAAGACTGAAATTAATGAAAACTTTTACAATTATTAAAATTTGTACTGGGTCTTTAATTCTCATTAGATATATTGTGCATATATTTTCTTCTAAAAATGAATTTGTTTAAAATGTTCAAATGGTTTTGATTTTAATATTATAGTTCAGATAGAAAAAATGTGCTTATTATTAAAAAGGTTATAGCTGTAACTATGTTTTAATGTAAGCTAAAAAATAGCAAAACTCTGAATTTGTTTATGAAAATTATTTAAATAATCAATAATTATTTTAAATTTACAAAGTACCGTAGGAAAGACTCATCGAAAAGGCATTCTAAGTTGATTCCGTAAACAAATTGAGCCTATTAGTTGAAAAATGGCCAAACTAAAGATATTCTGAGATAATTATGTAAAAAAAATTGATCCTATTCGTTGAAAAATAGCAAAATTCTGTATTTGTTCATGAAAATTGTTTAAATAATTAATGATTCTTGTACATTTGCAAAGTATAATATCAAACAGTCACCTTGAAAGCATTGTTAGTTTATTTCGTTAAAAAAAAAATTAAGCTTTTTCGTTGAAAAATAACCAAACTCTGAATTTTCTGACAAAAATTGTTTAAATAAATAAATCATAATTGTTTGGAATTTGTAAATTACTATAGAAAAGAGTCATCGCAAACATATTATCAGTTAAATCTGTAAAAGAATTTAGCCTGTTAATTGAAAAACAAAATTCATTATAAAAAAATCTTAGTTTGAAATAATTAATAATTCTTGTGAATTTGCGAAACATTATGAAAAAAACTCATCGAAACGACATTCTTAGTTGATTTCGTTAAAAAAAATTAA
Organism: Andricus curvator; assembly: GCA_932195095.1. Taxonomy (NCBI): domain Eukaryota; kingdom Metazoa; phylum Arthropoda; class Insecta; order Hymenoptera; family Cynipidae; genus Andricus; species Andricus curvator. Next base: position 105,411 of record CAKNYM010051847.1, on the reverse strand, counting down.
CCCTATTCGTTGTAAAATAGGAAACTCTGAATTTCCTTACAAAAATTGTTTAAATAAATCATAATTACTGGGAATTTCTAAAGCACTATAGAAAAGAGTCACCGCAAAGACATTCTCAGTTAATTTTGTAAAAACATTGAGACTATTCGTTGAAAAACAAAATTTATTATCAAAAGAATCTTAGTTTTAAATAAATAACTCTTGGGAATTTGCAAAACAACCATAAAAAAAATCATCTAAAAGACATTCTTAGTTGATTCCGTGAACAAATTAAGCCTATTCCTTGAAAAATAGAGAACTCTGAATTTCCTCACAAAAATTGTTTAAAATTTGAATTTGCAAAGCAACATATAAAAGAGTAATCGCAAAGATATTCTTAGATAATTTTTTTAACAAATTGAGCATATTTGTTGAAAAATAGACAAACTATAAACTCTTGGGAATTTTCAAAGCTCCATAGAAAAGAGTCATCGCAAAGATATTCTAAGTTAATTTGTTTGTAATTGAGTCTATTTGTTGAAAAATAGAAAAACTATGAAGTTGTTTATAAAAATTGTTTAAATAATTAATAATGCTTCCAAATTTGCTAAGTTTCATATCAAACAGTCACCGCAAAAGCATTCTTAGTTTATTCCGTTAAAAGAAGCTAAGCCTGTTCGTTGATAAATAACCAAACTTTGAATTTTTTTTAATTGCGAAAAAAAACTTGATGCACTAAACTAATTGATCCTATTCGTTGAAAAATGGCCAAGTTCTTGATTTCTTCATGAAGATTGTTTAAATAATTAATCATTCTTAGAAATTTACAAAGCATCATATAAAAAAAGTCATCGGAATGATATTCGTAGTTAATTCTGTAAAAAATGTAGCCTATTCGTTAAAACATAGAAAAATTATAAATTTTCAATGAAAATGGTTTAAAACATTATTAATTGTTGCAAATTTACAAAGCAACATCGAAAAGAGTCATCAGAAAGACTTTCAATGTCATCATAGAAAAAAGTAATCGGAAAGATATTCTTGGTTAATTCTATAAAAAAATTTAGCCTATTCGTTGAAAATAGCCAAAATCTGAATTTGTAAAGAAACATAGAAAAAGAGTCTTCTGAAAGACATACTTTTTGACTCCGTAAACAAATTGTGCCTATTCCTTGAAAAATAGCTAAACTCTGGATATTTTGATAAACATGTTTAAATAATTAATAATTATTGTAAATTTTCAAAGTACTGAATATAAATAGGAAAGAGTTATCCGAAAAACGTTTGTTATTGATTCCGTAAACAAATTGAGCCTACTTGTTGAAAAATGGTCAAACTCTTAATTTGTTTATCAACATTGTTTAAATAATAATTAATTCTTTGAAATTTGCAGAGCATTATATAAAAAAAAGTCATCGGAAAGATATTCTGACCTAATTCTGTAAACAATTGAGCCTATTCGTTTAAAAATAGCCAAACTGTTAATTTCTTAATCGAAATTGTATAAATAATTAATAATTCTTGTAAATTTATAAAGCAAAATAGAAAAGAGTAATCAGAAAGATATTCTTAGTTAATTCTGTGAAAAAATGTAGCCTATTCGTTGACAAATAGCTGAAATCTGAATTTGTTTATGAATATTGTTCAAATAATTATTAATTATTGTATATTTGCAAAGTATCGCAGAAAATAGTTATTGGAAATACATTCTTTGTTGATTCTGGAAACAAATTGGGCCTATTATTTCAGAAATAGTCAAACTCTTAATTTTTTGATAAAAATTGTTCAAATAATTAATAAATCTTGCAAATTTGAGGAACAATATAGAAAAAAGTCATCTGAAATATATTCTTATTTAATTCTGTTAAAATTAAGCCTACTCCTTGAAAAATAGCCAAACTCTGAATATGTTCATAAAAATTGTTTGATTAATAATAATTATTGTAAATTTGCGAAGTACCGTATAAAAGAGTTATTGGAATTTCATTCTTGGTGATCCCGTAAATAAACTGAGCCCATTCATTTAAAAATGGCCGAACTCTTAATTTGTTGAAATAATTAATAATTATTGTAAATTTGCAAAGCATGATAGAAAAAGTCATCAGAAAGATATTCTTAGTTAATTCTGCAAAAAGTTGAGCCTATTCGTTGAAAAATAGCCAAAATATGAATTTGTGAAGCAACCTAGAAAAAGAGTCTTCGGAAAGACATACTTTTTGACTCCGTGAACAAATTGTGCCTATTCCTCGAAGAATAGCTACATTCTGGATATGTTGATAAACATGTTTAAATAATTAATAATTACTGTAAATTTTCAAATTATCATACATAGGAAAGAGTTATTCGAAAATGTTTTTTATTGATTCCGTAAAAAAATTGAGCCTGCTCGTTGAAAAATTGTCAAACTATTAATTGTTTATCAACATTGTTTAAATAATAATTAATTCTTTGAAATTTGTAGAGCATTATAGAAAAATGTCACCGGAAAGATATTCTTATCTTATTCTGTAAAAAATTGAGCCTATTCGTTGAAAAATAGCTAAACTCTAAATTTTTAAATCTAAATTGTTTAAATAATTAATAATTCTTGTAAATTTACAAAACATAATAAAGAGTCATCGGAAAGACAATCTTAGTTGACTCCGCAAACAAATTGTTCTGAATGTGCTTATGAAAATTGTTTAAATAATTAATAATTATTGTAAATTTTCAAAGTATCGTACATAGGAAAGAGTTATTTGAAAAACATGCTTTATTGATTCCGTAAACAAATTGAGCCTATTTTTTAAAAAATAGCCAAACTCTTGATTTGTTTATCAAAATTGTTTAAATAATGATTTATTCTTTGAAATTTGCAGAGCATTATAGCGAAAAGTCACTGGAAAGATATTCTTACTTAATTCTATAAAAAATAAAGCCTATTCGTTAAAAAATAGCCAAAATCTCAGTTTTTTAGTTGAAGTTGTTTAAATAATTGAAAATTATTGTAAATTTACAAAGCAAGACAGATAACAGTCATCGGAAAGATATTCTTAGCTGAATTCGTAAACAAATTGAGCCTATTCGTTGAAAAACAGTCAAACTCTGAATATCTTTATGAAAATTGTTGAAATAAATAACAATTATTGTAAATTTGCAAAGTAACATAGGAAAGACTTATTTTTAATACATTCTTTTTGGTTCTGTAAGAATATTGAGCCAATTCGTTAAAAATAATTATATTACAAATAATAATTCTTGTAAATTTACAAAGCAGCATTCCTTGAAAAATAGACATATTCTGAATATGTTTATGAAAATTGTTAAAATAATGATTAATTATTGTATATTTGCAAAGTATCGTAGAAAAGATTTATTGGGAATACATTCTTTCTTGATTCCCTAAACTAATTGATCATATAACTTGAAAAATGGCCATGTTCTTGATTTGTTTATGAAAATTGTTTAAATAATTATTGAAAATTTGCAAATCATCATACAAAAAAGTCATTGGAAAGATATTCTTACCTAATTCTGTAAGAAAATTTAGCAAATTTGTTAAAAAATAGCCAAACTCTACCTGTTCGTTAAAAAATAGGCAAACTTTAAAATTCTGTATGAAAATTATTCAAATTATTATTAATTCTTGTAAATTTATAGAACAACATAGAAAAGACACTCCGTAAAAAAATTCTGCCTATTCCTTGAGAAATAGACAAACTCTGAATATGTTCAGGAAAATTATTAAAATAATGATTAATTATTGTATATTTGCAAAGTATTGTAGAAAAGATTTATTGGGAATACATTCTTTCTTGATTCCCTAAACTAATTGATCCTATTCGTTGAAAAATGATCGGGTTCTTAATTTGTTTATGAAAATTGTTTAAATAATTGATAATTATTGAAAATTTGCAAATCATCATACAAAAAAGCCATTGGAAAGATATTCTTAGCTAATTCTGTAAGAAAATTTAGCATATTTGTTAAAAAATAGGCAAACTTTAAATTTCTGTATGAAAATTATTCAAATTATTATTATTTCTTGTAAATTTACAGAACAACATAGAAAAGAGACTCCGTAAACAAATTCTGCCTATTCGTTCAAAAATAGACAAACTGTGAATATGTTCAGGAAAATTATTAAAATAATGATTAATTATTGTATATTTACAAAGTATCGTAGAAAAGATTTATTGGGAATACATTCTTTCTTGATTCCCTAAAGTAATTGATCCTATTCGTTCAAAAATGACCTGGTTCTTAATTTGTTGATGAATATTGTTTAAATAATTAATAGTTCTTGAAAATTTGCAAATCATCCTACAAAAAAGTAATTGGAAAGATATTCTTAGCTAATTCTGTAAAAAATTTAGCATATTTGTTAATAAACAGCCAAACTCTACCTATTTGTTAAAAAATAGGCAAACATTTAATTTCTGTATGAAAATTGTTTGAATTATCATTAATTCTTGTAAATTTACAAAGCAACATAGAAAAGAGTAATCGGAAAGACATTCTTAGTTGATTCCGTAAACAAATTGAGCTTATTCGTTTATGGAAACTGTTTAAATGATTAATCGTTCTTGTGAATTTACATAAGCAACATAGAAAATAGTCATCAGAAAGACTTTTCTTAGCATCATAGAAAAAAGTAATCTGAAAGATATCGCCTTTCGAATCTACGAGTCCAAGCCTAAAACTCGATAGAACTGGATTGAAATGAAAACTAAGTATTGAAATGAGTGAAATCATATTTTCAATCGCGTAATATTTAAAATTTGTTTTTTAAATAAAAAATTAACAAAATTTATTATAAAAAATCCAAACACAAATTTTCCGAAATGTCAAAAGCTTCAATTAAAAAATATAAACGGTACTCAAAATTCGGAAATTTTGAAACATTTTGAAATGTAAATGAACTATGACTAATCGAAAATGAATTTTTCAACATACGAATAAAATATTAAAAAATGAGTCCAAGGAATCGTATATATACCGAAGTGTACATGCATAGACTTCCCCTAAGCTTCTTATGAAACCAAACATCTCGAGTTCAAATAAACACAGCTCGCCCAACGTCGATGAGATCGCTTTATGCGTATCATCGACTCACCACTGGTAGTCATTTGGGCTGTTGCCACAATTTAAGTTTTGAAAAAGTTCTCGCAGATGACGTCTTAAACTACCTGGTGCGTGACCCGGTGCACCCGGATCGTCGACTGACCATTGGTAGTTATTTTGGCTGTTGGAACAATTTAAATTTTAAAAAAGTTCTCGTAGAATACGCGCTAAACTACCTGGTGCGCGTCCCGGTGCACCCGGGTCGTCGAGTCACCACTATTAGTTATTTTGGATGTTGGCAAAACTTGAATTTTAAGAAAGTTCTCGGAGAATACGTGCTAAACTACCTGGTGCACGACCCGGTGCACCTGGATCGACGAGTCACCACTATTAGTTATTTTGGATGTTGGCACAACTTAAATTTTGAAAAAGTTCTAGTAGAATACGTGCTAAACTACCTGGTGCGCGTCACGGTGCACCCGGGTCGTCGAGTCACCACTATTAGTTATTTTGGATGTTGGAACAATTTAAATTTTTTTAAAGTTCTCGTAGAATACGCGTTAAACTACCTGGTGCGTGATCCGGTGCACGCGGATCCTCGGCTCACCACTTTTAGTTATTTTAGATGTTGGCACAATTTAAATTTTAAAAAAGTTCTCGTAGAATACGCGTTAAACTACCTGGTGCATGACCCGGTGCACCCGGATCCTCGGCTCACCACTTTCAGTTATTTTGGATGTTGGCACAATTTAAATTTAAAAAAAGTTCTCGTAGAATACGCGCTAAACTACCTGGTGCGTGACCCGGTGCACGCGGATCCTCGGCTCACCACTTTTAGTTATTTTGGATGTTGGCACAATTTAAATTTTAAAAAAGTTCTCGTAGAATACGCGCTAAAGTACCTGGTGCGTGACCCGGTGCACGCGGATCCTCGGCTCACCACTTTTAGTTATTTTGGTTAGTTATTTTGGATGTTGACACAATTTAAATTGTTAAAAATTTATCGTAGATGACGTCTTCAACGGCCTGGTGCACAAAACTAAATCATTGTAACGGTAACGGAAATAGTAACGCACCAAGATGGGTTTTCAAAGATAGGATTATTAAACGAAAATTCTATTCTATTATAGACCTAAAAAAAATCGAAAGCTTCCGCTGCTTTATTAATTTAATGTCAAGTGAGAAATTATATTTCATTTTTTTTCAATTTTATCTTGCATTTGAAACAAAAATGTTTCTAATAATACAAAAGAGAATTAATCCCTTTAGGGAACCAAATGCAAAAATTTTTAATATCAAAAGTAATTTTTATTTCCGAATACCAAGGTTTGTTACAGAACCTATAAAACTAGGAAAAGTTCTGAAATTTTGATAAAAAAACCTGGAAAAGTCCTTCAATTTTGAAGAGCCTGGAAACTTGTATTGCAATTTCTTTATGAAGTTTTAGTAATTATCTTTGTATTTTTTTATTATTTTACAAACTCAGATCAATATGAATTGTTTAAAGTACGTCATAATGATTTTTATTACAAAATAATAATTTCGATTAAATATATTTTTAAATTCAAATAAAAAAAATTTAAGTTAAATTTTCAAACAAAGAAATTAATTTTCAAACAAAGAGACAAACTGTCAAATAATACGATTAATTTTCTACCGAAAAAAATGAAATTTTAACAAAATATATGAATTTTCAACGAAAGAGTTGAATTTTTAACCTCAGAAATGAAATTTTCAACTAAAATTAGGAATCTTTGATGAAAAAAATAAATTTTCAACCAAGAAGATTAATTTTCAACTAAAAAAGACGAACTTTTAATAAAATACATGAATTTTTTAATAAAAAGGGTACGTTTTCAACCCAAATTGAATAGTTATATTCACAGTGAAAAAATTTGGTTTATATGAAATTTCGACAAAATAGTTACATTTGTAACCAAAGAAATGAATTGTCAACTTAACAAAAATTAATTTTCGTGAAAAGAAAAAGAATTTTCCACGAAATAGTTAAATTTTTAAGCAAAGAAATGAATTTTCAAATATAATGGTGAATCTTCAATTAAAACATCAAAGTTTGAACCAAATAGTTGAATTTTCGACTGTAAAAATGAAATAGTTACATTTTAAGTTCATAAATTAATTTTCAGTAAAATATTGAATTTTTTTAGCAAATAAAGAAAAACGAATTTTTAACAAAAGAAAATAATTTTCAACCGAAAATGGAAACGTTAATTTTTTAGTTGAAAAATTAATTTTCAACCAATTAAAAACGAATTTCTGACACAAAAAAAAAGGTTTTGAATTAAAATGATGAAAAAAACAATGAATTTTTGACAAATTAGTTCCACTTTAAACTAAGTAGTTGATTTTTCAACGAAAAATGTAATAGTTGATATTTCTAACAAAGAAGATTTTATTTGAAACCAAAAACATTTGAATTTAACCAAACAAGATAGTTGAGATAGTCCTCCACCAAAAAAGATTAGTTTTCAACCAAACAGTTGCATTTTTAGCCAAAAAGATAAAATTTTTACAACAGATGATTTTTTAAACCAAAAAGACAAATTTTCATCAAAATAGTTACATTTTTAACCAAAGAAATGAATTTTCAATTAAGAGACTGAATTTTGAACCATAAAAATTAATTTTCTCTAAAAAAGACGATTTTTCAACAAAATACATGAATTTTGAACTAAAAAAGATGAATTTTTAACAAAAAATGGAATGGTTATATCTTCAGTAAAATAATGAATTCTGAACCAAAAGAAAAACGAATTTTGAACAAAATAGTTTTTATTTTTAATAAAAGAAATTACTTTTTAAGAAAGTACATGAATTTTCAACTAAAAAAGACCATTTTTGAACCAGATACTTAAATTATGAACTAAAAATGATAACTTTTCAGCCGAAAATGGAATAGTAAAAATTTTCATTAAAAAAAATTAATTTTCAACGAACTAAAAACGAATTTTCAACGAAATAGTTCCACTTTAAAATAAGTAGTTGGATTTTCAATGAAAAATATAATAATTGATATTTTAACAATATAGTTGAAAATCCCGGATCAAAAAATATTATTTTTCAACATTTGCATTTTTAGCCAAAAAGAAGAAATTTCTACAACAAATGGTTTTTAAACCAAAAAGACGAATTTTTAACAAAATTCTTAAAGTTTTAACTAAAGAAATGAATTTTCAACAAAAAAATGTTTTAGTTTAAAATCCTTACTCAAAAAATACGAATTCTCTACAAAATACATACATTTTTAACCAAATAGCTGCATTTTCAACCGAAAAGATAAATTTTCTACCAAAAAGACGAATTTTCAACAAATTACATAAATTTTCAATCAAGTAGTTTAATTTTTAAACTAAGAAGATCAATTTTTAACCAAAAAGTTGAATTTTCAACCCAAAAGTATAAACTTTCAACAAAAAAGTTAATTTTCAATCAAATAGTTCAATTTTAAGTTGAAAAATTAGTTTTTAACCCAAAAATTGAAAAAAAATCAATTTTTACCAAAAAATGGAATATTTAGATTTTATTTTGAAAAATTAATGTTCAATAGAACAAAAAAATCTTCTACAAAACATTTAAATTTTCTACCACATAGTTGAATTTTCTGCGAAATTGTTGATTTTAATTTTAAATCTTGAACCAAATCGGATTGATTTCCAACAAAAAAAAAAGATTTTAAGTTTAAATAAAAAAACAATTGAATTCTACCAAAAACTACGATTTTGTAAGAAAATACATACATTTTTAACTGTTGGATTTTCAACCAAGAAGATGAATTTTCTACCAAAATAGACGAATTTTCAACCAAAATAGACGAATTTTCAACCAAATAGTTGAATTTTGAGCCTAAAAAAGATCAATTTCAAACAAAAAATGGAATAGACAAATTTCCGCTGAAAAACAATCATTTTCAATTTAGAAACGCGAATTTTTTTACAAAAAAAGTCGACTTTTACACCCGAAAATATGAATTTTCAGCCAAAAAGATTTGAATTTTCAATCTAAACAAAAATTAATTTTTAACAAAGTAGTTTAACATTTCAACCTAGAAGTTGAATTTTCAAATAAAAGTTGAATTCTCAACGAAAAATATAATAGTGAATATTCAAAATAAACAATATTTTTATTTTGAATCAAAACACTTGCAAATTTTATAAAAAAAAAGATTAAATTTTTACCAAAAGAGATGAATTTTGAAACCAAAAAGACGAAAAATAATTTTTAATACAAAATTCAAATTTCGAATAACTATTTATTTTTGAAGTTTCTTTGCTAAGTTTGTCGAGAAAATTGAAAATCATTTATGAAGACTTCAGGTATGTCAAGAAAATATCTAGAATATTTCTAAGAAATTTGTTTTTTTCACAGAATTTTACAAAATATTAGGAAAAATTTAACTCGCTTTAAAAGATATTTGGGACTTTTTAACACTTGGAAGAAATTAAAAAATATTTTATAAATTTTCGGAAAACTTTTAAAGTTTTTAAATATTTTTGGTATACTCAAAACTTCCAAAATTCGGAAAAATCTTTGAAACTGACTCGAATTATCCCTACAATTGTCTTAAAATCTTCGCGATTCGTTTTTGACAATTTTGGGAACCGTATGTAATGTTTAAAAATTTGTTTAAATATTCCACGTTTTGTTTGGAGTTTTTTAAAGTCATTTGACATTTTAAATATTAATTTTTTTTTAAACTTCTAAACAGAAACCTTAAAAAAAAATTTTATTCTCTTGAAACCTTTTAAAATTCTTTAAAAAACTTCTTAATTTTCTGTTTTAAATCCTCGAAAATCTACATTTTGTTTTAAATTTATTGAAATATTTTTAAGGTAAAAACTATTTTTGTATTCTTTCAAAACTTCTAAATATCTCTTAAAATTATTCGAATTTTTGATAAAATTTCGAAATCTTCAAAAGCTGCGTTTTGTTTTGAGTTTTTTTTAACCTTTTGTAATTCTAAATATTTAAAAAAAAATTTTTAAATGACTACACATTTTTTTTAAATGATTCGAATTTTTCGTAAATATTTGAAAAATGTCTGCAAAATTAAAAAAATTGTCTTAAAATCTTCCAGATTCTCTTTTAACAATTTTGTAAATATTTTGGAATGTTTCGAAAATCTTTTTAAATATTGTCTTCAAATAAATTTTGTAAAATAATGATTCATTAAAAAATTTCCGAGAAATCTTGAGACAATTTTTTTATTTCCTTGAAACCTTTCGAAACCTTTCAATTTTTTTTCGATATCTTCAAAAAGCCACATTTTAAGTTTTTTAAAATCTTTTGAAATTTTAAATATTTTTGAAATTTCTTAAAAACTTCTAAATATGTTTTAAAATGATTCCAAGTGTTCGTAAATATTTGAAAAAGTTCTGCAAAATTAAAAAAGTTGCCTTAAAATCTTCCAGTTTCTCTTTTGACAATTTTGGAAATATTTTGGAATGTTTCGAAAATCTTTTTAACTTTGTCTTCAAATAAATTTTGTAAAATAATAATTCATTATTAATTTTCCGAGAAATCGTAAGAAAATTTTTTTATTCTCTTGAAACCTTTAAAACTCTAAAAATCTTGCAAATTTTGTTTAGAAATCTTAAAAAACGCCACGTTTTGATTTAAGGTTTTTTAAATCTTTTGAAATTTTTTAAAAACTTCTAAATATTTTTTAAAAATAATTAGAAGTTTTCGTAAATGTGTATTTGAAAAGTTCTGCCAAATTAAAAAAAAATTGACTTTAAATTTTCTAGATTTTCTTTGGGCAATTTTGAAATGTTTCAATAATCCTTTTAAACATTGTCTTCGAATTAATTTTTAAAAATAAGTAATCACTTTCAATATTCCAAGGTATCGTAAGACAATTTTTTTATTATTTTGAATCCTTTCAATATTTCTAAAAAACTTCAAATTTTGATTTCGAAATGTTCAAAAATCTACATTTAGTTTTAAGTTTTTTGAAATTTTAAGAAAATTTCTAAATATTTTTTAAAAATAAATTCAAATAAATATTGTAAAATGAAAAAAGTTAAAAATTTTCGAGAAACCTTGAGAAAATTTTTTTATTCTCTTGAAACCGTTTAAAATTCCTGAAAACCTTCTTCATTTTCTGTTTTAAATCTTAAAAAATCCACATTTTGTTTTCGATTTGTTGATCTTCAAAAGGCCACGTTTATTTTGATTTTCTTAAAATCTTTTGAAATTTTAAATATTTTTGAAATTTTTTAAACACATAAATATATATGTTTTTTTTTTAATTTTTAAGTAAATATTTGAAAAAGTTCTGCAAAAATAAAAAAAATTGCCTTAAAATCTTCCATATTCTCTTCTGGAAATTCTGGGAATATTTTGGAATGTTTCGAAAATCTTTTTAAATATTTTCTTCAAATACGCATGTTGAAAAATAATAAATCATTATAAATTTGTCGAGAAATCTTGAGAAATTTTTTTTATTTTCTTGAAACCTTTCAAAACATTTCAAATTTTTTTTCGATATCTTCAAAAAGCCACGTTTTGATTTGAGTTTTTTTAAATCTTCTGAAATTTTGAATATTTTGGAAATTTCCTTAAAACTTCTAAATATTTTTTAAAATGATAAAAAAAATTTATATTCTTTTGGAACCTCTCAAAATCTTCCAAATTTTATTTCGAAATCTTCAAAAAGCCACGTTTTTATTTGAGTTTTTAAAAATCTTTTTAAATTTTAAATATTTTTGAAATTTCTTAAAAACTTATAAATATTTTTTTAAATGATTCCAAGTTTTCGTAAATATTTGAAAAAGTTCTGCAGAATTAAAAAAATTGTTTTCGATTTGTTGAAATTTTTTTTGTATCCTTTCAAAACTTCTAAATATCTCTTAATCTTTTTCGAATTTTTTCTGAAATTTCCAAATCTTCAAAAAGCCACGTTTATTTGGAGTTTTTAAAAATCTTTTGAAATTTTTTAAGCACATAAATATATATATATTTTTTAATTTTTCGTAAATATTTGAAAAAGTTCTGCAAAATAAAAAAACATTGCC
>CAKNYM010051847.1:58844-93345 GCA_932195095.1 Andricus curvator | reverse complement strand
TTTTGGAATGTTTCGAAAATCTTTTTAAATATTTTCTTCAAATAAATGTTGTAAAATAAAAAATCATAAAAAATTTTCCGAGAAATTTTAAGACAATTTTTTTATTTCCTTGAAACCTTTCAATTTTTTTTGATATATTCAAAAAGCCACGTTTTGATTTGAGTTTTTTAAAATCTTTTGAAATTTCAAATATTTTTGAAATTTCTTTAAGACTTATAAATATTTTTTAAAAAGATGAAAAAATTTTATATTCTTTGAAACCTTTCGAAATCTTCAACAAGCCACGTTTTGATGTGAGTTAAAATTTTTTTTTAATTTTAAATATTTTTGAAATTTCTTAAAAACTTCTAAATATTTTTTAAAATGATTCCAAGTTTTCGTAAATATTTGAAAAAGTTCTGCAAAGTTAAAAAAAGTTGCCTTAAAATCTTCCAGTTTTTCTTTTGGCAATTTTGGAAATATTTTGGAATGTTTCGAAAATCTTTTTAAATATTTTCTTCAAATAAACGTTGTAAAATAAAAAATCATTAAAAATTTTCCGAGAAATCTTGAGAAAATTTGTTTATTTCCTTGAAACCTTTCAAATTTTTTTTCGAAATCTTCAAAAAGCCACGTTTTGATTTAAGTTTAAAATTTTTTTGAAATTTCTTCAAAATTTCTGAATATTTTTTAAAATGATTCCAAGTTTTCGTAAATATTTGAAAAAGTTCTGCAAAATTAAAAACATTGAATTAAAATCTTCTACATTCTCTTTTAAGAATTGTGGAAATATTTGGGAATGTTTCGAACATCTTTTCAAATATTTTCTTCAAATAAATTTTGTAAAATAAAAAATCATTACAAATTTTCCGTGAAATCCTAAGAAAATTTTTTTATTCTCTTGCAACCTTTCAAAATCTTTAAAAACCTTAATTTTCTGTTTTAAAAATGTTTTAAAAATGTCTTCAAAAATCTATATTTTTTTTTAAATTTGTTGAAATCTTTTTAAGTTTAAAATTATCGTTGTACCTTTTCAAAACTTCTAAATATCTCTAAAACTTATTCGATTTTTGTTCTAAAACTTTGTAATGTTGCAAAATTAAAAATATTTAAAAATACTTTCTTAAAATTATTTTTTCAAAATAAGAAATCAATTCATCATATAATTTTTTTTTAAATTAATAAAAAAAATAAATAAATTTAGTTGGATGACGTCACAACGTGAAATACATAAATATTTTTAGTATCTAATTTGACTACTCCATCTCTCGACGATCGCAAACTAAAATGGCCGACTTCGCGTTTCACTTATCATTTCCCAACTTCATGATTGTTGTGTTCGGCATTTGTTTGCTTTGAAGTTCGTCTTCAATCTCTAATTACTAAATGGCATAAATCGTGAAAGAAATTCAAAAAAATCCCGAAAAATTAGTGAATAAAAAGGCAGATAAAGTGGAGTGGAACTGAACTAAAAAAATATCGCAAGTCGCCAAGGACGAAGTGATTGTTTCCCAGGTTTGAAAAAATGACATTCTTCCCTGAAAAAGAGACTTTTTGTACCCTTTTTCATATTGTGTTTAGTTAGGTAGATTTTTTCCCCTTGAGAAACGATGGTGTTACTCCAGGTCAGATTATCGTCTTCGAGAAGGCAATTTTGAGGTTAGGTTGACACAAAAAAAGGGGTTATATCGACGAGTTTCCTAAATATTTGTGAAATTCGTGATCTCCTCGAGAAAAGGTTCGGTTTCGGCGTTTTTCGAAAAAGACTTGAGACCTGCGTATTGGTGATTTTTCATTCTTCTCGGAGAAGATGGGGTCGCTGACTTTGGATTGTCCGTTGTGTTGTGGAGAGACTTTTCACAATCCGCAGTCGCTGAAATATCATTTGCTTAGCATGACGGACAATTTGTATTGTCCGGGATGTTCAGAAAGATTGGATTCTGTTTTGGCTTTAATTCGACATCTGGATTCTTGTGGACAGCCGAGTGATTTGGAGAAGGAAGCGAAATCCGTACCGAAGAAGGGAAAACGGGACAGTTCAAAACCCGTCGAGGTTTTGGTGGTAAAAAAATTCATACCTTTTTTGGTGGTTGTGTCTTTTTTGGTCTTGGTGGTGCTTTTCTTTTTGGTTTTTAATCCGCACGATCTTTAGGACTATTAGTTAATTTATGTTTGGAATTGGGCATGTTTTTTTTGTGTGCAAGATTGTAAAATATTTTTCTTTTTGAGATTTATATTTAGGGAAATAAGAGTTTGAAAGAAAAAATATATATTTTACAGTTTTCAGCTTCTCGAAAAAACGTCAAAACTAATGAAAAAAAAGTTGTGTCGAAGATAAAAATATATTCTAATTTAAAAACAATGGTCACTTAGGAAATAAAAATCCACACTCTCGAAAAAAAAACTTTCAACATGAAATATTTTATCAATTTTAATTAACACTCGTGAAAAAATATTTTATATTAAATATACATAATCAATTTTCTCAATTTGATTCAGAACGAACAAAAACGGTTCTAAGAGTCACATCATTAACGAATTTTTCGTAATAATTCGATGATTTGTTTATTTGCTTTCTATTCAAAACAAATCGAACCTTTTTCGATTTTTTCTTTTTCGAGACTTGTCAAGTTCAGAATTTTGTACTTTCGATGGTATAGCATTTTCCGTCTTGTTGGTGACTAACGAAATTATTTTGTAGTAAAATATCTGAGAAGTAATTAGTTTTTCACTCGTGTTTCTTATTTTTATATGGATTTGCTTGAGTTAAAAAAATTTATATTTCGATTTTTCTGTAAAGCGAGTGCATGTACGCATCTAATTAGCGAGATGGGCGGGAAAATTCAAATTTTGATAATAGTATTATCTTGAGTGAAAAAAAGAGAATCCAATGGAAATATTTTGTTTGATAAATTTTTAATATATATATTTATATTAAAAAATATAAAAGTAAAATAACTTTTTGAACATGAATTTCCAGGAGTTTGGAATATACATAATTATCTTCAATCCTATCTTTCTCTGAAAAATAGGTGTGTAACGAAAATCTGGAAAGCATTGTTGTCGCTTTTTCTCAATGCCGATTGAGTAATTTGAAAAACTCGAAAGAAAGAATGTTGTCAAATTCACACATACAACTAAAAATTAAAGTTTCAGTTGAAGGACAGTGATAAAGAATGTCACATTTGAGTGCATAATAAAACTGACCAAAATTTAATATTTATTAATTAAAAATTTTATAATTACATTTTCAGTTAAAATAATTAATTTGCAATCGAGAAAAAGGGTATTTTCAAGAAAATAGTGAAATTTGCAAACCAAACTGATGAAACTTTGTTAAAAAAATGAATTCTCAACAAAAAGTGTAATAGTTGATAGTTCCACCAAAAAGTATTTTAAGTTTCAATAAAAAACTGTTAAATTAAATCAAAAAATACGAATTTTCAACCAAAGAGTTGAATTTTCAATCCAGAAAAATTTTTCAATCAATGAAATAGCTTCACTTTTATTTACACAATTCATTTTCAACAAAAAAAACGAATTTTAAACAAAATTTGTTAAATCTTTAACCAACGAAATGAAATTTTAACTAAAATGATGCATCTTCAATCAAGAAAATAAATTTTTAACCGAATAATTGAATTTTCAACGCAGAAAATAAATTTTCTACAAAAAAAAGACAAATTTTCAAATAAAAAAGCTAAATTTTCAATGAAAAATATAATAGTTTAATTTTAAGTTAGAGAAATGAAGATTAAATGCCAAAATAGAATAATTTCGACGAAACATGGAATAGTTAAATTTTCCGTTAAAAAAATTCATTTTCAATTTAAAAAACGTTTTTTCAACCGAAGAAATGAATTTTCAACCAAATATTAAAATTTTTAATGGAATTTTCAACCAAAAAGGTTAATTTTCTACAAAAAAAAGACAAATTTTCAACAAAGTAGATGAATTTTCAACTAAAAAGGATCAATTTTCAGCAAAAAATCGAATAGCTTAATGTTCAGTTAGAGAAATAAGTTGTAAGGCAAATAAAATAAGTTTTCAACGGAATAGTTACATTTTCAACCAAAAAATTAATTTTCTACCAAAAAGATTAAATGTCCATAAAAAAATGTCGACACAAAATTTAGTTATATTTTTAGTTAGAAAAATTAATTTTCTACAAAAAAAAAACTAATTTTCAACCAAAAAGATTAATTTTCTACCAACACAGAATAATTTTTAACAAAATAAATGAATTTTTAACCAAATATTTTAATTTTTAATGGTATTTTTAACCTAATATTTGAATTTTCAACCAAAAAGGTGAATTAGACACCACAAAAGACAAAGTTTCAAGAAAACACAGAAATTTTCAAACAAATAGTTGAAATTTCATCTAAAAAAGATTGATGTTCAAACGAACATGATATAATTAAATGTTTAGTTAAAAAATAAATTTTCAATAAAAAAAACTAATATTAAAGCCAAATAAATGAATTTTGAACCAAAAAGATTAATTTTCTACCAAAAAATATTATTTTTTAACAAAATACAGAAATTTTCAACCAAATTGTTGAATTTTCAACTGAAGAAAATAAATTTTCTACCAAAAAAAGACATATTTTTACCAAAATAGATTAATTTTCAACTAAAAGGTTAATTTTCAAAAAAAAATATTATAGTTTAATTTTAAGTTAGAGAAATAAGTTTTAACCAAATAACATTAATTTTCAACGAAATAGTTAAATTTTCAACCAAACAGATGAATTTTCAATAAAAAAGATGAAATGTCCATAAAAATAAATTCGACGAAAAATGGAATAGTTAAACTTTTAGTTAAAAAATTAATTTTGAATAAAAACTAATTTTTAACGAAAGAAATTAAATTTTAAGCCAATAAATGAAATTTCAAACAAAAAGATTAATTTCATTTCATCAATTCAACTGTTTTTGATTTAAAATTAAAATCTTTTTGATTTAAATATCAACTCTTACGTTGAACTACTTTGTTAAAAAGTCATTGCTTTGGTTGAAGATTAATCTTCTTTATAGAAAATTGATGTACTTGGTTTAAAATTCAATTATTTCGTTAAAAAATAACTTTTTTGTGAAAAATTCGTATTTTAGGGTTAAATAATTAATCTATTTTTGTGTAGAAAATTCGTGTCTTTTGGAAAATCTTTAATGTTTATTGGTTAAAAATACAACTTGTTGAAAATTAATCTTTTTTGGTTGAGGATTCAAGTATTTTGTTGTAAATTTGTCTTTTTTGGATGAAATCAACTGTTTTTTATTTGAAATAATAGTATATTGTGCTACAAGTTGAAAAAGCGAGAGATTTAAAACGAGTGTGAAGTTAGCTACCCGAGCGGAGCGAGGGTGGCTATCACACGAGTTTTAAATCGTCGCTTTTTCAATGTGTGGGACACGATACTTTTTCTATAATTTGTTAAAAAGTGCTAGTTTTTGTTTACCTGTTTTTTGTGTAAAAAGAAGGCGATTTTTTCTCGATTGACGCAACAATGACAATGGCAATTATCAAAACCATGGCAATAATATGGCAGGAATAATAAGCTGGTTCTCACAATTGAATAGTTGGCCCATAAAGTTGAGGGCTTCAAAACTTTCGATTTTTCGTGAAAAAAACGAAGCACAGTATTTTCGGAGAAACTGACGGTGTTTTTTTGCTTTTGCCAAGTGACAAAAGTACATACAAAATACACAACTCGAGACTTTTCAGGAAATTGCTTTTAGGTTAGGGACGACAGTCGGAAAATAGACTGAAGTTGGCTGCGCACGATGCACGAGTCCACCCGAGGCAGCACGAACCCACCCGAAATAACATTTACTTTTTCCACTGTGCCTCACTTTTATCACTGTCCATTTACTTTTTCCACTGCATCTGTCCACTTTTGTCACTGTTGCCCGGAAAGGTCGGCACTGCGCATGCGCCACGTCATCGAGCAAAAATCGGTACCTTTTTACACCAAAAACAGGTGGAAAAACTGGCACTTTTTCGCGAATTATAGAAAAAAATCTTTTTGTTCACAATTTCTAATATTACATTTTTCGTTGAGAATTCTTGTTTTTTTTTTAAATTCAACTATTTGGTTGAAGATAACATTTTTTGTTGAAATTTTGATTGGACATATATGACATCTTCAAAAATATTTTTGAACTTCCACATATTTTATGAAAATTATATTTATGTAACCTTAAAAACAAATAAACCTAAAAAATAAATAGTTATTCCAAATTTGTCTTTTTTATTAAAAAATAATTGGTGGAACGAAATTCTCGAAAATCTCGCACTCATTGTTGTTAAATATACCTGTTTGGTTGCATACTGCATGAATATGACTTTAAATGGCTGTTTTCAGTTTGTTCTTTTGTATTTTCTGGAATTTTGTAAATCGCAATTTCTAAATGATGAATCTTAATTCTAAAAATTGATTTCTAAAAGATAACATTTAAATTGTAAATGATTTTTAATATTGGAAGATGAAATTATGGACAAAAAATTAAAATGTCTTAATTATTATTTAAGCTCTGATTTTAAGGCAACTTTTTAAATTTTTGCAGGATTTTGAAAAAGGTTCAGAAAAATTTCAAGCATTTCAAAAGATATTTCGAAGTTTTAGAAATTTTGAAAAGATTGTAAAATAATTTAAAAATAGAAAATATTTTTAAAAATTAAACAAAACATAGATAATAAAACTTGTTTGTTACGATTCCAGGGAAACTTTTAATTTATTTTTTATCTTTAAAATATCATTTTAAGAAAATATTTTTAAATATTTAAAGTCATTTCAATTGATTTCCTAGAATTTTGGAAAAGAATTTAGAAGATTATAAAACAAAAAAATTCAATTTTACAAGATTAAAAAATGTTAGAAAAAATTTGAATAAGTGTAAGAGATATTTAGAAGTTTTGAAATGATTCAATAATAATTTTTAACTTAAAAAGATTTCAACAAATTTAAAACAAAGTGTACATTTTTGAAGATTTACAACAAAAAATTTAGATGCTTCTTAAGAATTTTGAAAGGTTTCAAGAGAATAGATTTTTTTTTGCAGAAATTTTTCAAAGTCAAGGAAAAGTTCGAATCATTAAAAAAAAATTTTAACTTTTAAAAATGAATTCAAATTAGAAAAGATTTCATAAAACTTGAAACAATATTGAAAGTGATTCTTTATTTTTAGAGATTAATTTTCAAAAAGATTTTAAAACATTACAAAAGATTTCCAAAATTATCAAATACGAATCTAGTAGATTTTTTGGCAATTTTAGGTATAATTCGAGTCAGTTTCAAAGATATTTATAAATTTTTGAATCGGTTAAAAATATTTTAAAACTTTAAAAAATTTCCGAAAATTCATCAAATATTTTTAAATTCTTTCCAAGCGTTTAAAAGTCCTAAATATCTTTTCAACTGACACAAATTTGTCCCAAAATTGTGTAAACTCTTGTAAAATCAACAAATTTTCTTTAAAATTATCTAGATTCTTTCTTGACACCTGAAAATTATATTTATATAACCTTAAATGAAATAAAGAAACTTAAAAAATAGTTATTCGAGATTCTTATTTTGTATTAAAAATTATTTTTCCCTTCAAATTATAATTTGCTTAAAATTTTTTTCTTGACTGAAAAATCTGTATTCGTTAAAAGTACAACAATTATGTTGAAAATTCGTCTTTTTGGATCAATTCAACCATTTGTAATTTAAAATTAAAGTATTTTTTTGTTTTAATATCAACTATTATATTTTTCTTTGAGCATTATTTTTTTGTTTTTGAAAATTGAACTTCTAGGTTGAAAGTTAAACAACTTTGTTAAAAATTCACTTGTTAGGTTGAAAATTTATCTTTTTGGTTGAGGATTCAACTATTTTGTTGAAAATTCGTTTTTTTTTGTGATGAACTGTTTTTTATTTAAGATTGAAATCATTTTTGATTGAAATATCACCTATTACATTTTTCGTTGAGAGTTCCTATTTTTTTATTGAAAATTCAACTATTTGGTTAAAGATGAACTTTTTTGTTGAAATTTTGATTTGGCATATCTAAAATTTTTTAAAATTCTTTTTGAATTTTTTTAAAGAGTTTTAGGAAAATTATACTTATATAAACTTAAAACCAAATAAAGAAATAATCCTAAAAAAATAAATAATTAATCGAAATTTTAATTTTGTATTAAAAATTATTTTTCCCCCTCAAACCAAAATACTAACGCGCGCGTAGCGCGCGATTGTTGACGCTGGTAGACATTAAAATGAAAGAAAATAACAGTTTTTTTTTAAATAAAGAAATATCGAATTCGAAAAAAATGAAGATCAGGAATGCATTTGTTTCAGATTTCACGCCAGTGTGCTGTCTTATAATAACCTCTTTTGTTATTTTTCTTTTACTCAGTCTGATTTTATCAATCCTGAACTAATTTTCAGAAAGAAACTCATTCCGAAGAAGAGGAAAAGAGTTTTGAAGAATTTGAAGCCGATGACCACGAAGTCGAATCAATTTGTAAGGAGCGATCAATTAAAGTAGAAAAACAAGGTATGAATTTTATAAAATTATTTTTCGTTTTCTTTAGTGAATACAATAAAATCGTTTCTGATTTTAGTGCCGCATTTTCCACAAATTTCCGTTTATTTTAATTTGAATTAATTTCTTCAGGACTCACAGATCGTTCCCTATATCCCCTGTTGTACCCTATATTCAGTTCAGGATCCTAAAGGACCTAAAGTACCCTATTCTCAAGATTTGGTCCCTATGGTACCCTATTTTTAGCTCATAATGGAACTTCAAGAAAATTTATCATAAGATCAAAGCTTCCAAGATTCAGGGGTTTTGAAAAAAATAGCAAAAATCAGGGAATTTCTGTCAGAATTAACTGCGAAAAATTATCAGGGCTGCCATACAGTCACTATTATTCACTTTTCTTTCAATAAATTAACTCATGGGTTAAACACTATTATATTCAGATCATTTCTGAATTGTCTTGGATTCTTTTTAAACATTTCAGCGCATTTTTTCCGAGAAATTTTTAATAGATTTCAATACTTTCAAGGAATTTTTAAGATTTAAGGGCATTTTTAAAACTTCTTTTAATTTTCAAGAGCTTTTAATTTGAAATATTTGAGGGAATTTTAAAAGATTCCAAAGAATTTTGTAATAATTTCATTAATTTGACGGGAGTTCAAAGCGTTTGAAATATTTTAGGATAAAGAATTTTCTAGAATTTCGGAAGATATGGAACTATTTTGCAGGGCGTATAAGGTTTTGAAATGCAGAGTGTCCAGCGATCTTGAAAACCTGGAATTCTCCTTGATTTTTTTTTAGCCTTGAGAACCTAGAAATCTTGAATTTCTCACGAAAACCTTGAATTAAATTTTTTTTCTTTCAAAATAGTTATTTTATTGAAATGCGAAAAGTAATTTTAATGTTTTAGTCTATCATGAAAGAAACATGTCGTTTAGAAAAAATCTTGCTACTGAAAATTTTTTTATTTATCAAGATATAATTTATCTTTTACTCATTACAGAATAAATAAAGAGATTTCTGAACATTTTTTGTAGGCTTTGCCAATTATTTTATAGACTGCAATGAACAGACTTTAATATTTTGAATAATTCTATAAGTTTTTAATTTCGTCTGCGCTAATATAGAATGTTAAAGTGTACATTTTTTGGGATATTAAACTTACAAATTATAAAAATTATTAGTTGAAAATTTCGATGGTAATTCAGTTTCAGAATGAAAATGAGCCATGACCATATAACGTATTTTTAAAGGGGTTCACCACTCGGTTTTTGAGTGTACACCAAATTACAAAACTACTAAAGATTTCAAACGGTTTCAAAATATTTCAAAGATTTTAAACTTTCAAAAGATTTAAAGGATTTCAAAGATTTGAAAAATGGTACAGTATGCCAGATTTCAAAGATTTAAAAACATTTCGAAGTTTTGAAATGATTTTAAAAGGTTTCAAAACATTTAAGAACATTTGAAAAGATTTCAAATAATTCAATGATTTCAACGAATAAAAAAGATTTCACAAACAAAGATTTAAGAAAAATTTCACAAATATTTCAAAATATTTGACAAAGACTTCAAAGATTTCACAAAAATGTTCCAAAGATTTTGAACATTTCCAAAAATTTTAAAAGTTTAAAAAGATTTCAAAAATTTTAATGATTTTAAACAGGTTTAAAATTTTAAAACAGATTTCTAAAGATTTTACTCAAATTAAAAATATTTTAATGATTTCAAATTAATACAAAAGATTTCAGAAATATTTCAAAGATTTCATAAAAATTTCATAAAGATTTCAAAAGAATATAAGAATTCCAAAGATTTCAAAAAGAGTACAGTACACCAGATTTCAAAGATTTCAAAACATTTCAAAGATTTCAAATGATTTCAAATATTTCAATGATTTCAAACGAATACGAAAGATTTTAGAATTATTTCAAAGATGTTAAACTATTTCAAAAGGTTTCAACAAATTTGAGAAGATTTCAATGATTTCAAACGAACACAAAAGATTTCACAAACAAAGATTAGAGAAAGTTTTCAAAAAAATATCAAAGATTTCATAAAAATTTCAAAAGATTTCAAAAAATTTCACAAAGATTTCAAAAATTTCAAGGATTTCAAATATTTTACAACAATTTAAAAAGATTCCAAAAGATTTTTCAGAAATTTCAAGATTTCAGGGAAATTTTAAATACTTCAAGAAATTTCAACGAATTCACAAAGATTTCAAAAGATTTAAAAGATTTGAAGGATTTCAAAGACGACTTATGTTCGCAAAAAGTTAAGAATTTGTTTATTTATGGTTCTTGCTTCTTTAAAAATTATTGGAAAAGACCTTGAATTTCGTTCCTAAGAATCGCTGGACATCCAAAGATATTTTAAAAGATTTCGCAGGATTTTACACGATTTCCGAGGATTTTAGTAATTTTATTGAAGAGATTTTAAAACTCTCAAAGTATTTTAATATGTTTTCCAGGATTTCAGGAAATATAATAGAATTTCACGGGATTTTTATAATATTTTAGTGGATTTTAAAGAATTTATTCACGAGAAGTGAAGTATTTTGCAGGATTTCAAATGATTTTAAATATTTTACGGAATCTTAAAAGTTGACAAGGAATTTTTAATTGATTTCGATAATATAAAGGGATTTCAAAGGGTTTGAAATATTTCAGGGCAAATAATTTATTAGAATTTTGGAAGATATAAAACAATTTTACTGTACCTATCAAGTTTTAAGATTTCACGGGATTTTATAAGGTTTCTGAGGATTTCAATGATTTTAAGGGGTTTTTAAATCTCTCAAGGTATTTTAATAAATTTTCCAGGATTTCAGGAAATATCACCAGATTTCGTAGAATTTCACGAGATTGATTAATATTTTAGTGGATTTCAAAGAATTTATTCAAAAGAAGTGAGGTATTTCGTAGGGTTTCAAAGATCTGAAGAGTTTTGAAATCAGTTTTTGGAATTCACCCTGAATTGTTATTAATTTATCCTGAATTCTTTTAAATACTTTTGGAATTCTTTTGAATTTTTTCAATTCACTTGAATTTTTCTAAATTTACTCAACTCCACTTAATTCAATGGATTTTATTTTTTATTTTTAAAAGTTTTAATTTTAAGGGGATTTCGAAAGATTGTAAAGGATTTGAAATATTTGAGGTTATTTTAAAAGATTACACAGAAATTTTTAATGGATTGCAGTAATTTAATGGAATTCCAAAGGATTTGAAATATTTGAGGGTATTTTAAAATATTCCCAGGCATTTTCAAGAGCTTTAAACAATTTCAAGGGATTTACAAAGGTGATAATATTTTTAAGGGATGGAACTTCACAGGATAATATAATATTTTAAATTTAATGGATTTCAAAGAATTTATTCACAAGAAGTGCGGGATTTCGTAGGGTTTCAGAGATTTCACGAGATTTTCAAATATTTTTTGAAATTCCTTTGGAATTCGCCCTGAATTCTTATTAATTTATACTGAATTCTTCTCATTCTTTTGAATGCCCTTTTATTTTTCCTAAACTTATTTCAAACTTACCCAATTCAATGAATTCTTTCATATTTTTGGATTGTTTTGAATTTACTTGATTTTTTTTTTAATTCAGCTTGATTTTTAATGAATTTCATCGAATTCTTGAATTAAATTCACTGAATTCAATGAAGATTTATCTTATTTTCAAATTGTTTTTAATTCAGTTGATTTTTTTTTATTCCCCTTGAATTTTAAAGAATATCATCGAATTCTTCTTGTTTCCCTTAAATTCACTCAAATTTTATTGTAATCAATGGAATTTTTTTGATAAAAAATTTTTTGTCCAATTATATTGAATTCTTTTGAATTTAATTTGAATTGTTTTGTAGTCATTAGTCACTTCCTTGGTTAGAAATTAGTAGGGCTTCAAGGATTTTCAGGTATCTGATTTTTTTTTTGGAATTCACCTTGAATTCTTATTAATTCTTTGGAATTCTCTTGAATATATTTAATTTACTTGAATTCTTTTAAATTCACTGAATTCTATTTAATTCAATGAATTTCAAAATACTTCTCTAAAAAATACGTTTGTCACGAAAATCTCGAAAGCATTGTTGTCGCTTTTCTTCAATGCCGATTGGGTAATTTGAAAAACTCGAAGAAAGGAATATTGCCAAATTCACACACATAATTAAAAATTAAGTTTCAGTTGAAGGGCAGTGATAAAGAATGTCATATTTGTGTGTATAATACAACTGACAACAATTTAAGATTTATTAATGCAAAATTTAATTATTACATTTTCAGTTAAAATAATTAATTTTCAACCAAGTAAAAGGGAATTTTCAAGAAAATAGATAATTTTACAACCAAACTGATGAATCGTTGGTAAAAAAATGAATTCTCAACAAAAAGTGTAATAGTTGATATTTCCACTAAAAAATATTTCAATTTTCAATAAAAAAACTGATAAACCAAAAATACGAATTTTCAAGAGAAGAGTTGAATTATCAATCAAAAAAGGTTTTTCAATTAATACAGAAAAAAATCTCCTTCAAAATGTTGAATTTTGAAGTTATTAAGACGAGTTTTTGACCAAAAAGTTTGAATTAAAAACCCAAAAATATGCATTTTTTACCAAAATAATTGAGTTTTCGAATAAAAAAATACGGGTTTTCAACAAAATAAAGGAGTTTCCAACGAAAAAAGATCAATTTTCTAGAAAAAATGAATAGCTACATTTGTAGTAAAAAAATAATAATTTTCAACAAGAAAAAAACGAATTTTTAACAAAATTGGTTAAACTTTCAACCAAATAAATGAACTTTTAACTAACATGATGCATCTTCAATCAAAAAAATAAATTTTTAACCAAGTTGTTGAATTTCCAACCCAGAAGATGAATTTTCTACCAAAAAAGACAAATTATCAAGAAAATATATGAATTTTCATATAAAAATGATATATTTTCAACAAAAAATAGAATAGTTTATTTTTAATTTAGATTTTTTCAAATTTTCAACCAAGTAAAATTTATTTTAAACGAAATAGTTAAATTTTGAACCAAAAAGATTAAATGTCTTTTAAAAGAAAAAAATGGCATAGTTAAATTTTTAGTTAAAGAAATTAATTTCCAATTAAAAAAAAACTTATTTGCAACCAAAGAAATGAAATTTCAACCAGAAAGATTAGTTTTCTTTCAAAAAAGAATAATTTTTAACAAAGCATATGAATTTTCAACCAAATATTTTAATTTTTAATGGAATTTTTAAACAAAAAGGTTAATTTTCTACCAAAAAAAGACAAATTTTCAACAAAGTAAGTGAATTTTCAACTAAAAAAGATTAATTTACAGCAAAAATAGGATAGCTTAATTTTCAGTCAAAGAAATAAATTTTTTAGAAAAAAAAATGTCAACGAAATAGTTATATTTTAACAACACAATTTTATACCAAAAAGGTTAAATGTCTATACAAAAAAATTTCGATAAAAAATTTAGTTAAATTTTTAGTTTAAAAAAGTGATTTTCAATAGAAAAATTATTTTTCAACCAAAAAGATTAATTTTCTACCAAAAAAAAAGAATATTTTTTAACGAAATACATGAATTTTCAAACAAATATTTTAATTTTTAATGGGATTTTCAACCAAAAGGTTAATTTTCTACAAAAAATAGAATAGATAAATTTTTTAGCAAAAATAAAAAATTTCAACGAAATAGTTATATTTTAACCAAACAAATGAATTTCTACCAAAAAGATTAAATGCCTACAAAAAAATTTGAAAAAAATTACTTAAATTTTTAGTTAAAAAAAACTAATTTTCAACCAAAGAAGTGAATTTTTGATCAAAAAGATTAATTTTCTACCAAAAAAGAATAATTTTCCACAAAATACATGAATTTTCAACCAAATATTTTAATTTGTAATGGAATTTTTAACCTTATAGTTGAATTTTGAACTGAAGAAGATTGATGTTCAAACAAACATGATATAATTAAATTTTCAGTAGAAAAATTAATTTTCTATAAAAAAAAAAATAATTTTCAAGCCCAAGAAATGAATTTTGAACCAAAAGGATTAATTTTCTGCTAAAAAGCTTAATTTTGAAGAAAATACACAAATTTTCAACCCAATAGTTGAATTTTCAACTGAAGAAGATAAATGTTCAACCAAACATGGAACAGGTAAATTTTCAGTTAAAAAAATAATTTAACAAATTTAAACAAAATAATTAAATTTAACAAAAAAAAAAAGATTTTTTTAAACTGAAATGATGAATCATCAACCAAAAAAATGAATTTTGATAAAGTAGTTCCACTTCCAGCTAAATAGGTAAATTTTGAACCAAAAAAGGTTTTTCAATTGCTATTCACGATTAGAGAAAATCTTGAAAATTTAATTAAATATTTATGTTAGAAGGAAAATCCTGGGACTAATTTAAAATTCCCTGTAAAAAAAACTGACTGAATTCAATTAAAAGTTTTTTCATATTTTTAAATTGTTTTTAATTCACTTGATTTTTTTAAAATTCAGCTTGATTTTTTATGAATTTCATCGCATTCTTCACACTTTCCTTAAATTCCTCTAAATTCATTCCAACTTTACGAAAATGAATGAAATTTTTTTGAATTTAACTTGAATTGTCTTGAAGTCTTATGAATTTATCCTCAATTTGTTACGCTTGTAGCGCAAAAAAAGTACTCTATCAGTGTGACAAAAAGTACTCTATATTTTACTCCATAGGGACTGTGAGGCCTGTTTATTCCATAATTATTAAAGAATAAACTAATTTTTTATTTTGCAAACTACGACTTGAATCAAATTAATTTGTAAATAATTTTTTCCTTAAAAAAAAGTTAATGAAGTGGCGAAGATCCGATCAACTTCTAAAGTAAAGACGAGAAAAATCGAGAAAGTGTTCGTGAAGATCGACAATAGAATCGAAAATTCTCGAACTCCCGATCCACTAATGGAAATTTCGCATTCAAACGACGATGAAAAATTCATCGAAAAAAACGTCATTGCAATTTTGCCGGACGGATCAGAAATTCTCAATGACGAAGTGAGCATGATCAGCATGGATCACGTCAATGTCCAGGAAATCGACGAATCGAGGCTCATGAGAGTAAAGGAAGAGTTGTGTGAGGTAAAAAAGGAAAAGGTAACATATTTCTTAATTTTTTAGCATGTTCAGTCCATTGTTGGAGAATGCAGGTTTTTTGGTTCCTTAATTTATTTTAAATTATTCTAGTCCTCTAGTATTTTAGTTTATATTTTGGTGTGGATTTTAGGAAGAAAAATTTTAAATAACTATTGCTTCTTTCCTTTATTTGTTTTCAAGTTTATCTTAATATATTTCTCCTAGGATTCTTAAGAAAATTTTTAAAAGATTTTTGTAGATTTTAGAATTTGTAAGGCAAAAATTCAACAAAAAAGTTCATTTTCAACCAAAGAGTGTGAATTCGCAATAAAAATTGTAAAATATGTAATTGGTATTTCCACTAAAAAACATGTTTTAAATAAAAGATAAAAAAAAGATGAAACATTTTTCAAAGGAGACGAATTTTCTACAAAAAAGTTCAATTTTTTAACCCGGAAATATGATTTTTCAATGAAATAGATGAATTTTCTACCAAGAAGAATGAAATAATTACACTGTCAATCGAAGAGTTGAATTTTCAACTGAAATGATAAAACCTTAAGCAAAGAGATGAATTTTGAACTAAAATGATGAATCTTTAAAAAAAAAATGTATTTTTAATAAATTAGTTCAATTTTCAACCGAAACTGATTAATTTTTAAACCAAAAAGTCGAATTTTCAACAAAATAGTTGAATTTTCAACAAAAAAATATTTTTCAGAAAAAAAAGAAAGGAAGAAAGAAAAAAAAATCAACTAAATTATAATTTGAGGAGAAAATTAATTTTTAATACAAAACAAAAATGTCTGATAAATATTTTTTTAGTTGATTTATTTTCAAGTTTATGTAAATATATTTATATATTTAATATATAAACAGATGAATTCATCCAAAAAGACGAGTTTTCAACAAAATAGTTGAATACCAACCAATTTTTTGGTAGAAATTAATCTTTTTCTTTGAAAATTCATCTTTTTGGTTGAAAATTCAACTATTCTCGCTAAAGATTCATCATTTTAGTTGAAAATTCATCTCCTTGATTGAACATTAATTTTTTCAACTAAAAATTTAACTATTCAATTTTGGGTTTAAAAATATCTTTTTTATTTGAAATTTCCTCTTTTTTGGTAGATATTAATCTTCTTAGTTGAAGATTCATCTTTTTTGTTGAAAATTCGACTTTTCCAGTTAAAAGATTAATCTTTTTTATTTAAAATTCATCTTTTTGGTTTAAAATTCAACTATTCTAGCTAAAGATTCATCATTTAAGTTGAAAATTCATGAATCTGATTGAAAATTATTTTATTTTTTTTTAACTGAAAATTTAACTATTCTATTTTTGGATGAAAATTGAATTGGATGAAAGATGAATTTTGAACTAAAAAAGTTCAAAATTCAACTATTTAATTACAAATTCATGTATTTTGTTGAAAAATCGTCTTTTTTTTGGCAGAAAATTAATCTTCTTGTTGAAAATTCATCTTTTTGTTTGAAAATAAAACTACTTGGTTGAAAGTTAAACTCTTTTGTTAAAACGACATCTGTTTTATTTGAAATTCATCTATCTCAGTTTAAGATTTATCATTTCAGTTTAAAATTTATCACATTGAACATTTGTTTTTTTTTGTGGAAAATTAATTTTTTAATTTAAAATTTAACTATTGCATTTTTGGTTGAAACTTCGATCTTTATTAGTTCAAAATTAAACTATTTGTTTCAAATTTTTTTTTTAGTTGAGAATTCAACTATTTCGTTGAAAATGCATGTCTTTTGTCAAAAAATCGTTTTTTTGTAGAAAAAAAACTTTCTTGTTTGAAAATTAATCTTGTTGTTTGAAAACTCAAGTATTTCAGTTAAATATTAATTATTTTAGTTGAAAATTCATCTTTTCGGCTGAACATTAATTTTTTTAACTAAAAATTTTAATATTTTGGTTGAAAAATTATCGTTTTTAATTGAAAATTCGTCTTTTTTGGTAAAAATTAATCATTTTAGT
The DNA here is from genome assembly GCA_932195095.1 of Andricus curvator. NCBI lineage: Eukaryota > Metazoa > Arthropoda > Insecta > Hymenoptera > Cynipidae > Andricus > Andricus curvator. The sequence continues at coordinate 75,720 of CAKNYM010051847.1, read as the reverse complement.
TGAAAATGGATCTTTTTGTTTTAAAATTCACCTATTCCAGTTGAAGATTCATAATTTTAGTTGAAAATTAATAATTTGGTTGAAAATTAATTTTTTTAACTGAAAATTTAACTATTCCATTTTTGGTTGAAAAGTAATATTTTTTAATTGAAAATTAGTCTTTTTTTTTGGTAGAGATTAATCTTCATAGTTGAAAATTCATTACTCTGTTTGAAAATATAACTATTTTTTTTGTAATTATTATTCTTTTTTTTGGTTGAAAATTATTATTTTTGACCTGAAAATGTAACTATTCCAACTGAATATTCCATCATTTTAGTTGAAAATTCATCTCTTCGGTTGAACATTAAGTTTTTTAACTTAACAATTTTAATATTTAATTTTTTGGTTGAAAAATTATCGTTTTTGATTGAAAATGTGTCTTTTTTGATAAAAATGAATCTTTTTGGTTGAAAATTCTCATATTCCAGTTAAAGATTCATCATTTTAGTTAAGAATTTATATTTTTAGTTTAAAATTCAACTATTTGGTTGAAAAGTTGTCTTTTTTAGTTGAAAATTCAACTATTTCGTTGAAAATTCACGTCTTTTTTGTTAGAAAATTAATCTCCTTGGTTGAAAGTTAAGCTCTTTTTCGGAAATGCATTACTTTGGTTGAAAATTTTTTTTTTCGTGGAGAATTAATTTTTTAACTGAAAGTTCAACTATTAATTAAATATTAATTTTTTATTTTTTATTTTTACTTTCGTTTAAAAATTATGTTTTTTAGTTCAAACTTCAAGTAATTGGTTAAAAATGCAGTTTTTTTAGTTGAAAAGTTAGGACTTTTATTTATTTATTATTTTATTATTCAAATTCATGGACTTTAGAGGCAAATTCAAGAGATGATTAATATTTTGTATTATTATTGTTTTTAGTATTATTTAATTATTTAATAAATCGATAATGCTGATATATTTAAGAATATGTTTAAATATAATTTGGCAGGGAATTTTTTCCAGGATTCGAGTAGACTAGACACCCTGCTATCAGTCATAAAACTTGAAAAAATGAAAGATTTTCAAAATTGTGACGTTTAAAATAAATGTTTACCCTTTTAAACATTCAAAATTGCTTAAATTTATCTAGTTTTTTTTTTCGTTTAGGAATCGGACTCACTCTATAGTTGCAGTAGTTGTTCAATGAGCTTCAATTCAGTTCTCGACCACATCAAACAATACCACGATGGACAGGAAGTTGTTTTGGAAATGGCGGAACAACAATATGAGGAATTGGCAACTCCAAATGCATCCAATCAAGTCGAAGAAACCAGTCAAAAAAGTTCGAAACGTCCTCGTCAGGCGATGAACACTCTCCGAACCGAGGAATGTATCGACAGCGAGGGAAGGCTTTATACCAGAAAAGTTGTTCAGATCGAAAGATTTTGGGATCCGCCACCAGTCGCAACAAAATCTTCAATGATTGAGAAATTCTTCTCGAATGCCGAAGGCGTCAAGGTAAAATATTTTTTAATAATAATTGAAATCTCGAGAGTGGTGAGCTGGTCACTCGATCGGAAAAACTGGGAATTTTTTGAGACTGAGAAAAAAAAATGAAAAATTAGAGTAAGTTTATTTTCTAACAAAGAAATTTGGTTGATTCTCGGTTTTAGTAGGAAAAATTTTCTTTGTCGTTTCAAAATTCTTTAAAATTACTGCTATTTTTAGAGGAAATTTTAGGGTTTGAAGTCCTTCTAAGATCTAATTTTAAGGACTTGAATTTGACAATTCTAATTTTGAAGTCTTTACATTTTTAGGTTTTAATTCAGAATGTTCGTAATTTGAAAATATAGAATATAGAGGTCACTTTTCCACTTTTGGATGAATTCAAAATTCAATACATTTAGTTTAAAATATGCAAAATTGGAAGTTTCAAATATGATCTCAAAATTGTATACTTTGGAAATCAAGGCCTTAATAGTTAAAAAAATTTGTAATCACTCGTCAATTTTTGTAAATTATCCGAATAATAGACAAAGATTTTAGTTAAGCAGGTATTGTTGAAAAAAATCGTTAAAAATCGGAGAAAATTAAAAAAAAAACTGTTATTCGGACACTTTTGCAAAAAGATAATTTTCACATAATTGGACTTTATTATAGTTTATTGTGAAAATATATTTTCACCGTGCTTATTTCAGATTTAAAGAATTAATATTTTCATTTTTTGCAATTAAAAGCCTTGTAAATTCAAATATTAAATTTGATTAATTTAATTTAATTATAATTTATAATTAAATGTTAAATTCTCCAAATTTAATTCAATTATAATTTATAATTTAAAATTAAATTTTGAATCTCTAAATTTTTATGTTTTAATTTGGAATATTTGCAATTTGAAAAATATAGAATTTTGAATATTTAGTTCAAGTCTGCCATCGAGTCACTTGTCCATTTTTGGAAGAATTCAAAATTTAATACATTTAGCTTAAAATATTTTGTCTAAAAATTGTACAATTTGGAAATCAAGGCCTTAATAGTTAAAGAAATGTATAAAAGTTTATAATTACTCGTAAGTTTTTGTAAATTATCCGAATAATAGACAAATATTTTAGTTAAGTAGGTATTGTTTTGAAAAAATCGTTAAAAATCAAAGTCCGTTATTTGAGACCAAAATCATTAAATTTCAAAGAAGATTCACAATTTTTGAGCGTTTAACTCGAAATAGGCATTTTAAAAAATATCATTAGAATTAAATTCAATGATTTTTGTTTAAAATAAAATTTACAAGCTTGAAAAATTTCGGATTATGTTAGTATTTTTCGTTAGAAATGTACATTTTTATTCAAAACTTATTAAATTTCAAAGAGATTCATGATTTTTTAAAACAATTTTAATTTAAATTGGTGTTTTTAATCAAAAATTAGTATTTTTAAACAAAAATTCTTATAATTTCATTGAATTTTCAAGAATTAAGAGTTTTCAACAGTTCAAAATGGAACTTCCATTTTTCATCATTGTTCAACAATGTGATTTTCAAAGATTAAATTTTAAAATGTTGACAATTGAAGAAAAATGAAAGTTGAATTTACAACAGTTTAAAATTAAATGTACAATTTTCTCCTATTTTTATTATTTGTATAATTATATTAGATTTTTAATATAATTATACTATTTATTTATATTATATTTATAATAATAATAATAATAGAAATAGAAGAAAATTGTACATTTAAATTTTAACTGTTGTAAATTCATCTTTCACTTTTCTTCAATTTTGAAAATTTTACCTTCGAAAATTAAATTGTTGAAGAATGGTGAAATGGAAATTCCATTTTGAACTGTTGAAAATTGAAGAAAAAAGTGAATTTCTTATTTAAAAAATTGTTAAAAAGATAATCTTTACATCATTTGACTTGACAATATAATAAATAAACATTTCAATCTAAAAAAAAAATGGTAGAAAATCGAGTTTTCGAAAATAATATAATTATAAAACCATTTTTTGTTACTTTATGTTAGCGTTTTTCGTGTAAACTGCGTAGTTTTTAACAAAAATGCAACGGTTTGATTGTCCATTTATTGCACAACAATATTATGTATTAATTCTGAAGTTAATGTATCAATTTTCATCAATTATCAAAAATATTGTCCTTGTATATCTTTTCTATTATTTCAGATAATACGTACTCAATTTTGTTTTAATAATAATTTTATATTTTAATTTAAAAATTACGTAAGGCAAAGAAAAATAATAATCGCGTACGTGTATGTTTCCTCGCAGTAAAAAAATTAATTTTAGATTTTGCATTTAAATCCTTTAAGATTATACAATTTTTTGACTTGGGCGTGAGCAGATTAAAGAAAAACAATTTCCTATTTTAAAGAACGGTAACTACATGATTAAATAAATTTTCGACTTGAAAGTGGAAAAATTTAGAAAGTTAACAATTTTTCGAATTGAAAAAGAAAATTTCGCAACCTTTTTCAAATTGAAAGCTTTAATATTTGAAATTTTCGTAATTAAAATCCTTGCAAATTGAAATATTAAAAATGATACAGTTTCAAATTGAATACCTTAATCGTTGCGCAATTTTAAGTTTGAAGTCTTCAATATTAAATAATTAGAAAAAAGTCTTTAAATAATATTATATTGAAACATTAAAAATTGTTTGCTTTTAAACTTAAATATTTAAAAGTTGCAGAATTAGAAATGAAAGCCTTTTAATGCTTATTATTTTAGAATGATATAAAATCGAAAATTTTTGGATTTAAACTTAAATTTGTACAATTTTGAATGAGCGACTAAAATTGAACAAATGTAAATTTAAACTTTATTGTACACTTTGAATTAATAGTGGAATACTGTGGAATAATTTTTATTTGAAAATATAAGTTTTTGATCTAAAATGCCAACGCAACCTAAAATTGTTTGAAATTATTAATCTTTTTTTAAATTTAGCGATTTTGTAATACAATCTGAAATTCTTCTTGCTCGTAAATTTTATTATTTAAAACAAAAACCATTAGATTTAAATTGAACGAAATTATTTTTTTATTTATTTATATTTATTTATATTTATTAATTATTATTATTATTCCGTTTGAAGACCTCGAAATAAAAATGGTTCAATTCTGACGGCTTCTATTTTGCAATTCAAATGTCTAAAAAAAAATTATATTTGGAAATTGCCTAATTTTGAAATGTTTGGCTTTGAATTTATTTCAATTTTGAAAACGTATAAATTTGAATAATTTTATATTGAAAATTTATAAATGAGACAATTTAAAATTAAAAGTCTTCATAGCTGACCAGTTTTGAACGCCTTCTTCAGTCTGTCGAATTTGGATATCCCCAAATGTAAAATTGTTCAATTTTGAATGCATAATATTTTTCAACGTTAAACGCTTCAAATTTAGAATTGTTCCGCATTCGATTTGTTAATTTGGCATTTTCTTATTACTTAAAATTAAAAATGGTTTAGTCTTGAATCAGAAAAAATTTCTGGAATCCGGTAAAAAATAGTAATTTTTGTTTGTATCTTGAGAGGCCACTCTGAATCTCTTTCTATTCCTGTCTATTTCTATTAGGTATTTCACGTTCTGACGTCAGCTAGCAAGATGTCTGCACGCCGAGGACCAAACAATAATACCATTTGCATGGGACGAAACATTATTTTTTTAATAACTTGGAAAAAATGATTTTGTGCAATAAGTGTATTTGGATATTGTTTTAATTTTTTTAAAGCTATTCGATTAAATAATAAAATCATGACACAAAATGATTGATTTTATTATTTAATGGAATAGCTTCTAAAAATGAGTTTCAGAAACGTTCGAAAGTTTCACAATATATCAAATTCAATTTAAAACGCTTTAAATTACTAACGTTTCAAATAAAAATATTGCAAAAAAAATGAATTTTCAACCAAATAGTTGAATTTGCAACCCAAAAGATACATTTTCAAGCAGGAAAATTAATTTTCTACAAAAAAATATGAATTTTTAACAAAATAGTTCAATGTTTAATAAAGCAGTTAGTAGTTTAATTTGCAACCGAAGAGATGAATTTTCAACTAAAATTATGAATTTTCAATAAATGAGATGAATCTTTAACAAAGTAGTTCATCTTTTAGCCAAGTAGTCAAATTTTCAGCAAAAAAAGACGAATTCTCAACAAAAAATGTAATAGTTGAATTCATCCAAAAAGACGAATTTTCAACAAAATGGTTAAATCCGTAACCAAAACATACAAAAAAGATTTGCTGTTCAAGAAAGTAAAAAAATTCTACAAAATAGTTAATTTTTCTAACCGAAATAGTTAAATTTCCAACCCAAAAAACGGGTTTTTAACAGTAACAGTTGAGTTTTAAACAAAAAGGATGACTTTGAAACAAAATAGTTGAATTTTCAACAAAATTGTTACATTTTAACCAAATAATTAAATTTTCAACCAAAAAAAGATAAATGCTCAGCTTAAAATATAATAATAAACTTTTTAACCAAAAGGAATGATTTTTTTTGTCAACAACAATTTTTTCCACCAAAATCGGTAAATTTTCAACTATTTTTAAACAAGGAGAATAATATTTTACAAAAAAGACGAATTTTTAACAAAGTACATCCATTTCCAACCATATAGTTAAATTTTCAACAAAAAAGCTAAATTTTTAACCAAAAAATGAAATAATTTTATTTTCAGTTAAAAAATTGATTTTGAAAACAAAAGAAGTTTCATCAAAATAGTTCAATTTTCGTCGAAATAAATTAATTTTTAACTCAAATAGATCAATTAAAAAAATTATAATAGTTAAATATGCAGTTTAAAAAAATTTATTAAAAAAAATAATTTTCAATAAAATCAATGAATTTTGAACCATTTTCAAACAAAAAGAATAATATTCTACCAAAAAAGACGAGTTTTCAACAAAATAAATGGATTTTCTTTCAACCATATAGTTAAATTTCCAACTAAAAAAACTAAATTTTTAACCAAAAAATGAAATAATTTTATTTTCAGTTAGAAAATTGATTTTGAAGAAAAAGAAGTTTCATCAAAATAGTTCAATTTTCGTCGAAAGAAACGAATTTTTAACTAAAAAATATAAATTTAAAAAATTGGAATAGTTAAATATACAGTTGAAAAAATTAATAAAAAAAAAAAAGAATTTTCAACAAAATCAGTAAATTTTCAACCATTTTCAAACAAAAAGAATAATATTCTACCAAAAAGACGGGTTTTCAACAAAATACATGGAACTTCTTTCAACCACATAGTTGAATTTTAATTTAAAAAAGATAAATTTTGTACCAAAAATGGAACAGTTTAATTTTCAATAAAAAAAAATAATTTTCAACAAAATCGATAAATATTCAACAATTTTTAAACCTTTTAAATTTTCAAGCAAGAAGAATAATTTTCTACAAAAAAGACGAATTTTCAACTAAAAAGAAAAACATTTTTCAACTAAAAATTTCATATTCTTAAGTTTTCAGTTTCAAAAATGAATTTTTTACAAAAAAAAAAAAAAAATTTCAACTGAAACAGATAAATTTTCAAGCAGAAGAAAACGAATTTTCAAACAAATTGTTAAATTTTCAGCCAAAGAAATGATTTAAAAAAAAGCGTATTTTTAACCTAAAAGGTTAATTTTCAACGAAAAGAGACGAATTTTCAATTAAGTACATGAATTTTCAACTAAACGGTTTATTTGCCAACTAAAAAAGATACATTTTCTACCAAAAATCAAATATTAAAGTTTCATTTAATTAATTTTGAACAAAAAAAAACTAATTTTCTCCAAAACAGTTGAATCAACAAAAACAAAATTAATTTTTAACCAAAAAGATGAATTTTCAACTAAAAAAATACATATTTTTACTGAAATTTTTAGCATTTTATACTTAAGCTTCCAGTTTAAAAATTTAATTTTTAACAAAAAAAAAACAAGTTTTCAACAATACAGTTAAATTTTTAATCGTAGAAATGAATTTTTAACCAAAATAGATGTATTTTCAAACCAGAAGAATTTTCTACCAAAAAAAGATGAATCCTCAACTGAAAAAGATAAATTTTCTAGCAAAAAAAAACGAATTTTCGAAAAAATAGTTAAATTTTCAAGAAAAAAAATTCATTTTTGAAAAAAAAAAAATAAATGCTCAGCTTAAAATATAATAATAAACTTTTTAACCAAAAAGAATGATCTATTTTTAACTAAAAAAAAAAATATTTTGCAACAAAAAAAACGAATGTTTAAAAAAATAGTTAGTTTTTCAACCAAAAATGGTGTAGTTGAAAAAATTATTTTTGAACCAAAAATTTTTTCAACAAAATCAGTAAGTTTTCAACCATTTTTAAACAAAAGGAATAATATTCTATCAAAAAAGATGGGGTTTCAACAAAATACATGGATTTTCTTTCAACCACATAGTTGAATTTTCATCTAAAAAAGATACATTTTTTACCAAAAATGGAACAGTTTAAGTTCCAATCAAAAAAATAATTTTCAACAAAATCGATAAATATTCAACAATTTTCAAACCTTTTAAATTTTCAAACAAGAAGAATAATTTTTTATAAAAAAGAAGAATTTTCAACAAAAAAAAAACATTTTGCAACTGAAATTTTTATATACGTAAGTTTTCAGTTAAAAAAATAAATTTTTACAAAAAAATGTTCATCAAAATCGTTATTAAAAAAATTTCAACTGAAAAAGATAAATTTCCAAGCAGAAGAAAACGAATTTTCCAACCAATTGTCAAATTTACAGCCAAAGAGATGATTTTTCAAAAAGGCTTTTTATCCTAAAAGGTTAATTTTCAACGAAAAGAGACGAATTTTCAATAAAATACATGAATTTTCAACCAAACGGCTTATTTGTCAACTAAAAAAGATACATTTTCTACCAAAAATCAATTATTAAAATTTTCATTTAATTAATTTTTAACAGTTGAATCAACAAAAACAAAATTAATTTTTAACCAAAAAGATGAATTTTCAACGAAAAAAACACACATATTTTAACTGCAATTTTTAGCATTTTATACTTAAGTTTCCAGTTAAAAAATGTAATTTTTAACAAACAAAAAAACACAAGTTTTCAACAATACAGTTAAATTTTCAACCGTAGAAATGAATTTTTAACAAAAATAGGTGTATTTTCAAACTAGAAGAATTTTCTACGAAAAAAAGATGAATCCTCAACTGAAAAAAAAAAAAAATTTCCAGCAAAAAAATACGAATTTTCGAAAAAATAGTTAAATTTCCAACCAAAAAAATAATTTTTCAACTAAAAAGATCATTTGTTTACCAAAGAGATTAATTTTCAACAGAAAAAGACGAGTTTTCATTAAAATACATGAATTTTCAACCAAACGGTTTATTTTTCAATTAAAGAAGATAAATTTTCTACCAAAAATCAAATTAATTTTTAACCAAAAAGATGAATTTTTAACTAAAAAAATACATATTTTAACTGCAATTTGTACCATTTTATACTTAAGATTCCAGTTAAAAAATCTAATTTTTAACAAAATAGATGTATTTTCAAATCAGAAGAATTTTCTACCAAAAAATCAGACATCTTGCCAGCTGACGTCACCACTTGAAATACCTTATGCATTTAGAGGTTATGTTCAAGAGTGGCTTCACGAAATTTGGCCGCGAAATTCAAACTGTTCATCTTTAGGTCAGGGAGAAAAAAGAAACGCCAACTGCAGCAGCAGTATCAGCACCAAACCGGGTTTATCGTTGCAGTCAATGCATGGAACAATTTCCGAAGTTATCCGAATTTCGAATGCACACCTGTAATCGGGGCAGCAAGAGTTGCAATGTTTGCGATTTGACTTTCGTCAACGCGAAGGCACTGCAAGTTCACATGAAACTTCACGAGAGTGAAGATGGCGGTGATCAGCCGAGATCCTTTGTCTGCGGTATTTGTGGAACCGAATTTTCGTCCCATAAAAGTCTGCGACTGCATTCCCGAATGCACGCGCCCGTTCGAGCGAGACACGTCGACGCACCCGAGGGAACGCAAAATTTGACCTTCAATTGCCACGAGTGCGGTGAGAGTATTTCGAGGTTATGTTTAAGTGTGGTCTAGCGAAATTGTGGCGGGAAATTTAAATTCTCTTCTCTTCTTTTTAGGAAAAACGTTTTCGGAATCCTATCGAGCGGTTCACATGGCTGTCCATACTGGTGATTCGGTGACTTGTGCGGTTTGCAATCGAAAATTCGATTCTGCGGATAGTTTGGCGATGCATGCGGCGGTTCATATGGAAACGAATCATTCGCAATCGCCAAATTCGATTGCCGACTCGTTGACGAATTCCACTTCCACGGGATCGACGACAACGAATACGATGACGCTTGCTGAATCGGAGGCACTTCAAAACCAAAAACCTTATCAGTGCCAGCATTGTGGGAGAAGATTTACGAGGCCGCATGAAAAAGTCAAGCATGAGAGGATTCATACGGGTGAAAAACCTCACGCTTGCGAGGTAAGAATCTTGGTTTTAAGCTCAGAACTAGTGTTCTAATTAGTTTAAGTGCTCGGAGAAATTCTCACGAGCATGAGAATATCATTGACATTTATGTGCTTTGAGACATTAATGAGCATTTATGAGCATTTTGAATTAGGATTTAAAAAGTCGTATTTTATATTTTTATTAATCAGGGTGGCGACTTGACCGGGAAACCGGGAAATGACCTAGAATTTTATTGACCGGGAAAAAACCGGGAATTTACTTCTGATTATAGAAAAATTCAAGAAATATAATTTCACTGGGAACAGGGAATTTTTTACATGAAATGGGAATTTTTTAAAGGAATTACAATTCGGATTTAGAAGAAAGGAATTTTCAAAAATCCCTCTTCCAAGTCAGAATTCGTCACAATTTGAAAGTTCCCTCTTCTAAATTTTAGGTAATAAAAGTACTTCAAGCAGTTTTCAGAGTAGAAGTAGTATTTCAAAGAAGAAATATTTCTGAATTATAATAGTGTTGAGACAGTGATTTATCTTGGGTAATAATTGTAAGTCACTTGTGAATTCAACAGTTAATAAAATGATTTATTCAATTCATTTGGAACAACAAACTAGCTTCCTTGGCAAGGGCGCGAAACAGACTAAACCTCGTTATCGCCCGTCGACTCTCACAAATTCACGGAACTCTCGTGTATACATGAAAGAAGACACATATGTGTGTGCGCTCGCAATCCTGTCCAATATAAATGTATCAAATATTCAACAAATAGAAATTTTTTTTACATTGTTCGTTGCGAATTCATCGTTTTTTAGTTAAAAATTCAACTACTGGGTTAAAAGTTAAACTTTTGTTAAAAATCTCTGGTTGAAAATGTAACTACTTTCTTGAAAATCAATTTATTTTTTTTTTTAATGAAAATTCAACTATTTGGTTGAAAATTGATATTTTGCATTTAAAAATTAAACTATTTGTTTGAAAATGTATGTACTTTGTGGTAAATTCATCTTTTTTTGTAGACAATTAATCTTTATGGTTCACAATTCATCTATTCGGCATAAAATTCAACTATTCCAATTGAAGATTCATCATTTTAGTTGACAAGTCATCAGTTTGGTTGAAAATTAATTTCTTTAAATGAAAATTTAACTGTTTCATTGTGAGTTGAAAATTATTATTTTCAAGTTCGGAATTCCACAATTTGGATAAAAATTTGTCTTTTTTAATTGAAAATTTTTTGGTAGAAAATTATCTTATTTTTCGTTGAAAGTTAATCTTCTTGTTTAAAAATTCTTCTGTTCAGTTAAAAATTCAAGTATTCCCGTAAAATATTTATCATTTTAGTTGAAAATTCATCTTTTAGGCTGGAAATAAAATTATTTGGTTGAAAGTTAAACTCTTTTGTTAAAAATTAATTTTTTTTTTAGTTAAAGATCCATCGTTTTAATTAAAAATTCATTTCTGTGGTTGAAAAATGAGCTGTTTGATTGAAAATTTGTTTTTTCTTTGGATGTTTTTTGGTTGAAAATTATTATTTTTAATAAACTGAAAATGTAACTATTATTCCAGTTGAATATTTCATAATTTTAGTTCAAAATTCATGTCTTTGGTTGAACATTCATTTTTGACTAAAAATTTAATTATTCAATTTTTGTTTGAAAAATTATCTTTGTTAGTTGAAAATTCGTCTTTTTTGGTAGCAATTAATCTTCTTGGTTGAAACTTAATCTTTTTGGTCAAAAATTCAATTATTCTAGTTAAAGATTCATCATTTCAGTTAGAAATTCATCTTTCTGGTTTGAAATTCAACTATTGCAGTTAAATATTTACAATTTTATTTGAAAATTCATCACTTTGTTTGAAAATTTAACTATTATTTTGAAAGTTAGTTTTTGTTGTTGTTAAAAGTTAGTTTTTTTGTTGAAAGTAATTTTTTTAACTGAAAATGTAACTTATTCCAATCGAAAATTCCATAGTCGTTGTTGAAAATTCATCTGTTTGGTTAAACATTAATTTTTTTAACTTGAAATTTAATTATTAAACTTTTGGTAATTAATTAATTTGTTGGTTTGAAAATTTAACTATTTCAGTTAAAGATTCATTGTTCTGGTTGAAAACTCTTATGTTTGGTTTAAAAATAATTTTTTAAACTAAAAATGTTACTATTCCATTTTTTATTGAAAATTATTATTTTTTCAGTTCAAAAGTTAACTATTTGGTTGAAAATTTGTCTTCTTTTATTAAAACTTCAAACCTTTCTTTAAAAATTAATTTATTTGGTTGAAAAATTGTATTTTTGGTTGAAAATTCCAGTGTTCCAGTTAAATATTCATCATTTTAGTTGAAAATTTATCTTTTTGGGTTTAATTTTTACTATTCCAGATAAAGATTCATCATTTTATTTGAAAATTCATCACTTTGGTTGAAAATGGAACTATTTTGTTGAAAATCCGTTTTTTTGTTGAAAATTAATTTTTTCAACTGAAAGTTTAACTATTCCAGTTTTTGTGAAAAATTGATATTTTTTAGTGGAAAATTTAAGTATTTTTTTAAAAATTCATTTATTTTGCAACGTTGTGCTCTGTTGTGTTAAAAGATGTTTAGAACGAGCGTCATGAATTAAAATAAATGTTTGCGTTTTGCGGCAAATATGAATATGTTACTTTTAGTTGACCGGGAAAATTGAAAAACTTGACCGGGGAAAACCGGGAATTTGAAATCGTCCGTCGAATCGCCACCCTGTTAATAATAATTAAATTTTTAAATTCCGCGGGAAAATGCATCGCTTAAAATTGGAAAGGGTGCTAAATTTAAATTATAAAAAAAGTCAAAGTAATAGACAACATATTATTCGCATTAAACAGTGCCTTACTCAGGGTTGCTACAATATCCAAATTTCTAAATTCTTCTAGGTATAAAACCAACCATACACCTAGAATATTATTAATGTTAATGCAAAATAAATTTTGTTTCTAAATATATTTAAAACACTTTGTAGTTGTGTTTTCCAGTCAAAAAAAAATAAATTTTTAACCAAAGAAATGAATTTTCAACAAAATTGATGAATCTTCAACCAAAAATATGAATTTTTAACCAAATAGTTAGTTAGATTTTCAACCCAAAAGATTAATTTTCTACCAAAAAAGACTCATTTTCAACAAAGTTAATGAATTTTCATCTAAAAAAACATCAATTTTCAACCAAGATTAGAACAGTTAAAATGTCAGAAAAAATAAATGTTCAACCAAAAAAAAAAACGAATTTTCAAAAAAATATTTTTTTTTCATAACAAAAAAAATGTTTTTTTAACCAAAAACAGAAGAATTAAATTTTCAGTTAAGACAATCAATTTGCAAAAAAAAAAAAAATGAATTCTCAGCAAAATAATTCAATATTAAACTAAAAAAGTTGAATTTACAAACCAAAAATATAATACATATTTCAATTTGCAGTTAGAAAAGTAAATTTAAAAAAACGAGTTTTCAGCAAAATTAATTAATTTCGAACTAAAAATTTAAATTTTCAACCGAAAATGAAATAGTTATATCTTCAGTTGAAAAAGTTAATTTTCAACTAAAAAGAAACGAATTTTCAGTTAAAGAAATTATTTTTTAATCACAATGATGAATTTTCAACCAAAAATATGAAATTTTGTCCAAATAGTGGATTTTTCAATCCAAAGGACGAATTTTCTATCAACAAAAAAAAAAAGAATTTTCAACTAAACAGTTTTTTTTCAATGAAAGAAATGAATCCTTAACAAAAAATAGAATAGTTAAATTTTCTACTAAACAGATAATTTTTTAACGAAAAAGATTATATTTCTATCAAAAAAAGGTAAATTTTTCACAAAAAATGTAATAGTTAATGTGAATTTTCAACTAAAATGATGAATCTTCAACTAAAAAAAAAATTAATTTTCGACCAAATTATTTAGGACCAGACCCGCCTGTCTTATTGCTTCTTATTTATTATCCCAAATTTTCAACTCGATGTGGCTATTCGTGTGAAATATAAGTTTACAAATAAAAAAGTGTCGGTAAGGTAGGAATCCGGTCACGTGACCCACCCGTCACATGACCTTAAAAAAAGTATATGTTTATTTCACTCTAGAATGTTTTTTTGTAAAAATATATGTATTACTTATGATATAACATTTCTACTTTATCGACTGCCAGTATATCAGAGTCAATCTTCTTTACCATCAGTCGGTAAAGCCGTTTCAAGCAAAATTTCTACTTTATTGTGCGGAATTCAAATCGCTAAATCCCTTTTCTTTTTCAGGTCTGCGGAAAGACCTTCCGAGTCTCCTACTGTCTGACTCTTCACATGAGAACTCACACCGGCGTGCGTCCCTACGCCTGTCAACACTGTGGAAAACGCTTCAAGGCCTCGTCAGTCTACAATCATCATCTTCTCACGCACGGGGACGTGCGGGCCTACACTTGTCCCTATTGTCCCAAAACTTTCAAAACCCGGGTTCAACTCGCGGGGCACAAAAATAGCCACACGAAACCCTTCCACTGCACCGAATGTTCGCGACCTTTTGCATCGCTTTATGCAGTTCGGGCGCATATCGAGACCCACAAAAAAGACAACAATCTCAAGTTTAGTTGCTACATTTGTGGAGCTTCTTATGGACGGGCCTTTGCCCTCAAGGATCATTTAAAGCAACACGGGACAGACGTCCAACAAACTCCGGAACCTTCGCGCGAGGAAGAGGTGCAGGAAGGAGAGGAATTTATTCTCGCCGAAGAGGGCGAAATCGAGGAAGAGGAAATGGTAATTCCCTCTCCTCTTCCTGTTCAGCAGTCTTCGGGAGCTGAGTCTGAATAGAGGGAAATAAAGAGACGTATAGGAAAATTTGGGTTCCACTCATCTGTTTTACCGACCGATGGTAAACGGATTTCTAATATACCGGCAGTCGATAAAGTAGAAATGCTCATTGGTTCGGTTCTACACTTATAATTTCTACTTTATCCACTCCAAAGCGATTTTAACGTGGAAGAGAACCGAATTTTAGTGGCTGATAAAACAGCTTTAATTCTTTTATTTTCACGTTCTGTTTTTTCATTCAAAAAATAAAGACACACGTTCAGTCTTTCAAAAAGGAATTGATTTCCTTAATTAGATTTCTTCAATTTTTACCAATTATTTATTCACTCCTGATGAGAATCCAAAAACAAGGATTCGTTTGAGGTTTCATTATTTTCAAATTTGTATATCTTTGTATATACCTAGACAATTTTTCAGCGGAATATACTATGAAATAAATATTAAGGGTATATTATTAAAGAAAATATAAGTATTGATAATGTCGTAATTGATCGATTATAAGGCAAAATTTCGGGAACTTGAGTAAAATGTATAGATTGTTCCTCTAGGGCTTTTTGCGAATATTCTAAATTGTATTATTTATATCGAATTCTAAGTTTAGAGAGACTTGTATTAATCTTTAAGAAAAATCGCGCATTGAGTTGTTTGCCAAAAAACTGTTTATGACTAGGAGCAAAGCTTTTACTTCTTTTAATGATAAATAAAAAGACGAAAGTTGAAAATGACGACGTGTGTTTTACTCTATTTCACGTTTTTGTATTCATTCGATTGGTCTATCTCTCTTTTACATTTTTTTAGGGCGAATTTATTTAATGATCGGGAATTTTCCATATTTTTAGAAGAAAAAATTAAAAAATCACTTGGAAGTATCACAGATTTCATAACACATGGTGATATAATGCAACTAACTTTCTATCTTGCAATATAAAATTGAATAATAATTATTCATCTGTAAAAGTAGCTTTATATTATTGTATTCAACCATTTTTTTGAAAATTCGTTTTCTCTTGGATTGAAATTAATTTTTTTAACAGAAAATTTAACTATGCCAATTGAATATTTTATCATTTTAGTTGCAACTTCATCTCTTTGGCTGAATATTAATTTTTTTAACTAAAAATTTAACTATTTGATTTTTGATTGAAAAAATATGTAGAAATTAATCTTTTTAGTTGAAAATTCATCGTTTTGGTTGGAAATTCAGCTATTTCAGTTAAATATTTATCTTTCTTTGTTTAAAATTCAACTATTCCAGTTGAAGATTCACCATTTTAGTTGAAAATTCACCAGTTTGGTTGAAAATTATTTTTGTTTAACTAAATATTTAAATGTTCCATTTTTTGTAAAAAAAAATTGATCTTTTTTAGTTCAACATTCAACTATTTAGTTGGAAAGTAGTGATTTTTAGTTGAAAATTCAACTAATTAATTGAAAATCGTATTTTTTGATAAAGAATTAATCTTGTTTGAAAATTCATATTTTTGGTTAAAAGTTCAAGTATTTCAGTTGAAAATCATCGCTTTGTTCGAAACTTTTTCGGTGGACATTTTTTTTAACTGAAAATTTAACTATCACATTTTTGGTAAAAACTGGTCTTTTTTAGTTCAAAATTTAACTATTTGGTGAAAAATAGATCTTATTTAGTTGAAAATTCAACTACTTGGTAGAGAATTCATGACTTTTTTTTTAAAAATCGTCTTTTTTGTTAGAATATTCTTGGTTCAAAATTCATCTCCTTGGTTGAAGATTAATTGTTTTAACTAAAAATTTAACTAATCAGTTTTTGGTTGAAAAATATCTTTTTTAATTGAAAATTCGTATTTTTCTGTAGAAATTAATCTTCTTAGTTGAAAATTCATCTTTTTGGTCCAAAATTCAACTATCCCAGTTAAGTATTCATCTTTTCTTGTTTAAAATTCAACTATTCTAGTTGAAGATTTACCATTTTAGTTGAAAATTCACCAGTTTGGTTGAAAATTAATTTTTTTAACTAAATATTTAAATGTTCCATTTTTGGTAAAAAAATTGATCGTTTTTAGTTCAAAATTCAACTATTTGATGAAAAATAGATCTTATTTAGTTGAA
>CAKNYM010051847.1:27109-49219 GCA_932195095.1 Andricus curvator | reverse complement strand
CAAAGATTTCATTGATTCCAAAAGATTTCACAAAGATTTAAAAGATTCCAAAAAATCTCACAAAAGATTTCAATAATTTCACAAAGATTTCAAAGATATTCAAAATGACTTGAAAGATTTCTAAAATATTTTAAAAGTTTTCAAAATTTCTTTAAAGACTTCACAAACATTTCAAAGAATTCACGTAAAAAAAGCAATTTTCAACGAAAAATGGAATAGTTCAATTTTCAGTTAGAAAAATGAATTTTCAATCAATTTGATAAATTTTAAACTAAAATTATGAATCTGCAACCAGAATAGTTGCATTTTAAATAAAAAAGATACATTTTCAACTTAAATGAAGAATCTTTAACTGAAATCGTTGAATTTTCAAATAAAAAAGAAAAATCTTCAACCAAGTAGTTGATTTTGAACTAATATTTTCAAATATTTTTAACAAAAAAAAAATTTTTCAAGAAAATAGTTAAATTTTCAGTAAGTAACAATAATTTTGAGCCAAAGAAAAAACGAATTTTCAACAAAATAATAGCTTATTTTCATTCCAGTAAAAAGATGAATTTTAAACGAAAAATGTATTAGTTGATATTTCAACCAAGAAAGATTTTAATCTTTAATCAAAAACAGTTGAATTCAACCAAACAAGACGACTTTTCAATATAAGTTGAATCTTCAACTAAGAAAGATTTTTGAGTCAAGCCAAAGAAAGAATCGCAAACAAACTGTTGAATTTTCAAGTAAGAAGATGAATTTTCAACCAACAAGATTAATGTTATACCAAAGAGAACGAATTTTCAATAAAATAAATGAATTTTCAACTAAAAACAATCAATTGTCAACAAAAAATAATTTCACCTAGTTAAATTTTCAGTTACAAAAATCTATTTTAAAATAAGAAATACTAATTTTCAACAAAATAGTTAAATACAGCAATATAAAGCTACCTTTACAAATGAAGAATCATTGTTATTCAATTTTGTATTGCAATTAAAAAAAAATTAAGCAGGCTCTCGAAAAAAAATCCTTGGCTTTAAAAAAAAATCCCTAAAATTTCCAGGTTATCCAGCTAGGATAGAAACCCTGATGAAATATTTTCAAAAAAGAAAACTTAAAATTTTTGGATATTTCTAAATTTGTTAAATTTGGAACTTATTTATTAAAAAAATTTGTAATATTCCGACAATTAAGGGTTTTATTGGGAATTATATTTTGAAAACGTAGGATAGAAATATGAATTGTTAGTTTTTTAGTATTCGAATTTGAAATTATTCAATTTTGAACGTTTTCAACTTTAGTATTCAACCAATAATTGTTAAAAATTAAAATGGTAAATTTTTGAAAGATTCTTCTCAAAGAAGTAAAATTTTCGTAAAATCCAAGGCCTAAGATGCAAAATAATAGATGATTTTATAGTATTTTAAATTAATTTTTGTATATTTGGGACTTTTTTTTGGTCTTTCAGTCTATTTTTCGGTATACATTTCTGTAATTGAGAATGCAGACATGTTATTTGAGCCAATTATGAAAGTTCGAAAATATTTTTAAAAGTGAAGAAATAGTGGCATTAATGAAATTTTTTTCCGACCACTGTGATTTTTCAGAATACGAAATGAAAATAATGAAGACAATTACTTGGTTTTTGAGGAGCAGCATAAGCCTTAGCGCTCAGAGCTTTTAATTTCGGATCCTCATTAAATTCCTTCCTGATTGGATCAAGAAGTTTGTTGATGTAAATTTCCACCGCGGCTTTCAGATCCCCAGGGTGAATTACTTCCTTCTTAAAGGAAGCTTCAAGTTCCTCGAAAGTTGCAAAACTTACATCTCCGCCTGAAAAAGAAAAAAGTTTAAATTCAGGGTGGTCGTTTTAATCGAGGAAAAACTCCCGGTTTTTTCCCGGTTCGCAAATATTTGTCACGGTCAAATTAAAAAATTCGAAATCTTAAAATTGCAAATTTTTTCATTTTATGTAATCAAAACTGAACGGCATATTGAAGCACTCAAAGTGAAACTCTTTTAAATATTAACATTTAAAATTGAAGCTTAAAAAATGCTTAAAAATTACTTCTAAATTTGTTTATTAAAACGTTCAATAATTTACTCGTATAAAATAGAAGCTTTTAACACCATCAAATAGAAATTTTTTAAATTAAATGCCATTAAACTACACAATTTTTTATTTTCAACTTTTAATAAATTGAATATTTCAAAGATTTTTGGTTAAAAAATAGAAATCCACCCTGCCATTTTTAATGCTGCAAATTAAAATTAATCCTCCCTTTCAACGCACATTAATAAAAATGTTGAAAATAAAGCATGTCCCTCTTCCAATTCAGTATGAAAATGAAAATACAAAATTCTTAAAAATAAACTCAATTAAAATGTTAAAAAAATGGCTGCCCCCATTAAAAAAAATTGAAAACCAAAAATTTCCCTTTTCAAATTCAGAAAAAATTAAAAACCAAAGTATCCTCCGTTCCAACTCAATAGAAATGCTTAAAAAAATTCCGCTCTTAAAATTCAGAAAACAATTTTTAAAAAATTCTTTCCTTAAAGTCAATAAAAATGTTCAAAACAAAAAAATGGTCTTTTTCGATTCAGAAAAAAATAAATAACCAACATTTCATCCCTTCCAACTCAATAAAAATGATAAAAACAAAAAAGGGCTTCTTTTATTAAAAAAAAAATGAAGACAAAAACTTCGTCCACTTCAACTTAATAAAAATATTAAAAATAAACAATTATCCTTCTTCTAATTCATAAAATATTGAAAACCAAAATTTCCTCCCTTCCAGTTCAATAAAAATATTAAAAATAAAAAATTTCCCTCTTCAAATTCAGAAAAAATTGAAAAACAAAAACAAAAATTCCTTCGTTCCAATTCAATAAAAATGTTAAAAATAAAAAATTCCGCTCTTAAAATTCAGAAACAATTTTTAATGAAAAATGTTCTCCGTTCCAACTCAATAAAAACATTACAAATAAAAAATTCCGCTCTTAAAATTCATAAAAAATTCTTTCCTTAAAGTCAATAAAAAATGTTAAGAACAAAAAATAGTCTCTTTCGATTCAGAAAAAAAATAACCAACATTTCAACCCTTCCAACTCAATAAAAATGATAAAAACAAGAAAAGACTTCTTCCAATTAAAAAAAAAATTGAAAAAAAAAATTTTCTCCACTTCAACTCAATAAAAATGTTAAAAATAAACAATTATCCTCCTTGAAATTCACAAAATATTAAAAACCAAAATTTCCTCCTTCCCAACTCGATAAAAGTGTTTAAAAAATCATTTTAAGTTTAATTATTTTAAGTTTAGGTCGTTTTAAATTTTTAATTGTTCAATTGTTTTTTAAAAATCAAAATTCAACACAATACAAATGTTTAAAACAAAAGAAGTGCCTCTTCAAATGCAGAAAAAAATTAAAAATAACAAGTTCCCCTTTTCAACTCAATAAAAATGCTAAAAAGAAAAAATTACTTCTTCCAATTCATAAAAAAAAATAACCGAAATTCTGTTTCTTCTAACTCTTAACAAAATCTTAAAAATAAAAAAATGTCGCTTTTAGTTTGAAGTCGTTGTAAATTAATCATTGTTTCATTTTTATCTTTAAATCAAAATTTAACACTTTAATTTTACAAATTAAATTTATTTAAACTGAACAATTAAAAGTGTAAAGTTCAAAGTTTAAATTTAGTACTCTGCAATTTTAACGATTCAAGGCTTTCTATTTTAAACAATTCAGTTTTAAATTATATGTTTTGAATAGTTGATTTTTAATTGCTCATTTTGAATGAACAGTCACATATTACTAAATATTTAAAAAAAATTAATGAATGGATTAAAAATGGAATATTTTAGACAGAAAAAATATTTCAAATTATTTAAAAATTGAAAAGAGTTTATATACATATGTTTTACTCGCACGTTTACATTTTTCAGTTTCTAAGGCTTTCGAATTGAAACATTTCAATTTTCAATCTTCAAATCTGTAAATTGTTTAATTTGGAACAGATTCAGAATAATCTTGCAAAATAAATTGTTGTTCAAGATTTAACACAGGAACTCGATTTCAGTTTTAAAAATCATTAAATAATTTATATTTACAGTTGATCAACTCAACATGTTTTTTATCAAAAAATTTCAAATTCAAACGCTTTTAATTCCAGTTGGTCAAGTCTTTAAAACAGCATTTTTAAATTTATTAAATTGAAAATTTTGGCTCAAAAATGAAGCTCTAAAATAGAAAATTAATAAAGTAGAATATTACAGAATTATGCATTGTAAACTGAATAATTTTATAATTAAAAAGTTAACAATTGAACTTAACATTAAAAAAAGTTGAAATGGAGCCTATTTGAAATTTCATTATATGTTAGGGATTGTGCATAACCTACGTTAACAACTTGAGGGGGCGGGGCTTAAATTTTGTAATTAAATTTTTTTTGCGTTATTTTCCACCAATTAGTCAATTTTTCAAATAAATGGTTTAATTTTTAACAAAATAGTTGAATTTCCAAGTGGAATAGATAAGTTTTTAACCAAAAAACTAAGTTTTCACCCAAAAATGGAATAGTTACATTTTCCGTATAAATTTCTTTTGGTCAGAAAAAATTATATGAAAAATTGTATAAAAAAGTTTTATGACGTTGGAACGGTGGAAAAATTTTTTTTCTGAAATTGGAAGAGAGAAATTTTTTAATTTTTTAATTATTTGTTAGAGTTAGAAGAGACAGAATTTTGGTTATTTATTTTTTCTTATCTATTTCTCACCTTTTCAAGAAAGTTCACCTTTTTCTCGATTTCTCGTTAAAATTTTTGTTTTGGTTAAAAATTCTACAATTTGACTGAAAATTTAATTATTTTCTTGAAAATGCAACTATTTTGTTAAAAAATCTTTTTTTTTTGTCAAAAATTTAACAAATCTTGGTTAAAAGTTGTATTGCTTTGTTAAAAATTTATCTTTTTGGTGAAAGATTCATCTCTTTGGTGGAAAATTGAACTATTTCGTTGAAAATTTGTTGTTTTTTTTTTGGTTGAAAGTTAACTTTTTTTCAACTGAAAATTTCATTAATACATTTTTAGTTGCAAATTTATATTTTTTGAGTTAGAAATTCAACTATTTAGTTAAAATGTTATATTTTTTAGTTGAAAATTCACTATCCTGCTGAAAATTCGTGTTTTTAAGTAGAAAATCTATCTTCTCATTTAAAAATTCACCTTTTCCCTTGAAAATTCATCTCTTTGGCTTAAACTTGAACTATTTTTTGAAATATTCGTATTTTTTTACTGCATTCAACTGTTTGATTTAAATAAAAATCTTTTTGGTTAAAATATCACCAATTACACCTTTTGATGAGAATTCATCATTTTTGTTTGACAATTCAACTATCTGGTTGAAAGTTGAACTACTGTGTTCAAAATAAATTTTTTTGTGAAGATTCACCGTTTTAGTTGAAAATTCATCTTTAGAGTGGAAAATTTAACCAGTTTTTATTAACTAAAAATATAACTATTCCATTTCTGGTTAAAAATTTATATTTTTAATTGAAAATTTATCTTTTCTATTTAAAAATTTAACTATTTGGTGGAAAATTCATGTATTTTGTTGAAGATTCAACTATTTTGTTGAAAACTTCGTCTTCTTAGGTTAAATCAAACTGTTTTTTATTTCAAATTAAAATGGGTTTTCGTTGCAATTTTAAATATTACAGGTTTCGTTGAGAATTCATCTTTTCGGTTTGCAAATTGATCTGGTTTGTACAAAAATCGTCTTTTTGGCTTGAAAAATCAACAATTTGGTAGAAAATTAAAGTATATAGTTAAAAATGAACCTTTTCGTTAAAAATTCCTAATTTCGGGTTGAAAATTCAATTGTTTTGTAGAAAAAAACGTATTTTTTTATTGAAAATCTATCTCTTCATATATACCATCTTTTTTGATAAAAATCCAACTATTTGGTTCTAAATTAATCTTTTTGGCGAAATTCAACTATTTTTGGTATAGAATTCAACTATATGGTTAAAAACTAAACTACTTATTTAAAAAATTAACTATTTGGTAGAAAATTAACCTTTTTGTTAAAAATTCATAATGTAAATTTAAAAATTCAACTGTTTTATTCAAAATTCATCTATTTTGTTGAAAATTCGTTTTTTTTGCAGAAAATAATTCTTTTTTTTTTTTTGAAAATTCATCTCTTTGGCTATGGATTCCACTATTTTGTTAAAAACTCGTCTTTTTTTGGTTTAGCTTAACTGGAAGAACATTTATTCTTTTGTTGAAAATTTATTTTAAAACTGAAAATGTATCTATTCCATTTTTGGTTAAAAAGTTATCTTTTTTAATTTAAAATTTATATTTTTTAGTTAAAAATTGATCTTTTTTGGTGGAATATTCAACTATTTTGTTGAAAATCCAGTGTTAGGTGAAAAATTCAACTTTTTTGTGTAAAATTAATTTATTTTGTTAAAAATTCGTCTGTTTTGGAAGAAAATTAATCTTCTTTTTTGAAATGTCATCTTTTTGGCTGTGGATTCAACTATCTCGTTAAAAACTCTTCTTTTTGGTTCAATTTAACTGTAAGAAAATTTATTTTTTTTTTGTTGAAAATTAATTTTTCAAACTCTAAATGTAACTATTCCATTTTTGGTTGGAAATGTATTTATTTTTTAGTTGAAAATTGATCTCTTTTACTTGAAAATTCAATTATTTTGTTAAAAATTAAACAATTTATTTAAAAAATCAACTACTTGGTGGAAAATTAACTTTTTTGTTGAAAATCAATAGTGTCAAGTGGAAAATTCAACATTTTTGTGTGTAAAATTCATGTATTTTCTTGAAAATTCGTCTTTTTTAGTAGAAAATTAATCTCCTTTTTTGAAAATTGATCTTTATGGCTGTGAATGTAACTATTTTGAGTTGGTAACTTATTTTTTTATTTAGAAAATTCAACTAATTTGGTAGAAAAATTACACTATTTACTGCTGGGTGGAAAATAGAGCTATTTTATAGAAAATTCATGTATTTTGTTGATAATTCGTCGTTTTCGATAGAAAATTTATCTTCTTGTTACATTCTCATTCTAATGAGAAGGTATTGGTTTTATGTAAAATTTGACATAGTCGGTTTTCATCAAATCTCCACGTTTTGAGACCTCCTGAGTCAGAAAAAACGATTTTTACGAAGGTGTCTGTCTGTCTGTAGTCTGTAGTCTGTCTGTCTGTCTGTCTGTCTGTCTGTCTGTCTGTCTGTCTGTAGCCACGATAACTTTCGAAAAAATGATCAGATTTGATTGAGCTTTGGCACACTTTTTTATGGCCGAAAAATAGAGAACGAGTTCGTTAACCAGCTATTTTGGATGAAAACCCAAAAAGTGAGCACATTTTGAAAATTTTTGAGACCACTTTTTTGGAAGATTTGAAAATTCTATGTACGCTTATTAGTAGTACGCAAAATGACGAACAAAATATTCTTATGACTTTTTGTGATAAAAAGAAAATTACTGGAGTTATAGCATTTTCAAAATTCCAAAAAACAAACGAAAATGATCATTTTAAGCCGAAAAACGCACGATATGAAAAAAAGTCAAGAGGAGAAAAACGTTGATTCCTGAACACCCTATAATATTTTCATGGCAACTTTTTGAATTTTTCGAAAAATAAAAAATTCAAATTTTGATCGCACAAAAAATTAATGAAAAATCAAAAAAGCCATTTTGTTGTAAAACTATGCAAGATACCAGAAAAGGTCGTCTCACCAAAATTGTGCACCTAAAAAAGATCTACAAATTTCTTATCATTCACTTCTTGATATGATGCGTAGTTTTTGTTTTATTCGTAAAAAACAGCATTGAAAATAGAAAAATCAAATTTTCAGACGAATATTACCAGCTACGAAAAAATGACCGAAACAAAATTTGTTCATCCAAGGAAGAGGTACAAATTTATTGTGACTCATGTTTCGATAGGATGCGTGGTTTTTGTTTTATTCGTGAAAATAACATTGACAGTAAAAAAAATCAAATTTTTGAAAAAACAATGCAAGGTACGAAAACATATAAATGAACAAAAATTGTGCATTCAAAAAAGACTTACACACCCGTAATCAATTTTTGTGGTAAGAATATATTCAAAATGAAAAAATTAACTTTTTTGATAAACGGCACAAGCTAAAATAAAATGTTAACTAATAAAATTTGTCGCCTGAATTATATCATTACTTTTCATTTGAAATCAAATACCAATTTAGTAATTTGTATATGAAGAACATATAACACGAAGCACAAAGTGCGCGCTCAGTGTATTTACCAAATCGAACGCCGTAAGTGCGCTCAAACTTTTTTGTTTCTATCATACGGTTCAAATGATTTTCAAATCAAATATCGAGCGCGAAGCGCGAGTGTCTGGATGAGAATGTGTTCCTTAAGGTCGATAGAACCTTGAGTAAATAAAGTTCCTTTTCAGTCTAAAATAAAAGCAAATTTAACAATCACTTAATATGTAGAGGTTTTGATAATTTCATAAGATTTGCAAACAAACTTTTTCTTTTCATCGAAGTCGAACACGAAGTTCAAAAATCTAGAGGAGCCTAGCGTAAAGCGCGATGCAAATACGCCCGAGCGCGTAGCGCGAGATGAATACATAATCGAGCGCGAAGCGCGAGATAAATATATGATCGAGCGCGAAGCGCGAGATCCAACAGTCGCGCGCCCTAGGCGCGCTCAAACTTGCGAGCGAAGCGAGCCGCGCGCGAAGCGCGCCATGAGAATGTGCCCGCGAAGCGGGCAGATTTTTTGAAAATTGATCTTATTGGCTATGGATACAACTATTTTGTTAATAATTAGTCTTTTTTTATTCAATTTATCTGGTAGAAAATTCTTCTTTTTTTTGTTGAAAATGTAAGTATTTCATTTTTTTCACATTTTTTTTTGAAAATTTAACTATTTTGCTGGAAAGTTCAACTGTTTGGTGAAAAATGAAACCATTTATTTAAAAAATTAACTACTTCGTAGAAAATTTACTTTTTTTGCTGAAAATTCATCAAAATTAATCTTTTTAAAAAAATCATCATTCTGGTTGAGAAAAAGGTTATTGAAAATTAATTTTTCAAACTGAAAATGTAAATATTCCATTTTTGGTTAAAAACTTAAATTTTTAGTTAAAAATTCATTTCTCCTGATTAAAAATTACATTCTTGGTGAAAATTCATCTGTGTAGGTTTTAAATTGAACTATTTTGTTGGGTCATCTTTTTAACTCGAAAATTTTACTGTTGTGTTGAAAATTCGTCCTTATGGATTGAAAATTTATAAATTCATACATAAAATAGGAAATATTAAATCTTTCTTTAAGAATTCATCTTTTTTCATTGATCACTGAGCTATACTTGGTTAAAAATTCAACTATATTGGTAAAAATTTAATTATTTGTCGAAAATTTAACCATTTTTTAAAGCCTTCTTGGTGGTCGAAAATTCTACTCATCCCAAAATACGTAACGTAGTTTATGGATCATCCCTTATGTGAAATTTGTGATATCTCAAGTGATTGGATAGATTTTCATTTTTAAAATTTGTAAAATTCTACTAAAAAATAGTGTATCTTTTTTTCTGTAAATACCGAATTCAGCAGTTCTTGGAACTAAGTACGATTCTCCTTCCTTCATCAAGGGGAATAAAACGTGTTTCGAGAAGGCCAAAAGTCCATTGTCAGTCACATTTCCCGGTTCGCAGAAAGCTTTTTTCAACTTCTTTTTCACTGAAGCCGCGTTATCGAGAAGATCGATTTTGGAATCGTCTTCTGATGAAGACATTTTCGCTCCCGCCAATCCTGGAACTAAAAAAAATTTTTTATTTAATTTCCGAAGATTTATTTTTCAGAATCTCAGGCCTCGGACTCCCTTCGGAGATAGAAAAAAATAGTGTAAATAGTGTTAGAAATTTGAAAAATAGTACCATTAAAGTTTGCACGTATTAAACTTGTGTGCAGCCCGAATTTGAAAGTTAAAAAAAAAATTAAAAAGCGTGCAATGGAAAATTAAATTGATATTTTAAGCAAAATTTTTGGTCTTCTATCCTGATATTTTGAAAGTATTAAAAATCAACTTCAATGTTTATCTAAAATGTTATTATTTAGTATAAAAATTATCATAATTCCTATTTATTTATCGTATGCTTCAAGCTTTCCCCGCTTTTTTCGTTTTTGCACTTAAATTCGAAATAAATGAATAGAATCCAATAAGAAAATTTAAATATTTTTGGTTGACAGTTCATTTTTTTCGGTCAAAAAGTCTACTCTTAAATTTTTGGTTAAGAATTTATTTTATTGTTAATTTTATTATGTAGTTCAAAATTGAATTACTGTTGAAAATTCAATTTTTTTTTAAAAGTCATACTTCTTGGAATGAAAATTCAACAATTTGAAAATTTTTTTCTTTCTTAACTAACAAAATTTTAAAAAATGCAACTGTTTGGTTAAAAATTCATTTGTTTCGTAGAAAATTCGCATTTTTGACTCAAAAATTCAACAATTCGTTTGAAATTTTACGCATTTTCTTGAAAATTCGTATTTTTTGATAGAATGACAATTTTTTAATTAAAAATGCAACTGTTTGGTTGAAAATTAATCTTTTTAGTTGAGGATTCAAGTGTTTTCTTGAAAATTCACTTTTGTTTGTTAAATCCAACTGTGTTTTATTTTTAATGAAAACCTTTTTTTTTTGCTGAAATATCAACTATTACATTTTTCGTTGTAAATGATCTTTTTAGATGGAAAATACTTTCTTAATTGTTCATTTTTTGGTTGAACATTCAAAATTTTAGTTAACAAATTCGTCTTCTTTTTGGTCAAAAATTAAATTGAAAATGGAACTATTTTGTTGAAAATTCAACTGTTTTGGGAAAAATGTGTCTTTTTGGCTTAACAATTCAACTATTTGATACAAAATTAAACGGCTTTGTAGAAAATTCACTTTTTTATCGAAAATTATTTCTCTTAAATAAAAATTGAAATCACTATTCAAACTATTCAGTTACAAATTTATGTAATTTGTTAAAAATTCGTTTGCTTTGGTCAAAAATTAATAGGATGGCTGAAAATTCCACTTTTAGATTAAAAATGTATGTATTTTGTTGAAAATTCGTCTTTTCTGGCAGAAAATTGAGCTTCTTACTTAAAAATTCAACTGTTTTGTTGAAAATTCATATTTTCGGCTCAAAAATTCGGTAAAAAATTTAACTATTTCACTGAAACTTTATGTATTTTCTTGAAATCTCGTCTTTTTGGTCAAATATAAATTTTCTTGGTTAAATCCAACTGTTTTTTATTTTTAATGAAAATCTTTTTTTTTTTTTTTGCTAAAATATGAACTATTACATTTTTCGTTAACAATTATCTTTTTAGGTGGAAAATACTTTCTTAAAAGTTCATTTTTTGGTCCAAGATTCACAATTTTAGTTTAAAAAAATTTTTTTCGTACAAAATTAAATTTTTAAATTGAAAATTGAACTATTTTTTTGAAAATTCTACTGTTTTGCGGAAATTTATTTTTTTTTTGGCTTGAAAATTCAACAATTTGGTAGATATTGAACTATTTGTTACAAAATTCGACTGTTTTGTAGAAAATTCATTTTTTTTCAAATTGAAAATTAATTCTCTTAAATAAAAATTTAACTACTCCACTTTTGGTTAAAAATTTATCTTTTTTAGTTTAAAAAGTCAACTATTTACTTGAAAAAAAATTTGTAACGAAAAAAAAACAACTAAAAATTATCAAATAAACTTTGGAATAACATCACATCCACGGTTCAAACTATTTATGTAGTTCAAAATTTATGTAATTTGTTAAAAATTCGTCTTTTTTATCAAAAATTAATACTCTGATTGAAAATTCATTTTTTCTGGTAAAAAATTAATCTTCTTGGTTGAAAATTCAACTGTTTTGTAGAAATATTATATTTTTGGCTGAAAAATTGAAGAATTCTGTAGAAAATTTAACTATTTTGTGGAAAATTGATGTATTTTGTTGAAAATTCTTCTTTTTTGGTAGAATATCCATTTTTTGGTTAAAAATGCAACTGTTTGGTTAACAATTAATCTGATTTAATTGAGGATTCAAGTATTTTATTGAAAATTCGTTTTTGTTGGTTAAATCCAACTGTTCTTTTATTTTTAATGAAAACCTTTTTTGGTTGAAATATCAAATAATAAATTTTTCGATGAAAATGATCTTTTTAGGTGGAAAATACTTTCCTAAAAGTTCATTTTTTTGGTTGAAGATTCACAATTTTAGTTGAAAATTCTGTTTTTCTTTTGTTACAAGTTAATTTTTTAAGTGAAAAATTAACTGTTTGTTGAAAATTCATATTCTTGAGTATAAAATTCAAAAGTTTTGAAGAAAATTCAAAAATTTGGTTGGAAATTCAACAATGTGGTAAAAACTTCAAATATTTGGTAGAAAAATAAACTATTTTGTAGACAATTAGTTTTTTTATTATTGAAAATTAATTGTTTTAAATGAAAACTTAAGTATTCCAGTTTTGGTTGAAAATTGATCTTTTTTAGTTTAAAAATTGAACTATTTATTTAGAAATTTTTTTAAACGAAAAATATACTAAAAATTAATCAAATAGACTTTGGACCAACATCACATCAAC
Organism: Andricus curvator; assembly: GCA_932195095.1. Lineage (NCBI taxonomy): Eukaryota > Metazoa > Arthropoda > Insecta > Hymenoptera > Cynipidae > Andricus > Andricus curvator. The sequence goes on along the minus strand of CAKNYM010051847.1, from coordinate 36,572 downwards.
TGTTCAAACTATTGAGTTGAAAAATTATGTAATTTGTTAAAAATGCGTCTTTCTTAGTGAAAAATTAATATTCTGGTTGAAAATTCAACTACTTGATTCAAAATTCATGTATTTTGTTGAAAATTTACCTTTTCTGGTAGAATATTAATCTATTTGGTTGAAAATGCAACTGTTTGGTTGAAAATTTATCTGAATTAGTTGAGGATTCAAGTGCTTTCTTGAAAATTCGTTTTTGTTAGTTAAATCCAACTGTTCTTTTATTTTTAATGAAAACCTTTTTTGGTTGAAATATCAAATAATACATTTTTCAATGAAAATTATCTTTTTAGGTGGAAGATACTTTCCTAAAAGTTCATTTTTTTGGTTGAAAAATAATCTGTTTTGATTGTGGTTTCAACTATGGTGGACATATTATTTAAGACAATCAGCGAAAAAGTTCAAAAATATTTTTCAAAGAAAATTAAAGAAACAGTGGCATTAGTGAAAAATTGTGAAAAATAGTGACTTCAGTGTCATTTTTTAAAAATAGTAGCGAAATAGTATCCTCGTTCAAAAAAAGTGTCAAATAGTGTCAATAGTATGGTGAGTCCGAGGTCAGGAATCTAGATTTTGCCCAATTTTCTTACTCATAGGATTCATGAAATGAATTCTCTTTTCGTATCCGAGAGCCGGCAAATATTTCTCTGAAAATGTGAAGATTTTCCTTTGGTCGACTCCGCCGAATTGTGCATCAACCTTCAAATATTCTTCATCCAAAGCCTGGAGATTTGGATACAATAATCCAGAAATTAGTGGATTTGCCACCTGTTTCACGACTTCGGCTCCGGCTTTTTTTGCATCGTGTTCAGTCACAACTGAACTTAAACGATAGAGATCCAGGGAATATTCTCTGTAATCAAATATTGATCATTATTACTCTCCTATTTTTAATTAGTTAAGAATTATATAAAAAAATCTCGTACTTGGACAACTGGTAATCGGTTCCCTTGACGAATTTCAAATTATCGAGAGGAACGTCGATGGATTTTAGCATCGATTTAATTACTGCTTCGTAATATTGAGTTCGAAGTTGCAATAAATCCCAGGGGGCTTTCATATTGTCCAAATAGGCATGGAGATCAGCGAAAAGAATTGTTACTTCGACTCCCGCTCTTAAAAAATCAGCAATTTTCGACATCGGTGTAAAATATCCGATGTGAGGCTTTCCGGTCGTTGCTGTGCCCCAGTAAACTTTTAAATTCCGCTCTTTCAGAATCGTTTTCAGTTTATCGTCTCCCAACCATTCGGCCAGGTTTCGAGTGATTAGTTTGTATTTATCTTCCCACGATAGTTCCGTCATGATTACCTTTTCGAAAAAAATATATTTTTAACCCTGGAGCAAGAATTTTATTTCAGTACTAAATAATTAAAAACAAAATTTGATCAATTATCCAATTATTAAATATTAATGTCTTGAAATTATCTCGAAACTATTGTTGTCGGGAAACCCGCGTTCATAATTGAATGGACCTTTAATTTTTTCCATTTAAAACGAAGTCTGAAAAATTCAGTTTTATGAAAAATGTAAGGTTATCTGAATAATATATTCAATAATAATAATAATCGATGGAGCAAATGTGTCAAGCACTTCGATATACTTTAATGTGTAGATTTTTGAACATTTCGAAAAAAGAAGATTTTTAAGAATTTTAAAAGGTTTCAAGAGAAACAAATATTATCAAAATCTCTTAGAAAATTTATACTGATTTTTTATTTTGTAAAATTAATTTAAGGACAAAAATAACAAAGATTTCAAAACATCTTAATTTATTTCCTAAAATTTCGAAAAAGAATTATGACAATTTTAAAGCAAAATTTTTCAATTAGCAAGATTACAAAGTTGCATAAAAAATTCGAGTAAGTTTAAGAGACATTGAGAAATTTTAAAAAGATTACAAATTATTTAAGACTTCAAAATTTTTTAAAAATGAAAAAAAGATGTACATTTTTGAATATTTGGAAATAAAAATTTTGAAGCTTCTTAAGCATTTTGAAAGGTTTCACGATAATAAAAAAAATTTCTTCAAATTCATGGGATAATTTAAATTGATTTTCTATATTGAAAAATTAAATTTAAGAGAATATTAAAAAGATTTTAAAACATTTCAAAAGGTATTCAAAATTGTCAAGATAATCTGGAGGATTTGAAGGCAATTTTTTTAATTTTTCAGAATTTTAAGAAATTTGTTTGAAAAATTCGAATAATTTTGAAGATATTTAGAAAGTTTAAACGTTTTGGAAATGGTTTAAAAATTTAATTTAAAATTTTAAAGATTTACAAAATTTGTTAACAAAATGTAAATTTTGGAAGATTTCAAAAAATTTTCGAAGCCTTTTAAGAAGTTTGAAAAGTGTCAAGAAAGGAAGAAACTTTTTTTAAGATTCCTGGGAAATTTTGCTCGGACTTTTTTATTTTGAAAAATTAATTTCTAAGAAAATTTAAAAATATTACAAAACATTTTAAAAGATTTCTACAAATGTCGAAAATTGCAAAGATTCGAGGGCAATTTTTTAATCTTGAAAGGTTTTACAAAATTCTGGGAAAAATTTGAGTCAGTTTAAAAGATATTAATCTTCCAAACTTCTAAAAGTCCTAAATATCTTTTAAACTGACTCGAATTTTACCTAACATTTTTGCAAAATCCTTGAAAATAAAATAATTATACTTTTTCGACATATTCAAAAATCTTTTTGAATTTTCTCAAGAATGTTAGAAAATTATATTTATATAATCTTAAAAACAAATAAACTTAAAAAAGAAATAGTTATTCAAAATTATTTATCCCCTCAAATTGTAATTTGGGTGAATTTTTTTTGAAAAATCTTTTTTTGTTGAAAATTTACCTATTTTGTTAAAAATTTGTCTTCCTGATTTGAAAATTAATCTGCTTTGGTTGAGAATTCCACTATTTTGTTAAAAATTCGTCTGTTTTGTTAAAAATTACTCTTTTTTGGTCGAGGATTCAACTAATTTCTTAAAAATTCATTTTTTTAAATTAAAGATTCATGATTTTAGTTGAAAACTCACCTCTTCGGTTGACAATGTAACTATTTCGTTGAAAATTCATATTTTCGGGTTAAAAAATTGAAATTTTTGTAGAAAATTCGTCTCCTTTGGCAAAAATGTCACCTTTGTTGCTTAAGAATGCAACTGGTAAAAATGATTATTTTTTGGTTGAGGGTTAAAGTATTTTTTTCAAAATTTATCTTTTTTGGGATGTATTCTACTATTTTTTAAATTGAAATGAAAATTTTGGATTAAAAGATCAATTATGCATTACATTTTTGTTGAGAATTCATCTTATTTGGTTGAAAATCCAACTATTTGGTTGAAAATTAACTTTTTTGTTGAAAATTTGATTTGAAATATCTGAAATCTTCAAAAATCTTTTTCCGATTTCTCATGAATCTTAGAAGATTATATTTATATAATATAATTTGTATTTTAAATTATAAATTATAATTTGGGTGAAATTTTCTTTCTTTCTCGACTGAAAAATCTTTTTTGGTTGAAAATTTAATTACTTTGTTGAAAATTCCTCTTTCTGGTTGAAAATTAATCCTTTTTGGCCGAGGATTCAACTAATTTCTTATCAATTATTTTTTTTTTATCAAATATTCATGATTTTAGATGAAATCTCATCTCTTCGGTTGAAAATGTAACTATTTCGTTGAAAATTCATTTAATCTTTTTTGTTTAAAAATGCAACTGGTAAGAATTAATTTTTTTTGCTCTTGAGGATTCAAGTATTGTTTTAAAAATTTGCCTTTTGGGGTGAATTCAATTGCTTTTTATTTTAAATTAAAACTTGTTTGTTGCAATATCAATATGTATTACATTTTTGTTGAGAACTCATCTTATTTGGTTGCAAATTCAACTATTTGATAGAAAATGAACTTTTTTGTTGAAAATTTGACTGGAAATATCTGAAATCTTCAAAAATCTTTTTCCGTTTTCTCATGAATCTCAGAAAAATTATATTCACATAATATAATTTGTATTTTCTATTAAAAATTATTTATTCCCTCAGATTATAATTTGGATGACATTTTTGTTCTTTCTTGACAGAAAACTCTTTTTGGGTTGAAAATTCAATTACTTTGTTGAAAATTCATTTTTTTAAATTAAATATTCATAATTTTAGTTGAAAATTCATCTCTTCGGTTAATAATATAACTATTTCGTTGAAAATTCATATTTTCGGATTGAAAAAATTGAACTGTTTTTAGAAAATTCGTCTCTTTACGAAAAAATTTACGGTAATTTACGGTAAAAATTAATTTTTTTGTTTTGTTTGAAGATTCAAGTCTTTTTTGAACATTTGTCTTTTTCAGGAGGAATTTAACTGTTTTTTTATTTTAAATTAAAATTCTATGGTTGAAATATCAATTATTAATTACATGTTTGTCTGTTTGGTTGAAAATGAACTTTTTTGTTGAAAATTTGACTTGAAATTTCTGTAATCTTCAAAAATCTTTTTCCATTTTCTCAAGAATCGTAGAAAAATTATATTATAACCATGAAAACAAATTAACTTAAAAAAAATAGTCATTCGAAGATTGTATTTTATATTAACATTTATTTATCCCCTCAAATTATAATTTGGATGACATTTTTTTCTTTCTTGAATGAAAAATCTTTCTTATTTGAAAATTCAACTATTATGTTGAAAATTCGTTTTTCTGGTTTGAAAATTAATCTATTTTGGTTGAGAATTCCACTATTTTGTTAAAAAATCGTCTTTTTGGTTAAAGATTCATCTTTTTTGGTCTAAGATTCAACACATATGTTAAAAATACATTTTTTTAAATAAAAAATTTATAATTTTAGTTTAAAATGTATAATTTCAGTTTAAAATTCATATTTTTGATTTAAGAAATTGAACTGTTTTGTAGAAAATTCCTCTCTTTTGGAAAAAATTTCACCTTTTTTGTTTAAAAATGCAACTGGTAAAAATTAATTTTGAAATCAATTCAACTGTTTTTTATTTAAAATTAAATTTTTTTGGTGGAAATTCCAATTAAGCATTACATTTTTTATTGAGAATTCATCTTATTTGGTTAAAAATTCAACTGCTTGGTTAAAAATGAACTTTTTGAAGAAAAATCGTCTCTTTTGGAATTTTTAAAAATCTTTTTTTATTAATAATACAACTGGTAAAATTGATATTATTTTTTTTTAAATTTGTCTTTTTGGGATGAATTCAACTATTTATTGTTTAAAATTAAATTTTTTTGGTTGAAATATCTGACATACCTGAAATTTTCACAAATATTTTGGAATTTTTTCAAGAATCTTAGGAAATATATATTTATATATAAATAAATTAATTAAATTAATATTTATTGCAAAAATTAGGCATACCTTAGAACACAATTTTTTATTTTCGATTATTAATTCACTAATTGCAAATAATTTCCGCCTGAAAAGTGACTGAAAAAATAACATTTTTGCTCGGAATCAACTGTCACTTTTTTCTATAATAAAATGTTCTTGCTCCAGGATTAAAATTAATCAAGAGTATTTGATGTAAATTTTATTTTCACAAAAATAAAAAGTATAATATTGCTGGAAAACAAAACGATAATCTAATTCCATTAATGAGTATTCTTAAAAGTTGAAAACATTGTAGTTCAAATTCGATAAAATAAACTATACAATTAATATTAAAAAGACTGAAGAGTATAAATAGAATACAAGATAAAATTAGAAGAACTGAAGAGATTATAGAAATAAAAAAAACGAAATTCTTGAAAGGGAACGAAAATCCTAACCTTAAATTTTCGTTAGTACGTTTTACTCAACAATATAAAGTCCTAAAAACAATTTGTGTTAAAATGAAGGTACTTTCTCGGTCAGATATATAAACAAAAAGTTAACAATTATTTTTTTCTTACAATCAACTAAAAAATGACCATCTGTCAGTAACATGTGTCATCATACCGGATTTACCATTTTACAATTACATTTTGAATAAAAAAAAACTGCAAAATATTCCCACACAAAGAATTGAATCCTCACTTTTCGATAAAATCAATCAAAATTCTATTTTCAATAAATAACCTTTATTTATACAAAAAAAATGTGCAAAAACTTACCTATTTTTAATGCACCGTCGATGACAGTCGATGACCGGAAGCAAACCAGAAAACGAGGACACCATCTTTAGTCACGTGACAAAAACTACTTCGCCATCTGGCGGGAAAAATTTAAAACTGCTATTTAATGAATAAATAAATAAACGACAGATTGTTGCTATTTATTTACTTCACTATTTAAATTATTCAAAAAGTTAAGAAAAAGTGTGAAAAATGTGATTCTTCGCTTGTGGAAAATCTCTCTTGTTTATTTTAATTAATTTTTCTCAAGTTTGGACTTGAATATCAAAATTTTGACAGATGTCAAAATTTTCGAAAATTAGTTAATTTCTCTCTTTAAATAGTGTGATAGGGAGAATTAGATTATTTATTCTATTGTCAAATCTGATTTTAAATCCAATTCTGATCTTATAAAGTGTTTTATTAAAATTTGTGGTCTTTTAAAAAAGTGAGGTTAGGATTTTGTGATTTTCAAAATGACTTGGTAAATATATTTTTCGTAATTTTATTATTTATAAGTAAAAATTTATATATAGTTGTTTATAATTATCTCTTATTTGCCTTTACTTATTGATTTCGTTTTTAAATATGTGTTTAAACATAACCTATTATATTTTTTCGTCTAAATTTTCCAAAAAATATATTTTTTTTTTTAGGATTTCGCATAAGAGAAATTTTCTTACGCCAACTCAGAGGCCAAGTTCTGCGGCTCCTCTTATTTCTGCAATTGAGGATTCAGATCTGGATTTCGCGGTGCAGAAATTAATCTAGTAAGATAATAAATAATAGAATTTTAAATATATAGGGTGACCAAATGGCTTGGTCGGAAAATCAGGAAGTTATCCCTGAATTAATTTTCAACCAAAACGATAATTTTTCCACAAATAAGATTAATTTTCTAAAATGAGGAATCTTTAACAAAAAAAAAAAAATCTACTAAAGAAGATAGATTTTCAATGAAACACAGAGTAGCTAAATTTTCAGTTGAAAAAAATTGATTAAAAAAAAAAAGAATTTTCAACAAAATAGTTAATTTTTCATCTAAATAAAAGAATTTTCAACTAAAATTAGGAATCTTCAACCACAAAAAAATAAATTTTCAACCAAGAAGGTTAATTTCTTACCATAAAGACGGATTTTCAACAAACAACATGAATTTTCAACTAAAAAGACCATTTTTAAAACCAAAATGGAATAGTTGTATTTACCAATTTGTCCAATTTTCGACCAAAGAAATTAATTTTTAACCAAAAAGTTGAATTTTTAACTGAAAAATAAGGAATTTTCAACCACGAATGTTAATTTTCAACCAAAAAGATCATTTTTCAACCAATAAGATTAATTTTCTAACAAAAAAGACGAATTTCCAACAAAATAGTTAAATTTTTAGACAAAGAAATTACTTTTCAACTAAAATGAGGAATCTTTAACAACAAAATTAATTTTCAACTAAAGAAGATCGATTTTCAACGAAACACAGAGTAGTTAAATTTTCAGTTAAAAAAAAAATTAATTAAAAAAAAAGAATTTTCAACAAAATAGTTAATTTTTCATCTAAAGAAAAGAATTTTCAACTAAAATGAGGAATCTTCAACCACAAAAAAATGAATTTTCAACCAAGAAGGTTAATTTTATACCATAAAGACGGATTTTCAACAAACTATATGAATTTTCAGCAAAAAAGACAAAATTTGAACCCAAAATGGAATAGTTGTATTTACAGTTAAAAAAATTAATTTTCAACCATAACAAAACGAATTTTGAACAAAATAGTTCAATTTTCAACCTAAGAAATTAATTTTTAACCAAAAAAATGAATTTGTAACCGAAAAATAAAAAATTTTCAACCACGAATGTTAATTTTCAACCATAAAGACGGATTTTCAACCAATAAGATTAATTTTCTAACAAACAAGACGAATTTCTAACAAAATAGTTAAATTTTTAGACAAAGAAATTAATTTTCAACTAAAATGAGGAATCTTTAACAAAAAAAATTAATTTTCAACTGAAAAGACAAAATTTGAACCCAAAATGGAATAGTTGTATTCACAGTTAAAAAAATTAATTTTCAACCAGAAAAAAAATTAATCTTCAACCAGAAAAAACGAATTTTCAACAAAATAGTTAACTTTTCATCTAAAGAAAAGAATTTTCAACTAAAATGAGAAATCTTAAACCACAAAAAAATTAATTTTCAACCAAGAAGGTTAATTTTTTACCATAAAGACGGATGTTCCACAAAATATATGAATTTTCAACTAAAAAGACAAAATTTGAACCCAAAATGGAATAGTTGTATTTACAGTTAAAAAAATTAATTTTCAACCATAAAAGAAATTAATTTTCAACTATAAAAAACGAATTTTCAACAAAATAGTTCAATTTTCAACCAAAGAAATTAATTTTTAACAAAAAAAAAGAATTTTTAATCGAAAAAATGAATTTTCAACCATAAATGTCAATCTTTCTACCAAAAACGACGAATTTTTAACAAAATACATAAATTATCAACTTAAGAAGATAAGACTTTCAAAGAAACACAGAGTAATTAAATTTTCAGTTTAAAAAATTAATTAAAAAAAAAAGAAAAAAATTCTAACAAAATTTCTACAAAATAGTTTAATTTTTATACAAAGAAATGAATTTTCAACTAAAATGAGGACACATCAACCACACAAAAATGAATTTTCAACCAAGAAGGTTAATTTTTTACCATAAAGACAGATTTTCAACAAACTACATGAATTTGCAACAAAAAAGACAAATTCTAAACCCAAAATGGAATAGTTGTATTTACAGTTTAACAAATTAATTTTCAACCATAAAAAACGAATTTTAAACAAAATAGTGCAATTTTCTTCAAAAGAAATTAATTTTGAACCAGAAAGATAATTTTTCAACCAATAAGATTAATTTTCTAACAAAAAAGACAGAAAGAAGAAATTATTTGTTTAAAGAAATTACTTTTCAACTAAAATGAAGAATCTTTAATAACAAAAAAATGAATTTTCAACTAAAGAAGATAGATTTTCAACGAAACACATATGCAGAGTAGTTAAATTTTCAGTTGAAAAAAATTAATTGAAAAAAAAGAATTTTCAACAAAATAGTTAATTGTTCATCTAAATAAAAGAATTTTCAACTAAAATAAGGAATCTTCAACCACAAAGAAATAAATTTTCAACCAAAAAGGTTAATTTTTTACCATAAAGACGGATTTTCAACAAACTGTAGTTGTATTTATAGTTAAAAAAATCAATTTTCAACCATAAAAAACGAATTTTCAAGAAAATAGTTCAATTTTCAACCAAAGAAATTTATT
>CAKNYM010051847.1:0-17278 GCA_932195095.1 Andricus curvator | reverse complement strand
GCATTGTATGGCATTCAATTGGGTGGCTCGGCGAAACGCATTAAATAGCATTAACGCCAATTCATTTAACAGTATTACCATGACGTCAGTTTAATGCCTTTTCATTTGTGCGCATTGAAAATGATTGGAACGAGACAAGATTCAAGCCATAAAACGCATTTAATGGCATTTCAGACAAAAATGCAATTAGTACGCATTTCAAGGCATTGAAGTGTCTACTTTTTTAAATGCCATTTTATGCGTCTCAATGAACTCCTTGTTAACGGGTACTGAGTTTCAGGTCGAGGAAAAGGTCCCAGCTTTTATTGTGGATGAATTGACGGAAGCAGTAAACACACTGGGAAATAAAAAGGCGCCTGGACCAGATGGAATCCCAAACGAAATAATTAAGATTATAGCGAAGGAATTCCCGTACCTCTTTCTGAACATGTTCAATGCATGCTTACGGTCTGGGATATTCAGTGCCATGTGGAAGATTCAACGATTGGTGTTGCTTGATATGGGAAAGGGGCCGCCTATAACCCCCTCTTCTTATCGTCCACTTTGCATGCTGGATACAACGGGGAAAGTTTTTGAGAAACTTATACGAGCTCGTTTGTGAACAGCAATAATATCAGCTGGAGATTTGGCCGAAGGACAGAAAAAGCGTGGTCTGGAAGCTATAAGACGAAAAGGGTTTGCGTATTAGTGACACTTGATGTTAAAAATGCTTTCAACTCGGTGAGGTGGACGGATATTCTAAAAGCCTTGAGTGAACGATTTGCGGTTCCGCAATACCTAGTGAGAATTGTCGACGACTATCTGAGAAATAGGAAGTTGATTTACGAAATATCAGAAGGCCCCAATACCAAAGAGTTCACTGCGGGTGTGGCACAAGGATCGGGTCTCGGACCAGATCTTTGGAATGTGGTTTATGATGATGTCCTAAACCTGTATCTGCCTGCGGACACCAAGCTTGTGGGGTTTGCTGATGACCTAGCCGCAGTTGTTATAGCAAGAGACGAAGAAGAAGCCAGGAGGAAAGTTCAATTCATCCTGAGGCGAACAGGTGATTGGTTAGCTGAACATGGCCTTGAATTAGCTGCAAGCAAGACGCAGATGGTCGTCCTTACAAGGCAAAGGAAGTTCGTCGTGCCTTTTAAAGTGGACTATGATGGACAGGAAATTATATCCGTTAGGTGGCTGAGGTATCTGGGGGTGCTTATGGATGCAAAACTCAAGTTCTGGATCCAAATACAAGCAGCAGCAGATAAAGCAGCAACTATGGTGGTTAAGCTTTCAAGGCTCATGCCAAACATAGCTGGTCCTAGGAGTAGCAAGCGGAAAGTCCTAATGAGTGTCATCCACTCCATCATATTATATAGTGCTGAGATATGGGCAGACGCCCTACAAGTTGAGAAGTACAGGAAAAAACTAGCGACTGTACAAAGAAGAGGAGCTCTAAGAGTAGCATGCGCATACAGAACGGTCTCTGGAATGGCGGTGCTCATGGTAGCCGGGATCATCCCTATCGACCTACTGGCGCGCGAGCGAAAAGCGATCTATGAGAGAAGCGAAGAGGAGGATATACGTGGGGTCTGGAGCCAAGCAAGAGAGGACACAATTAACACCTTTGAAGAGAGAGCTAAGAGTAGTGATGTGGGCAAGTGAACAGTCGGACTAATCCCGAATGTCAAGGAGTGGTTGAAAAGACCACATGGAGAGGTAAATTTTTACCTCACTCAATTTCTGACGGGACACGGCCACTTTAACCGGTATCTTCATAAAAGAATGAGCAAAAACAGTCCATATTATGACTACTGTCTCAATAAGGAGGATGATGTGGAGCACACATTTTTTGCATGTGACAGGTGGAGCGACTCTAGAAGATTGTTGGAGGCCAAAATTGGTAAAACGATGGGCCGGCAACATATTGTATCGACGATGCTGGAAAACCAGCAAAACTGGGATGCGGTGGCCACTTTCGTTGAAAGTGTCCTTCGCTCTAAGAAGAAAGATGAGCAAGAAAGAGAAAAAGCATAGAATGAGGCAGATAATTACCCCAACCCAACCAGGATGTCGAAGGCCGACGAGCCCGATGAGCAGCACATCAGCTCTACTGAGGACGATGCGTACATCCTGGTTGGGATCTGCGAGGGGATACGGTGTAGCCGGTTATCCAGGTTACCAGGATGTATGAGCATGCAATAAAGTTGTAAGATTGGACCAGGCCAGGATGTCGAAAGCCGACGAGCCTGATACGCGGAAATTATTCGCGCTACTGAGGACGATGCGTACATCCTGGTTTGGTTCAAACCATGAAAAGATAGGCCAAGTTGGCAAAACAGCGGGACGCCGAAGCAAGGCGTAGAATGCCAATAACCCATGTCCTTGAAGTAATGCGAAAGCGGTTCCGAGGATATGGGTTGGCAGAAAACAGGGGGGGTTTTAGTCAGTAAGAACCAGGAGGTCTCGTTTGATACATAGACGGCTCTAAAGACTCCTTGTGAACAGAGGCTGGAATCTATGGGTACATTCCCTATAGTTTCCAGGCCGAAATAATAGTTATTAAAGCTTGCCTGGAGGAAATTTGTAAGCGGGCTTATAAAGGCCTGCACACCCGCGTGGAAATGGTCACCATGGGACAAAACACAACTACCATGGCTCAAGTCTTGAATTAGTTTTTGCCCATAGTTCGCCCATAGTATGGCTGAAGTATGGCTTGTGTCCGAATCCCATGGTTCCACCATGGGAAATTACGAAATGCGTTGAAAAACTGTTTTAAGCCAATTTTATGACGAATTGTGTCAATTATATGGTTGTAAGGTGGTCCGATTTCAGGCCAACTATTTTACTCTGGATGCGAATTTCCATGAGACCAATGTCAGGCCAACTTTGTCGAAGGTCGGTCGAGATACCAAAATGATAAATATCAACCAATTTTATGTGTCGACCGCACTGGACCCTTTAATTTCTTAAGGGTCCGGTCCGGACCCGAACCTTTTAAATTCTTAAGGGTCCAGTTCCGGAACGGGACCATTTGATTCCCTTAATGCCCGGGTCAGAACCTTTAATATTCTTAAGGATCCAAACCCGGACCCTTTAATTTTGTAAAGGGTCTGGTTCCGGATCTTTAAGTTCTTAAGGTTTCGTGTTCGATCCCGGACCCTTTAAATTCTATACGTACAAATACGGTGCAAAAGTCTAAAATCAGCGAATACACTTCAATGCGTCAGCACGCAAACGCCTTAACATTGGTCAATGCGTCTGAATTCGCGAGGGTAAAATACACACTTGAATTCGCCCCAATGCGTTACGGCGAATTTCAGCAAGTGGTAATTTATACAATTTAATACGCAACAGGAAAAGCAACGTGTGGGGCATATAGAATTTATTGTAAATGTTTAGTAAATTGTCTCGTAGCTCAGTGGCGGGTACTCTGGACCATAGTGGTGGCACTCCCATGTATAGTTTTGAAGGCATTATGTTTTAGAGTCCGGGGGAACCGCTAGGTGGCGCTGAGAGTCAGTACAATGCAACGCGCATGTGCAACCATAATATTTTAAAATATTTCGAAATCTTGAAATTGGACATTAGTCTAAATGTCAAATTGAATTTGTTGTGTTAACCTTGTTGTATAAAATTTTCTGCAAGTTTTGTTGTGTATATTGTTATACGTACTGTGCGTACTATTTCGTGTTAATGTAAGGAAATGTGTTGATTGGTAAGTATTGAATTTAAAAAAAAAATAAAGTACCATTTGCTTGATTCGAGGTGACTTTGTTGTTTTCATATTTCGAAGCAGTAACAAATAAATTAAAATGAATATGAATAAAAGTCTTTTTGAGATATTAGGAGGTTTTTTTCTTCAAACAAAGTTTGTCGTTTATAAAAATTTCTTTGTTAGAGAAATAAAAAATATTATTCTAAGACATAATCTCAAATGTAAAGCCAATTAATCCTTTGCATTACAACAAATCATACTTCTAGTATTCAAATATATATTTTACGTATGAAAAATCTTTTTACATGTATCAATTTTGATAATTTTGAAAGTTTATTTACACGAAATTAAGCGAAATTTAATATTTACGAGAATTTGGGTGAAGCAGAGTTTGGAATGAATTGCTGTCAGGGATTTGTAGGTTCATTTACTTATAGTGTCCGGGGGAACCGCTAGATGGCGCTGATTTTGAAGCAAAGTCTTCAAAACGATACATGGGAGTGCCACCACTATGCTCTGGACTGATATAGGACGGATCGCTGTTTCAAGTCTCGACGCATGCATTTTTTATTATTTTTTTTCTAATTGACCTTGACCACGCATTCATACGAATTCACACGCATTCAATTCGCGCTGTCTCAATTCATCTGAATGCGTCTCAATGCATTTAAACGAATCAGCAAACGGGATTCACGCGCATTACAAAAATTTTAATTCGACCCAACACGTATCAAACCTTTTTTTTGCTGGGGGGCATTTATAAATGCGCATTACAGTAACATAGCGCGTACATCTGCGCAGTAGAGTTCTATGACACTTGCGGGCGCGCAGTATAAACTTACAAGGCATTTATGACTGCGCTGTAAGGTTAGGCGGGTACTTATAGTTGCGCATGCATGGAATTCATAGATTTCACTGAATTATCGGAATGGCTAGCATTAATAGAATTGGCGGAATTCACGGCATTTATAGAATTCGTGGCATTCACAGAATTCATGAAATCAATGAAATTCATGAAATTATTGGAATTCATGAAATTGAAGGAATTAACGGAATTCTCGGAATTCATGGAATTCGCGGAAATCATTGAACTCACGAAATTCGCAGAATTCACTTTATTCATGGAATTCACTGAATTCATGAAGTTCACTATGGGATTTACTGCATTCATGAATTTTGTGAATTTAATAAATTCCGAGAATTCCGTGAATTCCTTGAATTTCATGAATTCCTTCAATTACATTAATTCCACGAATTCCGTAAGTTCCATGAATTGTGTGAATTCTATGAATGTCATGAATTCCGTTAATAAGTGAATTCCATGAATTCCATTATTGCGCATCTATAAGTACCCCCTAACCCTACTGCGCAGCAATACACACCTTACAACTGTTGTGCGCACCCATAAATGTCATAGAACTCTACTGCACAGATATCAGTGCTTTGTGACTGTACTGCGAATCTACAAGTAACCCTGACCTTACTGCGCAACCATAACTGCCGTGTAACTGTACTGTGCATCCGTAAGTTGCATAGAATTCTACAGCACAGATGTAAATACTATGCAACTCTACTACGTACCCAAGAGCAACCCTCTCAATTACTGCGCATCCAAAAGTGTCGTGTACTATACTGTGCATCTGCAAGTGTCATTCAACTGCACTGCGCAGCTATAAATGCCCAGTAACTTTACTGCGCAGAATAATGCGAAGTATCACTTTTCTGCACATCCTTAGTTCCCGCCGAAAACTTTTGCCCAATCTCAAGTTAACTCAATAATTTCAATACCTCAAACTAAACTCTCTCTCTCTCTCGAATCGCCTCTGTCAATTTCTCAAATATAATTCAAGGAACCTTTTAGGCTGGATCCGATAGTAAAGGGTTCCTCAAGGGTCTGGTCTAGACCCAACGTCATAAGAATTTAAAGGGTCCGGTTTCGGATCCGGACCCTTAAGAATTTAAAAGTTCCGGGTCCGGACCTGGATTCTTAAGAAATTAAAGAGTCCGGGTTCGGACCTGGACCCTTAAGAATTTAAAAGGTTCGGGTCCGGACTCGGCCCTTAAGAAATTAAAGGGTACAGTGCGGACCCGCACGGAAAAAATTTATCCGTGAAGAAGTCACGAACTTGTAGCTAGGTCTCGGATACGAGATAAAAAAATGAAACATTAAATCCTTATTTCTATGAGAAATATATGGATAAATTTCGAAGTTTCTTACGAACAGTTCGAATTTCCTACGAACAGTTCCTGAAAATTTCAGACTGAAATAAAAAGAGGAAAAATTTTATTTCTGCGATTTAATTTTATATTAATTTATAAATTCGCAACTCAGAAGATTCGAACCTCAAACACTGCTGACTCACCAGTTTCTAAACATAAACCAGCAGTGCGTAAACACGCGCAGCCATCGAGGCCAAACAAAATAGGTATTATAAAACTTCTAGCCACTCATCCGACGAGCTCGAGATACACATACGAGCGCACACACGCCCGGCGCGTGTGTGCGTGGGCCACGTACAAGGCGACTTAGTTTCGAGTTCCCAGATTTGTCGGGCAAGCTCGTGAGTGCTCTGAGAATCTTTTCCCATTCACTCGTAATATTTTTGTAATTATTTACGTAAAAAAAAAGTGATGAACCGTTTTAGAATTTTCACATCGAGTTCGTCAATCTTTCTCAAAGTTCGTAGGTTATTTACGAAAATACATAAATATTCGATGAATTTTTCTCATATCCGAGACCTAGCTACTAGTTCGTGACTTTTTTACGGATAAATTTTTTCCGTGCGCACCCTCCAGGAACCTTTAAAGTTTAAACCTCGGGTCCAACCTAAAAGGTTCCAATCCCTGGATAGACATGTTGGAACAATGATCGACAAACGAAATTGGTCGATATTTATCATTTTGGTATCTCGACCGACCTTCGACAAAGTTGGCCTGACATTGGGCTGATGAAAATTCGCATCCAGAGTAAAATATTTGGCCTGAAGTCGGACCAACTTACAGCCATATAATTTACCAAATCGTCATAAAATTGGCTTAAAACATTTTTCCAATGCATTTCGTAATTTCCCATGGTGGAACCATGGGATTCGGACACAAGCCATACTATGGGCGAACTATGGGCCAAAACTTATTTATGACTGTCTGATCTGGGTTCCCGTCTATGAAGATATTGGAGGTAATAATAGAAAGCAGATGCACTGCCCTGTGAAAAGGAGAGCATTGAAGTAGATTCTATGGCATTGAGAAAATTGTGCCCTTTAATGCGTATAAATCCAAACAAATTCCATTTTTGCAGATCACGCGTGATTTTTCATGTGCGTGATTTCATGAGCACATCACACCAAAATCATGCGTGAAATATCACGCGTGACTTTAACGTGATAATCACGGTGGCTATCTGGGTTGGCATTCGACTATTGTCGTTTGAATCATTTTTAATCCACAAAAAAGTTATGGCATTAAAGTGGCTTCTCTGTGATGTCATTGATGTAATGCCATTGAATGCAGTTGAATGACTGTATCAGTTTAATGCCATGCAATGCCTTCAGTGATCGAAGGCATAGAATGAAACCAATGTCGTTCAATGCTGTTGAATTACCAAATAAGTCGAATGCCATTTAATGCCTTTTCCGGCCGGATATATCGAATGTAATCAATGCATTCGAATGCCGTTAAATTACTATCCGAATAAAAACGGAATTTGCTTACATTTATATAGGCAATTCAAGTCTATAATTTTTCCAATGCCATATAATCTACATCAATGCTCTTCTTTTTACAGGGCGGTTAAGATGGGATCTTCACAGCCTATGATTGGCCCGAAACCCTACTGCGGTATCTCGTACACATCGGCGAAAGGAGCCCTTGTTAAATTGCTCTCGGAGGAGCATGCGAGATATTGGAAGGGAACCAAAAGAATGGTGCATTCTATAAAAAGTTCATATCTGGAACATGTACTAAGAGGACTAATGAACAGAAACGAGTATCTGGGGGATTATTTTCTTGAACCAGAAGATTTCCATGACATATCCTGCAATTCAGTGTATGCCTTTATAGTAAAGACTGACCTTATAGGAGATGGTTATATTCTAGGGTGTACAATAAGTTTTACCATGGGTTTACCGCAAGTGCTACAAGCAATGGAGATATGTTGCATGAAATGAGATAAACATATTTTAGAAACTTCAAGAAGTGAATAACGTTCTGGAGAAAAGGAAGACATTTTTTTTTAGGTTTCTAATACTTAAAAAAAAAGTTTCTAGTTTACGTCTATTTGGTCACATTCAAACAGATGTGACGTCACTAAGATATGCAATTGAATACCAATCAGGCCACTTTAGCCGCCATGTTGCTTTTCAAAATTTTAATCAATCGGGTTTCGTGGCCGTCACGGCTTTCTACTTGACGCTCATTGTCTAAACTAACCTATAAGTGGTTAAAAACTAGGAAAACGAGAAATCGAAAATATAAAAGAAAAATCAAGCGGGATCAAAGATATAAACAAAGAATGGATTTGGAGATCAGCGAATTTCAAAAGTTTCCTTTTCCACTGTTTTCACTGACATCAAATGCGAGAGTGCTAGGTTATGCCCGCAATACCTAATGAAGTGACTAGAATCGTGAGAGACTATTTCAATTATCTTCTTCGTAATTGTTATTAATTATTATTCGATAATAATACATGAAAGCTGTTTAGAGACATTTATACATCGAAATGGATGTTTATAAACCATTTTTATTAAGAAACAAAGATTTGCATAATTTAAGTAGTTTGAATTTTCCCGCGAAGAATGACGTCACACAGATGTAGCCAATCATGCGTTTGGCGAAAAATGCCGCGAGCGGGCACCATATTCAAACTATATTGAGAAAAAAACATGTTTCTTATTCAATAAAAAATTCTTCCTTCTTGGAATATGTTAAAGAGCTACTAAAGAATCAAAATATCTTTTTATCTCATTTCATGCAACATCCCCATTATTGCTCTGCCCTACTGTATAATAATAATAATAATGTCCTATAAGGTTTTAGTATATTTTAAAAGATTCAAAGGAATTTCCAAAAGCTTTAAAAAAATGCAAGGGATATTTCAAAAGACTTAAAATTTTTATTTATTTGAATATTTATTTTACGAGGTTTTCAATTATTCCAAGGTATTTCCAAAGATTTTAAAGAATTAAAAATATATTATTGTATTTTCTCAAAAAATACCCATGACAAAATCATTTAACTTTTTTCAATTTTATCAGGCTTTTTACTAGTTATTAAATGCACCTTTAAATTTGGTGATCAACTTTTCAACATTTGAGGACAGATTAAACAGGAAGCAAAATATCCGGAATCTTTGGTAATGGATTTCGATATTCTAAATTGTTGTTAAAAATATAAACTTAAGTGATTTTATTAAAGATTTCACGAAATGGAATAATATTGTTTTATATTACATTTTATTAAAGTTTTATTGCATAGAATATTTACAGAATATAATTTTTTTATGTTACGAAGCAAGTTACAGTATGCGATACCTTGTCCTTTGACGTTTTAAAGATACATAATTTTTTAGGCACTTGAAACTACGACAATGGTTATAATTTTACCTTGAGGAGCTCGTAGAATTTAATGTCGGAAAAGTACATATTTGCAGATAGATTAAAATCTCACTTTGACAAATATTTTTCAGACGAGACTTATACGCAATTAAAATTCGTATAAGGTTATAATAAATCGTTTTTTGTGAAGAAACTTAATAAAGTGTCACGCAGATTTCAAAACCTAAAGAAACATTAAAAAATTTATTTCTATCTGTCTTCAAAAGGTTTATCAAGCAAAGGAAACTTCATTAGAATAGCCCGCATTTGGTTGATTTTTTGACCAAGGGAGAGGAAATCTGCAGAAAACCTTTTATGACCACAGCCGGTTGTCGACAGTCGAGTTTGGATGTGGACATTCGAGAATCACGAATGGTCACCCATTCGAGCGCTAAACACAGCGCGCAGTTACAGCCGTCCGTTCTTTTTATCTAATATATTTAAATCTATTTTTAAAAATTTCACTTTCTCCAATTTTTACGGTTTCGTAGACCTACTTCGTAGACTTACTTATTTTACCGTGAGGGGAAGTAAGGGCCGGAGTGGAAGTAGGGAAACGAGGGGAGGAGAAGTGATAGGAGAGGAGAGGAAGAAATGCTAGCGTGGGGTGGTATAGGAGGTGGGGAGGGGGTGAGAAGAACTAAAAAAGGGGTGGGGAATTAAAAGTAGTGGCGGGGTAAGTAAAGAGGGTAGGGGAGGGCGTATGAAGATTAGTATGGGAGGGGAAGTGTTGGAGAGGTGCGGGAGTATGTAAAGGGGAGTGGAGGGGATGAATGGATATGATCGGATAAGACAGAAGAGATGAGAAGGGAGTTTGATAGGAGGAGAGGGGAGATTTGAAAGACCGAATTATACGATAGATCCTGGATTTGCGACATTGATTGATTCTGGTATTTTAGGGACTATGTATTTTTCAAATAGAGGAAATGCAGTCCTCTCTTTCCGCTTCATTGGCTTAGGTAAACGTTTCACGCCTACTGCTTTAACCCGTTTAAGAGGATAAAATATACTGTATAACCCAAGAAGCTCATGGTATTTATTCAATACTCCAACGATATTACCGTTGATATCCTTTATACCGCGATATGCTTCCCTGTTTGGTAATCCGTAAGCAACACCACGTTTATCTTCCGTTTCGTAGCCGTATGGAAACTGTATATTGTATACTACTTCTGCCCTTAAAGGTAGCACGCGAGCACTACTTGTAGAAGGTTCGTCAAGATAAAGAGGAACAACTTCGTCATGATTTTCTTCAAGAAGTGGGGTACGAGAATTGGTACGACGAAGACAAATATATGGTAGCGGGCTGATAGAAAAACCGTTGCCCTGCTGTGTACTTAATTCTGTAAGAAGAAACAGGAATGAATTAATTTTTAATGCTTAATACTTACAATATTGATTGGCTAAATCGTTAAAAAAATGACTATATTTAATAGACTATACCGTAACACGGGGATAACCCTAGCGGACCGAATGAACGGAACGGATACGCTACAGCGTATCCTTATAGTATCCACATCGTATCCTCGCCGTATCATGCAAGAAAAACTCATTAAGAAAGAAAGATGAACATTTAACTTTTTGAATTTCGGATTCTACGTGAAATTTTGAGTTAAAAGGTCACAGAGTAATCGCAATAGTTTTGCTTGCAACATTAAAAACTTTTAAAAAATATAATACTTATCGATGACGTGCGCTGAAGGCGACTTCAAACGCATCGTCGTTCAGTAGCAGTTAATAGGCGTTATCCGTCGACGATGCGTTTGAAGTCGCCTTCAGCCCACGTTGTCGATAGGTATTATATTTTTCTTTACACATACATGCAAAACCCTCGTTTGCCCACCGTTTACAGACATCGAAAATGGCCGATTCCGAACTGTGCGCGAAAGCAATGAGCAAAATCCCCAGCATCGATGGCCAAAACGCTGTCACCGGTTAGCAAAATGGTCTCCACGGTTACCAAAAGATTTTGGCCACCGGTGGCCATCTAGCGTCGTAAGCGGTTACTATTCAAACATCATTTTGGGTGAGGTTGGGTTTATTTCGTTCGTGACAGTTTGTTTTCGTTCATTTTCTTTCAAGTAATTGGTTGCATGAAGAGATTAAAGAGTTTCTTACAAGCTAAGGTGCAAACAGCAAAAAAATCATAGAAATGGATTTCGCTGACGAAGACAGCATTGCAAGTTTCGATGACCTACAAAAAATGATAGAGGAAGCAGACAACATGCGACGAGTTATGTTTTCTTTTATTTTCAGGAAAGATAAACATTTTGGGATATTTTTTGTCTTGCGGGTTTTGCATAGTATTCTATAAAGAAAAATAGTGTTCGACACTCGAGTCCTCACGGGCGATTTGGTCACTGCTCGTGTGAAGGAGCCTCGAGTTCACGCGGCGTCTTCATACTCGCAGTGACCAAAACGCCCGGTTGGCCTCTCGTATCGAAATATACTATTCTGAAAGTTTTTAACGTTGCAAGAAAAACTATTGCAATTACTCCGTGACCTTCCAACTCAAATTTTCACGTAGAATCCGAATTTCAACAAGTAAAATGTTCATCTTGCTTTTTTAATGAGTTTTTCTTGCATGATACGGAGAGGATATACGATGTGGATACTACACGGAAAAAATTTATCCGTAAAAAAGTCACGAACTAGTAGCTAGGTCTCGGATATGAGAAAAATTCGTCGGATATTTATGTATTTTCGTAAATAACCTGCGAACTTTGAGAAAGATTGACGAACTCGATGTGAAAATTCTAAAACGGTTCATCACTTTTTTTTTACGTGAATAATTACAAAAATATTACGAGTGATTGGGAAAAGATTCTCAGAGCACTCACGAGCTTGCCCGACAAATCTGGGAACTCGACCTAAGTCTCCCTGTACGTGGCCCACGCACACACGCGCGGTGCGTGTGTGCGCTCGTATGTGTGCCTCGAGCTCGTCGGATGAGTGGCTAGAAGTTTTATAATACCTATTTTGTTTGGCCTCGATGGCTGCGCGTGTTTACGCACTCCTGGTTTATGTTTAGAAACTGGTGAGTCAGCAGTGTTTGAGGTTCGAATCTTCTGAGTTGCGAATTTATAAATTAATATAAAATTAAATCGCACAAATAAAATTTTTCCTCTTTTTATTTCAGTCTGAAATTTTCAGGAACTGTTCGTAGGAAATTCGAACTGTACGTAAGAAACTTCGAAATTTATCCATATATTTCTCATAGAAATAAGGATTTAATGTTTCATTTTTTTATCTCGTATCCGAGACCTAGCTACAAGTTCGTGACTTCTTCACGGATAAATTTTTTCCGTGTATAAGGATACGCGTAGCGTATCCGTTCCGTTCATTCGGTCCGCCAGGGAAGTTCCGATTCTTTGATTTTCTAAAATGCTGAAGCTGAAATTTACACAGTAAAAACTGGGTTTCTATTAGAACCGATGTTTGGTTCCAAGGGAGCCGCAACAAAAAAGAATCTCTCTTAACCTGCTGGATAGGAAAAGATAGAAATATTCTATCTCTCCCAATGGGAATGAATTAAGAGGAAGATAAGGGTCCTCCGTTACGAAAGATAGAGAAAGGGTTTGAAAAAGATTGAAATTCGTAATGGATAGATGGGCTAAAGGATAGAAAAAGATAAGACTCCTCGGTCACGAAAGGTAGAGAAAGAGATAAAAAAATTAATGAGATTGGGAATAGGAAAAGATAGTGTTTGAGAGATGCAAAGTGACCTATTGAGAGACAGAAGTAGAGAAAGAATAGTTCTATCTTGTGCTATTTCTGAATTTCTATCTTACTTACAGCATGGCTAACTTCAGGTTGACGTGGATAGATAAAGGATGGGGTGAGATAGAGAAGAGAGGATTGAAAATGATAGATGTAAATTTAGATTGACAAAGAGATAGAAAAAGATAGACGTTCCTAAATGTAGTATAGGATGAGATAGAGAACAGGAGAATGAAAAAGATAGACGGGAATTAAGATTCACAGAGATAGAAAAATATTGAAATGAATAGATAAAGGATAAGATGAGATAGAGAAGAGGGGATGGAAAAAGATAGCCGGGAATTTAGATTGAAAAATAGATAGAAAAAGATAGACGTTGATAGATGTGGGATACGATGAGAGAGAGAAGAGGAGATTAAAAAAAAAAAAATATATATATATATATGTGGGAATTTAGATTGACAGAGAGATAGAAAAATATTAACGTGGGTAGATGAAGGATAGGATGAGATAGAGAAGAGGGTATTGAAAAAGATAAACGTTGATAGATGTATGACACGCGATGAGATAGGGATCAAGAGTAGATTGAAAAAGATAGACCAAAATTAAGATTGATCGAGGGATAGAAAAATATTGACGTGGATAGATAAAGGATAGGATGAGATGTGAGAAGAGGGTATTGAAAAAGATAGACGTGAATTTAGATTGGAAAATAGATAGCAAAATATAAACGTTGATAGAGGTATGATGCAATGAGATAGAGAAGAGGGTATTGAAAAAGATAAACGTGAATTTGTAAAAAAAAGTAAATTAAAATAAAAAAAGGGGAAGTGATAGTAGAGGATAGGAAGAAATTGTAGTGAGAGGTAGGGGGGAGTAGGTGAGAAAAAGTGATGGGAGCTTAAATAGTTGGGGGTATGGGTTGCTAAGAGGAGGGGGTAAGAGTAAGTAGGGAGGGCTTATAAAAGCTAGTAGAGGAGGGAAGTGGCGGAGGGGATGAATCAATAAAAAACGGGGAAATGATAGTAGAGGTAAGGAAGAAATTGTAGCGAGGGGAAGTATGGGATGTAGGAAGAGGGGAAGTAGGGAGGGATGAGAAGGAGTGAGGAGAGCATAAATAATAGTGAAGAGGATGGAAAATTGAGGAGGGGGTGAGGGTAAGTAGGGAGGGCTTATGAAGGCTAGTACAAGAGGGGAAGTAGAGGAGGGAAGTGGTAGAAGGGATGAAAAAAAGGGGAAGTGATTTTGTTAAAAATCTGAAAAAAGAGAATAAGTTTCTTCCATTAGAAAGAAATTTCCATTTCATTGTCTCACAAAATCCAAGAATCGGGATTTGGCTGGGTCAAAGTCTTTAACTTGATTTATCAAATAGATAAAAAAATCCCCCCGTTTATTGTAGCGCATTTTAGAAAAGAATCACAAGTGTAAATAATACAAAAAATAGTTAAACACATAATTGTTTATTTAAATACAGTTATTTGCATATTTTTCTTTTTGAATCCGATTTAGACAAAAGTCATAATTTTCATTCGATTTTAATTTAAAAAACCTCATTTTAGTCCATTGAAAATTCTTTACAATTCTATTCGTTACGTTTTTGTGAACATTTTTTATTTAGGTATTACTAATTAAATTAGTAAATTAACTCGTATTTCCTACTATAAGAAAAAGATACGTTTTTGTAAATTTCATTCAGAATTTTCAATACTAGGTGAATCGAGTTGAAAGTCAACATTTCTCTTCATAATCAACTAAAGAATGAAGATCAAACATTTCTTTTTTTAATATGATCCCCATAGGTTATTTTTATAGGGTCCCAAAAAAGCCCATAAGTGCAATTTTCTCTTAGAATAGAGTTAGAAAGTCGCGGGTTTTTCCGAATTTTTAAACTTATTTTCAACTATTCAATTAGACTGTGGTAAAAATTAATTCAAGTTAATAAACATAATTATTTAAGCAATTTATTATTATTTTTAATAATATTGTGTTTGTATCATGCTACAAAGTTGCGATTTTTCTGTAATATTCCAATTTTTGTCCACGTTTAACTCAGAACGAGATAATAATTAATTCAATTTAACAAAGCTCATTATTTAAACAAATTATTATTGTTTATAACTACCTTCTCCTATATTAATGCTAGATAGTTGCGGTTTTTTCTGAAATGTTTAACTTTTTGTTCACTTTTCACTTAGTGGGGTAATAATTAATGCAAGTTGACAAAGATTATTGTTTAAACAATTTATTATTGTTTATAACTATCTTCTCTTAGATAATTGTGAGAAAGTTGCGTTTTTTTTTAAATTTTAACTTTTCTTTGGCTTCTTAGTGATGAACAAATAATAATAAACATTAAAGAGAATCATTTTTTAAATATGTACTGTAAGATAGCCTTACTGTTTAAATTAATATTTTTTAAACATTGGCAAAAGTGTAAAAATAATTCACTTTGAAAAAAATACAATACTATCAAAAAAATGATTCTTGTTCACGTTCATTTATTATTTGTTCATAACTAAAAAATCAAAGTAGAACTGAAAATTTCAGAAAAAAGCGCAAATGTCTACAATTATTCTGAAAGAAGATAGTTAGAAACAGTAATCAATTGTTTAAATGATTATGTTTGTTAACCTGCAATAATTATTACCTCACTAAGTTAAAAGTGGACAAAAAGTTAAAAATTGCAGAAAAACTCCGACTTTCTAGCATTATTCGAACAGAATATTGTAATAAATAATAATAAATCGATTAAACAAATATTTTTGTTAAATTATTTCCATTATTGGTTCTCTCTAACTGAAAAGTTGATAATAAGTTGAAAATTTTGGAAAATCCGGCGACTTTCTAACTCTATTCTAAGAAAAAAATGGCTAAAAACAATAATAAATTGTTTAAACAATTTATATATTTAGTTAAAAAGTCATAGTTCTTGGTTGAAAATTGAACTGTTTTGTTGAAAATTCGTCTTTTTGGCTTGATAATTTAACAATTTGATTTAAATTTTGTTTCTTTCTTGACCAAACAATTTTTTTTACTGAAAATTCAGCTATTTTTATTAATATGCATCTTTTTGGTTTGAAAATGTATTTCTTTCTGTAGAAATTTCATCTTTTTTTGTAAAAAATGCAACTTTCTCCTTGAAAATTAATCAGTTTCGGCTAAAAATTAACTTTTTTATAAAAAATCCCATTTTCGGTTTGAAAATTCAACTGATTGTAGAAAATTCGTATTTTCGGCTCGAAAATTAAAAAATTTGTTGAAAAATTCAACTTTTCGGTTGAAAATAAATTTTTTGGTTGGAAATGCAAGTGTTTGATTAAAAATTAATTTGCTTTAATTGAGGAGTCAAGTATTCTGTAGAAATTTAATCTTTTTTGGTTAAAAATGCAACTGTTTCGTTACAAATTAATCAGTTTCGGTTGAAAATTAACTTTTTGGTTAAAAATTCACATTTTTGGTTTGAAAATTCAACTGTTTTGTAGAAAATTCGTATTTTGACTCGAAAATTGAACAATTTCGTCGAAAATTCAACAATTGAGTGGAACTTTGATACATTTTCTTGAAAATTCGTCTTTTTGGATGAAAAATAAATTTTTTGGTTAAAAATGCAACTATTTCGTTACAAATTAATCAGTTTCGATTGAAAATTAACTTTTTTTATCAAAAATCACATTTTCGGTTTGAAAATTCAACTGTTTTGTAGAAAATTCGTATTTTCGGCTCGAAAATTGAACAATTTGGTAAAAAATTTCAATATTTGGATGAAAATCAATTTTTTGGTTAAAAATGCAACTATCCAGTTAAAAATTAATCTGCTTCAAATAAAAATTAAATTTCTTCTTGAAAATTCAACTGTTTTGTAGAAAATTCGTATTTTTTGCTCGAAAATTAAACAATTCGGTAGAAAAATCAACTATTGAGTTAAAATTTGATACATTTTGTTGAAAACTCACTCGTCTATTTGGATAAAAAATAAATTTTTTTGTTTAAAAATGCAACTGTTTCGTTAGAAATTAATCAGTTTCGGTTGAAAATGAACTTTTTGGTTAAAAATTCACATTTTCGGTTTGAAAATTCAACTGTTTTGTACAAAATTCGTATTTTCGGCTCGAAAATTGAACAATTTGGTAAAAAATTTAAATATTTGGTTGAAAATCAATTTTTTGGTTAAAAATGCCACTGTCCAGTTAAAAATTATTAATTTGTTTCAAAGGGAAATTAACTTTCTTGTTTGAAAATTCAACTTTTTTGTAGAAAATTCGTA